>JAGFNQ010007522.1:0-190903 GCA_024364735.1 Boesenbergia rotunda
ATGGACAAGACCAACTTGGTAAATTCTCGAGTTAATTTTTAACGCCATTATCAGGTAACACATTCTTTCACCATTGGACTTTGAATAGGTCTTTTTGAACACGATCAGTGTTCCTTTAGCTACTTCATTTTTAGTAATTATATTTTGGCAAATCTATCATGGTTCTGTTAGTTACTTCATTTCAAGTACCTGTGTTTCAGGATTCTGTTTTATGTGCCAGTTCATATTTATTTTTTGAAGTTCTCTAGTTTCTCTTTTTGGTCTCCTGTAATAATTCTTCTTGGTTCTTTCTCTGAAAACTTAGGATGTGGTAATTGATCTTTGTTTTTTGTTTCAATTTCTTGTTCTCTGCATTGTAATAAAATCGTCATGTACTTGTTGTGCATCTTTCACCAACATTCTTCTAGACTTAACACTAATTAAAGATCTGTAGCTTAAGTACTTCATTCCACACTGAAGTGCTAGTTTTTATTATTATTTTGTTTTGTTATATTGTATTTTTCTGATTTAGTTGTGTTAATAGAGTTCTGGAAAGTCTTCAGTACTGGAAAGCATAGTTGGGAAGGACTTCCTACCAAGGGGTTCAGGTAAAAACTGACTGCAACTTTATTTTTCTGTAAATTGTCTTGGTGATTTTAACTCTGGTGCCTTTCACTATCAAAAACTTGTAGGAATTGTTACTAGACGCCCCCTTGTTCTCCAGTTGCATAAGATTGATGGTGATAGAGAATATGCAGAGTTCATGCATCTTCCGAGAAAGAGGTTCACTGATTTTGGTAATCTCATCTGTTGATGGTGTTGATTTTAGCATATTGGGTAACATAGATGATCTTATATGTAATGCTAAGACTCTCTAATATTGTTGGTTCCTTGGTTCTTCTTGACCTTTGTAAATGCTAAATACTTGTAGTAAGACAATCTATGTTATAAGAAATTGTTGTGCTGGTTTATGATGTTGTCGGAGTCTTAAACAGAGCAAGCTTTTCAATGACTTGCTAGTTCCCTTATTCAATTTGTATAAATGTACACCAATTATATTTGGTATATTTTGCATGCTTGCCAATGTAGTTTATGCATCACATCTACATCATCTGTAAAATTCGTATTACATATTTACATTAAGGTTCATATCTTATTCATTTATTGCAGCTCTTGTTAGGAAAGAGATCCAAGATGAAACTGATAGAGAGACTGGTCGCAGCAAGCATATCTCCCCTGTTCCAATTCATCTGAGTATTTATTCGCCTAATGGTGAGATTGTGATGCTCGAGCTAGAAAGTTTATGTTTTTTAATGGATTTTATGAAGCTTATTGAAACCACATCAATAACCCCATAACTTATTGTTTGCTAAGACACTTCTTGATATAAGAAAGCAGTCGTCAACCTGACACTTATAGATCTTCCTGGACTCACAAAGGTGGTTGTCGGTAATTTTCTTTCCATGTTTTTTAAATGTTATGCTTCCTTTATGTAGTTAAATTGCATTTCATATTTAAGTGCAACCCGATTTTTTTTTTCAGAGGGTCAACCTGAAAGTATTGTGGTTGATATTGAGAATATCGTTCGGTCATACATTGAAAAGGTAAAACATCTTTATTTTTTTTTAAAATCCAGAATTATGTATTCCACTTCAAGTTCAAGTTCATGTTTATTTTTCTTTTTCTTTTTCTAGTTTTTCTTTCTTTAAACATGCTTATAATATGTTTGTGTTTCCTGAGCTATGATCTGGTTGTACCAATATTCCTCATGCTGTGATCATAGCCTGACTCTTTTTCAATTGATATACAGCCAAATTGTATAATTCTTGCCATTTCGTCAGCTCGAACAACCAAATTGATATACAACCAATTTTCCTATATATATAACAATTCTTTGAGGTTTCAAGTAGAGTTGTTTATTTTGTCAACTCCTGAAATGTATCCTGCCACTAATTGGTTAGAAAAAATTTAACTCATTTAGACATTTACTGTTGAAATTATGTTTGATTAAAACTGAATCTTACAAAATTATCTGTAAGTCATTTTATGCAAAATCATGGAACAGATTGAATTGAGTTGGCAGAAGCCAACAAATCACCCATGATTATTTTAACTATTGAGTCCATACTTAAATGAAAATTCATTATTACATTTATTGAATTCTGAAGAAGTAACTTGAAAATAGAACACAAGCAATAGAGTAAGCAAACGGACTTTATTATGAGCTCTACTATCCTATAACAATAGAAAGGTAATACAAAGCTTAATTATCCAACTCAGCTGCTGAAGGAAACCTTCTAAGCATTTAGAGCACGCTTGTATTTTCTTGTTCCCTTTCCTTGAAGATATAAATGGATGTTTCTTATAATTTGGATTGTGATCATTACATTACCTTTTCTATTTCATTGTAGAAAATTAGTGCAATGGTAATCGACAATTATTTTATTAAATTAAAATTATATTGTAATAAAATATGATTATTTACTTCAATAATAAAATTTGATGGTGAAGTAATAAAAATAAGACTTTTATGTGGTCAGACCTTGTTTTGCTGGCCAGACCTTGTTATGTGGTCTTATTGGAGTTCTACCTTCAAATGGTGTCATCCCACAATCTCCAATGCACACGAAAAGTTTGGTCACCCTCAAACACCAAGTAAGCTCCAAATTGTGAATGATTGATTATATTGCTTCTCTCTCCGTAGCATTATTTGATATTTTTTCATTGGAATTTTCTCACAGTTGCTTCGCAATCGACTGGTAGCCACTGCACGCCAAAGCATGAAAAGAAATTCAAGCTTGACTCAAGTACTGTATGGAAATATGCAAGACGCTTATAAGAGATGGAATGCTAAGCTGGTCGAAGTTCTGCAACATACTCCTCACTATTTGATCTTGGACTAGACCGTTTACTTGCAAACTCGTGTGGCAAGCTTCTACATTGTCTTTGCTTGGAAAATCACATAGCGAGTAGGAGTATAATGTGTTATTTGATTTACATTTTACTTTTGTTGAAAGAAAAATGGATAGTTGTAAAATACATGGATTGTTTTGTTTTTTAAACTAATTGGATGTTGCATTTACTTAATTCATGGTGTGTTATTGATTATGGATAAACTATTATATTATTGTGTTCTTTTATATGTCTAGAAAAATTATAAATAAAAATAAATATGAAATTTATATAAAAAATTAAGACTTTTGACACCGGTTGATTCTAGAACCGGTGTTAAAACATCATTTTTAACACCGGTTGTTTCCAGAACCGGTGTTAAAAATGATGTTTTAACACCGGTTGTTTCCAGAACCGGTGTTAAAAATGATGTTTTAACACCGGTTGTTTTCAGAACTGGTGTTAAAAATGATGTTTGAACGTCGGTTATTTAAAATAACCGGTGTCTAAAATGGCTTTCCCGCCTCATAATTGAACTTTTAACAACGGTTATTAACCGGTGTTAAATCTATATATTACACTGGTTTGTTAATCGGTGTTAAAAGTCTATACTTACAATGTCGGCTGGATCAACACCGGTTCCGGAACCGGTGTTAAAAGTCGAAAATAATCGGTGTTAAAAGCCTTTTTTCCACTAGTATACCTTCCACGAGGTCAATAACCATTAGATGCCAATGATCATCTGCATTATTTAGAGGACAGATGATATATCTAATTGGCTTATCCGTATCAGTAGCAATAGTTTGTTCAAAAGCCTGAGCGTGAATCGCCTCAAAAAGTTCCTATGGTTATTAAAAAGGAAGTGTCAGTGGACTAAATTATAGAAAAAAACAACAAAACAAGTAGCTAATTGACTTATATCAAACCCCACCCCACAGAATATGGAGGGCTGGTATGGTGAGTTACACGCTTTTGCTTCATTTCCAAGAATAGTCCAGTATGTATTGATGCAATCCCCGGTGGTGTAGTCATTCCAATCAAATATTGTCAAAAAAGATAGCATATCTAATATAAAGTTCCCATTGGACCATACTGGATTCAACTCATACCTAAATGCAAATAAGATAAGCAACTTAATGAAATTCCAAATGATTAAATTTTATTAATGAATGTCAATAATCATCAATGTTTTACAATATTTTTCCAAACGCAATAACAACTAACTCACTTTAATTTACTAAGCTTTAATAATGTTTCAGCAATCTCTGCATCTTTAGTCTTCTTTAAAAATGCCCTGGAATTCTTCAAGATTTTGCTTTTGACCTTTTGAAAATTCTTTAGCTTTAGCTGTGTGATGTTCAGATATGTTTGTTTGGGTGGAGGTCTGAGATTTTGTTGTTTGCGTTGTAGTATCTGAGATTGATGGGGCAGGAGCCTCGTCATCTTCATCATCATCTTCATCCTCATCCTCATCCTGAACAACTTGTTTGCCCTTGCCTTTGGGCTGGTAGTCTTGTCTGACCTGAGTTATTTTCCTTTTTTTGGCAAGTGGCTCACCTTCATCTGACCCTTTGCTTTGCAATTGTTCATGCAGCTGTTTGATTTTTTGGTTACAGTGAAATATGATCGACTCTCTTACAGCTACCCTTTTATCATTTTGCTCCTCTTGTACTTGAAGCTGCGAATCTTTGTCACTAATTATTTTATCCTTTTCAACAATGATGTCATCTTTTTGTTTTAGTTGGGACTCCTTCTCTGCAATTATTGTTTCTTTTTGAGCAATAATTTAATCCTTGGCACTGATGGTTGTTGCCGTCTCACTTTTGGCTTCCTCCAAACTTTTAAGCGTTATATTTAATTGGTACTGTAAGGTCTCAATTTGTTCTTGTTTTTGTATACATATATTGCAGGCTTCCGTTTGTAAGGCTTGTTGCCTTCCTTGTGCTGCCTGCCTTCCTTCTGGTGCCTGCTGTAATACCTCACAGTGTACCTCAAGTGGTTGAGTTGGAGGAGAGTAGTCAGGTACCAAATCATGCTCTATATCAAATGGAATTAAATCAACAATAATTAAATCTGTGGCCACACGGTAGGCCAAGTCCAGCGAAGTATTCTTGGCAATTTATGAGGATGTTCAAGAGCAGCAATACTAATATGTTCAATAACCCATACCTGCAATATCATTATAATCAGTAAATAATATCCATCATCAAATTATATCAGCAGGTATATGTACTCTAACTTACAGCCAAAATATTTGGAAATCCCTTGAGCAAGGGAGTCTTGGCCGGTTGGGTTGAATCACCTACATATCGTCTATGCCTCAATGTCACCTCCTTTACAATGGCTCCCAACTGAGGAGCCATGCAATTGTACACGGCATTGCACCAATTATAGTTTCATAGATTGTCAAAATCATCTACGCAATCAATAAGTGGCACGGCAGGAATGACAAGTATGCTGCTAGTACCACAAAATAGCACTGTACTAAAAAAATAGAGTATATACAACTGACAGTACAACTTGTCATTGGATGTAGACTTTATTAGCAGTTTCTCCAAATGCCGTGCAGAACAACTGGAATCTTCAAAATACTCCTTGTACAGTGGGTTGGAGGCCTCATTCAAATCAAGTTGGACTATCTCTCCATGGTCAGGTAGTCCTAGAATAAGTGATATATCAACCTTTGTGAAATTGACTTTTTTTCCCATGGAATACAAAGCTCTGTTCTTCTTCATCCCAATTATCAAACATGTTCTGAACTTGGGGTCTTACACAAGAACTAGTAGGAAGGTCGAGGACCCAAGAAAAGGGTGTGTCTCGAAGCAACTGTTCTTGTGCTGGTGTGGGTGGAACAAAATCAATAAAATTTTTGAAATGGCATAGGCTACTTTTCCAGTTCATTCGTTTACTTTGACCTCTGTTGGCAAAACTTGAATACTGGGTAGGCAATTTGATTTTTCATTTTGGCAGCTGTTTTGTCTCATGATTTCCCCCAGAGACTTGCTGTTTCTTAGATTTGGTGGGAGCAGCTTTCTTTGAAGCTGATTTTTTTGACCCATACCGAACTTTCCAACCATCAAACAAAAAATTATTTGACACAAACAAAAATGACACTTAGAATTCGTTCATAAAAGTGCCTCTTCAAATTCAGTCTTTTATTGAAAACTATCGCTAACCCTAGGTGAAAGCAAGAACTAAAATGACAAACTACAAATTAGGGTACGTACAATTCGACTAGTGCGATGACGAGGATGTCACCCACAACTACTCCAATCAAGACAAGCACGCTACCTTCAAATCACAACAAATCTGTTGCTAGAAGACGATTGCTTAGCACTAGGCTCCTAGGGACGGTATAAAGCTGAGTGACTACTGGGCCTGATATAAAAGGATTTCAGGCCCTAGGCGACCCTTTTTATATGTATTATAAATATAATTTAGGTTATATCTATTTTTATTTATAAAAATAAAACTAAATTTGTTATATATCATATATATTTCAGATTTATCATGTGCATTTTATTGATTATGTATTTATATTTACTTTTCAAGGCTCTACAATTCACATATATTTATTTTTATTGATTATGTATTTAATTTTATTGAACAACACTGGGCCTGAAATAAGAGTTATTCAGACCCATGATGGGTCTGAAATAAAATGATTCAGGCCCACGGTGGGCCTGAAATAAAATGATTCAGGCCCACCGTGGGTCTGAAATAAAATGAATTCAGGCCCACGGTGGGCCTGAATGACTTCAAGTCCAGACTGAAATTCTGGAATTCTGAAAACCCTATATCATTAGAGAGGGTTGAGCTAGGAGATGATATTTTTGGTGTTTCGACCTCTAATCTTGCTGTATCACCATTGCTATAGGAGTAGTTTAGGTATATCAGTGAGTTTTGAGTAAAACTCACTGATGGACCTCCCATATCTGGAATTCTGAAAACCCTATATCAGTAGACAGGGTTGAGCTAGGAGATGATATTTTTGGGTCCAAACCTCTAATCTTGTTGTATCACCATTGCTATAGGAGTAGTTTAGGTATATCAGTGAGTTTTGAGCAAAACTCACTGATGGACCTCCCATATCTAGAATTCTGAAACCCCTATATCAGTTGACAGGGTTGAGCTAGGAGATGATATTTTTGGTGTCCAAACCTCTAATCTTGCTGTATCACCATTGCTATAGGAGTAGTTTAGGTATATCAGTGAGTTTTGAGCAAAACTCACTAATACACCTCCCATATCTGGAATTCTGAAAACCCTATATCAGTAGAGAGGGTTGAGCTAGGAGATGATATTTTTGGTGTCCAGACCTCTAATCTTGCTGTATCACCATTGCTATAGCAGTAGTTAGGTATATCAGTGAGTTTTGAGCAAAATTCACTGATGGACCTCCCATATCTAGAATTCTGAAACCCCTATATCAGTTGACAGGGTTGAGCTAGGAGATGATATTTTTGGTGTCCAAACCTCTAATCTTGCTGTATCACCATTGCTATAGGAGTAGTTTAGGTATATCAGTGAGTTTTGAGCAAAACTCACTGATACACCTCCCATATCTGGAATTCTGAAAACCCTATATCAGTAGAGAGGGTTTAGCTAGGAGATGATATTTTTGGTGTCCAGACCTCTAATCTTGCTGTATCACCATTGCTATAGCAGTAGTTAGGTATATCAGTGAGTTTTGAGCAAAACTCACTGATAGACCTTCCATATCTGGAATTCTGAAAACCCTATATCAGTAGACAGGGTTGAGCTAGGAGATGATATTTTTGGTGTCCAAACCTCTAATCTTGCTGTATCACCATTGTTATAGCAGTAGTTTAGGTATATTAGTAAGTTTTGAGCAAAACTCACTAATGGACCTCCCATATCTGGAATTCTGAAAACCCTATATCAGTAGAGAGGGTTGAGCTAGGAGATGATATTTTTGGTGTCCAAACCTCTAATCTTGCTGTATCACCATTGCTATAGGAGCAGTTTAGGTATATCAATGAGTTTTGAGCAAAACTCACTGATGGACCTCCCATATCTGGAATTCTGAAAACCCTATATCAGTAGACAGGGTTGAGCTAGGAGATGATATTTTGGTGTCCAAACCTCTAATCTTGTTGTATCACCATTGCTATAGCAGTAGTTTAGGTATATCAGTGAGTTTTGACCAAAACTCACTGATGGACCTCCCATATCTAGAATTCTGAAAACCCTATATCAGTAGATAGGGTTGAGCTAGGAGATGATATTTTTGGTGTCCAAACTTCTAATCAATCTATATCACAATGGTATAGGAGTAGTTTGCAATAGGAGGTTTTTAGGTATATCAGTGGGTTTTTATGTGCACACTAAGTACCAATATTTATGAGTTATGTTCTATAAGCGTATCAGTTAGGACAGAAAGATGGTGTCAGATTTATACACCTATACAGCTATAAATTTATTATCCACCAACTTAAATAAGAAGGATTTTATGGTTAACAGAGACCATGAAATTTGCCCAGTTGAGACACACAGTGGGCCTGAAATCACTTGATTTCAAGCCCACCCTAGGCCTGAAAGGGAGCTATTCAGGCCCACACTGGGCCTGAATTGAAGTGATTTCAGGGCCACCGTGGGCCTGAAATGTTTTTATTTCAGGCCAGCTGTGGGCCTGAAATGATTTATTTCAGGCCCACCGTGGGTCTGAAATCATTTTATTTCAGGCCCGCCATGGGCCTGAATAGTTTGTATTTCAGGCTCGCCGTGGGCGTGAAATGATTTATTTCAGGCCCACCGTGGTCCTGAAATCATTTTATTTCAGGCCCACCGTGGGCCTGAAATCATTTTATTTCAGGCCCACCGTGGGCCTGAAAAGTTAAGTTCGTGCTCACCTTGGCCATTAAATAAAATAATGATTTATAGAATAATATTCTATATTTATCTACAAGATGTGACCAAATCCTGTAATTTTATTTAATTATTAATTTTTAGAATTTGAAACAAGTTTTTTTAATTTTAAATAGAGATAATCCATCTTACTAAGTAAATACAGAATGCATACCAAATTTCAATTCCTTCGAGACCATTAAGTCATATTTTCAAATTATGTATCAGAAACTCACTGATGGACCTTCGATACTTGAATATATATCAGTAGTTAGAGTTAACCAAAGAGATGTTATTTCTGGTGTGCAAACTTAGTCCAAATCATTATGAGTTATGTTTTCTTACCGTATCAGTTGGTACACTACATTGCAGCAACTCGATATGAATCAACATCACACAATTATTTTGTTTTTCTGGATAATAAATTATATTCATTCAAATGACACAATTTCTATACAAATGGAGCTGAATCACCAGCAAAGGATATTTTTTACAACATTACTTCAAGAGATTGACAGTCTCATGTTTTACAATACACGTCTCCCATAATATATACTGTCAGATCAAATCTTATTTTCGTCATATCTCCTTGTTTGAAATACATCTTCTCATCGTATAGGAGACATTGGACGTATTGCATAACAAAGAAGGCACAGTCCACGCTAAAAATAACAAACAGTATTTCTGATTTCAATAAGTGGGGTAATAAAATACTTTCATGATTTTAAAATTTTGAAACTCTTCCTCACTTACTTACCTATGTTCTTGTTGGGGGCATTTTTGTCTGACGGAGGGTCATTTGTCCAAGGGATGATGGCTTTGTAGATATGGATGAATAGCCGTAAGTTCCTCACGAGTATATTGTTTAAGTTCATTTACCTGTCAAATATATCATGAATTTCAATGGCATTTTTTTACCAAATGATGAACATATATATGAATAAAGGTAGGTAGCTCACCGCTGAGTCAAAATTATGCTTATATTTATGACCACTAGCAAGAGAATTTAAATGATTGAAAGTCATTGCTTCTGTATCCACCGCCAACAAGTGAAAGTGTGTATTATCACTGCACAAAGGTATTAAAATATATCTAAACCCTTGTTCTATCATATCAGTCTTCATCACTTGTTGCAGGGAAAACTTTCTTGACGATCTTATTGAAGCCTAAAAAGTTGCAAATTTAAAATTATTAATAACCACATCATAATAGTAGGTCTTCTACAATCTATTAATTCATACTAATTTACATCACTTACTATGAAAAAGGTTGAACAATATATTGACTTGTTGTATGGCCTACCACATGTGGATGCTCCCCTAAATATAATTTTATAGAAGGCATCAATGACCTCGCCTTTTGTAAAAACCTCTCCATTGAGGATTTGTAAGAATGAATGCAATTTCAAAGCAAAGGGTGCATCCTCCCAGATAAATTCATTAGCCAACCTGCCAAGTTAATTGATAAGATTATATATTAAAGCCCCAAATATATTAACTAAACTATGTTTCATAACTTACTTTAGGTTCTCCAATTTATTTATCAGGTAGGTCACTTCTTTATCTTGATTTTTCTTCTTCGACTTCATAAAATGATTCTTCACAAACTGCATCGATACAATTTAGACCAAACTAATTAATGACCAAATTCAATAAATTTGACGTAATTTATATGAAAATAACTCACATACATCAATGCCTTGTTGCCTCATTTTGTATAGTTCGGAGGTCCTTCTTTTTTCCTCCTCTATATCTTCTTCAAACATGACTTCCATTACAGTAATGGTTTCTCTTGCTTCATCCATATCCTCCTCACTAAGTTTCCTTTTTCCCTTGTCCATGACATTTGATATTTGTTCCTTTCTCCGCTTCCCCTTATGTAATAGCTGGTGCCATACTGGACTCTCAATTGGAGTATCCCTGTAATCATACCGAGTTCGGCCACGTCCTCTCCTTGTTCTACAAGATACTGGATCAGAAAGAGGACTGACGACAGGATAGCTTTCTTGACCCTCCATCCCCTTTTTTCAATAATTGAAATTAATTCCTTAACCCTTTCATGCAAACATATATTCTCCTCTGTTAGCTCCTTGATTAGGGTGTCTTTACGAATGCATTCACCACATGGTCTTACATCTTCTGTGTCATGTCCTTGTGATGTCTCCATTGCCCGTGGAATGTCATCCTCAATCTCAAGGTTCTCAAACAATGTGTTCTCATGTAGGTTAGGAATTATTTCAACAATCACCTGTCAATTAATAAGTACACAAATTTTATTACCTCTATATCAAACTAACATAGATCACAGTTTAGAATAATTGTAGGATCGGAATGCACGTGAGAGGGGGGGGAGTGAATCACGTGTGTTTAAAAAAAAATATTTTTCAGAGTAAAAAGAATGTGTTCGTAAAGTCGTGCACAGCGGAAACAAAAGAAACGATAAAAAGAGAACACACAAAACACGAATGAGTTTTACTTCGTTCAGAGCCTTCGGCGACTCCTACTCGAAGGCCCAGGTCCCTCGGACCTTTTCTGTGGGCAATTCACTAAAACTCTCTACCGGAGACCCCCAGTAGAGTAGGCGAATACAGAAGATAGAGAGTGTGACAACCTCACACTCTCTAATAGAAATGAGTACAGATAATGCAGTAATAAAATCGTTACCAAAAAAAATTATCTGAATGAGTTTGGATGTTAAGGGTGGTCTTCCAGCAGTAATTGGACGTAGACGAGTTGGAAGACAGGCCGTAGCAAAAGAGCGTGGAAGCACCGAGCGTGAAAGCGTGAAGAGAGATGATGGCGTTGTTGTTTTTTTTCTGTGCTAATTCTCATGCTTTTTATAGAGGACTTCTCGAGCTTTGAGTTTCATCCAGATCCTATTTTTGTGCAGCGCTTTATCCATCATTTGAAGTAGCACAACTCAATCTGCTTTATCCATCATTTGAATTTCTATTAACAAAAAAAATAATAGGAATAGAAATTCATCTTACCCAAGCTGTGGATAATAATAATAGGAATGAATTTATTATTATTAATAAGAATAAATTTATTCTTTAATAAAATTTCAAATTAAAAAATAATGAGGAGTAATTTTGCAGAATTCACCTGCAAAATCAACTTAGTCCATATACCAAATAAACCCTGTAAACCAGAGTTAGTATAATAATAAAATGGACTAAAATGTGAAATATTCAAAGTTAATTAGATCACGTCCACATCCGGACCAGGATCTAACCAGGACTCAACTTAGATCACCCAAATGGGTCTAAGTTGGACCGCGCCTAAAGTCCCAAAATGGGACCCGTCCTCACTGGTTCGCTCCTCCAGTGACTTACGTTACTTACCCTTTGTGCAGTTTTGTTGGATCGAGAAATGCGAGAGAGGGGGGGGTGAATGTCGCAATTCGTTCGGATTTAAAAAGAGCGGGTGCGCAGCGGAAATAAAAGAGAACACAACAACGCAAACACAGCAGGTTTACTTGGTTCGGAGCCTGGGTCGACTCCTACTCCAAGGCCCACGGTCGTTGACCGTTTTCTGCGGGCAATTCTATAAGTTCGCAAAAGTTTACACACAAATAATAATAAGAATATTCTCGTAAACTTAAATACAACTCTTGTTACCGACGTCCGGTGAAGATTGAAGTTCTGGAGCAGCGGGACGTCATCGGCTTGAGTTGGCAGCTTTCTGGAGCGTGTCGTGGAAGCAGAAGAGCGTAGAATTGTCGAAGGAATTCGTTGTACTTTGAAGAGGGTCGAGGCCCTCTTTATATAGGGCAGGGGGCGCCCGACATGCTCGGGGCGCCCCCCACGTGGCTGCAGATCCGGCGATGCTCTAGTCAAAGCTGATCTCGTTATCTTCGGGATTGTGTTTGACTGGGGCGCCCGACGCGCACGGGGCGCCCGATTGACCGGTCAAACTTTATCACCGAGGCTTCGCGAGGGTGAGCTGCAGCCGCCTTCAGTGGCGTGGCACAGTGGGCGCCCGAGACACGCGGGGCGCCCGACATGCGGCTGCTGTCGGGGCGTTTACCTCTCTGCTGACTTTGGGTTGACTCTGGGGCGCCCGACACATCCGGGGCGCCCTGCTCAGCTACGGCCTCACTCCTTTGAGGCTCTCTGAGCTGCAGAAACACAGTCCTTCGGTCCTGCATCCAGGGTTAGTCCAAAACAGCAAATAATAAGTTAGTTAAAACAGCCTTAGCTGTCTTGGTTCTGACTTTGGATCTCCAAAATGGAGCCCTAGGTCGAACCGACGCCTAATGTTCCCTCAAGGGGAACGCGTCCTCACCTACTCCTCTCGGGAGAATTTACCTGATGCCAACCGTTCCTCTGGTTGGACTTTTGCCTGACGGTCCTTTGTCAGGTCTTGGATGCCGAGCTGCCCTTCGCCCGGTGCCTAGCATTCCTTCGCTAGGGCTTTAGTCCCAAGCTGTCCTTCGCCTGGCGCCTAGCAGTCCTTCGCTAGGTCTTGGATGCTGGCAGTCCTTCGCCAGTTGCCTAGCAGTCCTTCGCTAGGGCTTGGATGCTGGCATTCCTTCGCCAGTTGCCTAGCAGTCCTTCGCTAGGGCTTGGATACTGGCAGTCCTTCGCCAGGTGCCTAGCAGTCCTTCGCTAGGGCTTGGATACTGGCAGTCCTTCGCCAGGTGCCTAGCAGTCCTTCGCTAGGGCTTGGATACTGGCAGTCCTTCGCTAGGTGCCTAGCAGTCCTTCGCTAGGGCTTTTTCTGCACACTCAGTGAACAACGTTAGATCACAAATAAACTTAACTTTGAATCCTTTGCCAATATCAAAACCAAGTTCAATATGGTGCTTCCTGCACCAACAAGTTTTACTTGACTTCTTGACCTACCAGGACTTTTTGTCAGGACTCAACCACCCTGGTCTTTCTGCCAAGTCTCCACCAACTTGGTCTTCAGCCAGTTATCAGGCCTCGCGGACCCAACTGGACTTTCTGCCAGGACTCAACCATCCTGGACTTCAGCCTAGTGTCTGGTCCTAAGTCTTTCAACCCTGCACACTTGGTAAAGAGGTTAGAACCATAACAACCTAACTTTAACCTGTTTGTCATTCATCAAAACTTGAGTTTGACCGTTAGTGTAAACTACACCAACAATAATTACCTCTTCGAACCTGATTTAGTTGACAAGGTCCCTCACCATACTAATATGCGAAGGAATATTCCTCCACTTATTTATTCGGGGTCTTTCAACATTGTATGGTTTTTGAATGGGTACATGCTCCAAAAATCATGCATACACAAAGTTTTCCAAACAATTACATTAATAACAGTAAAATATTATAAAATATAATTTAGGTAAATTCTACTCACTGCCAAAAGCCCAGCAAATCCCTTTATGTAAGGGAGGTTGGTGGTCCTCTGGTTTCCCTAAGTTGATGAAAATAATTTCCCAATCTTAGGTAATTGGGGAGACAAAAATTTATGGATAGCTTCCACCTAGTTGAATCTACTAAGATTGTCATAATCATCTACTATATCTACAAGCCCTAGAGGGACCTTATATGTACTAGACGAAAATAAAGCATAAACAAATATATACAAAATATATAATTTACAAACTAATAACACATCATCCTCTGATTCAACACTTTTAGAATAATGTTTAAGTAAGTCCTCAATTCTTGTTCCGGTAGGTTGTTTTTCTTTTGAAAAGTAAGTACGATACAGGTCACCCGATGCTTTAGTTGAATTAATAGGGACCGAAACTCCACGGTCCACTATACCCAGTAATAAAGCAATATCTCATCTGGTGAACGCAACCGGTACACCTAAAATAATTAAAATATTTAGTTATCATCAACAATATAGGCTTCAACTTATTTCACTTTGGGCCTGAAATAAATTCATTTCAGGCCCAACGTGGGCCTGAAATGATTCATTTCAGGCCCTCGGTAGGCCTGAAAAGAATTCATTTCAGGCCTACCGAAGGCCTGAAGTAAATTCACTTCAGGCCCTCGGTAGGCCTGAAATAAAATCATTTCAGGCCTACCGAGGGCCAGAAGTGAATTTCACCTGAAATTCACTCATTTAAATTGATTAAATATCAATCATTTAAGACCAACTATATCCAAGTTTTATCTTACTATTGATATTGTTTATAATTCATAATTAAAACTATTACTTGAGAATTTAAAAATTTGCGTGGTTAAATCCCAACTTTCAAATATATTAACCAAAATTCCCCGGATATGCTGCAATTCTTCTATGTCCAAGAAAATACTGAAGGGCGACTCTTTGATCTTCGCAATGTGTCGATCATTTAAAATTTCAAATGCGTCAACAAAATGTTTAAAGTGGCCTAAAACACTGCACCAATGTAATTTTTTCCAAACTCATCTAAAGCCTACAGTTTTTATACATTACAAATTTATTCAGCAAAAATAAGTATAAACATTTTCACAAACTATGTTGTTCTTACCTAAGTCTATCGCTAACATACCTTGGTGATTAATGCCAATGAAGAAGACGATGAACCACCCACAGACCTTTTTCCTGCCATTATCATAAAAATAAACCCTGCAGAAACCCTAAATCCTACTTTGATAGTGCCGAGCAGTCTGGACTTCAACGTTAACACTTAAAGCCGCCTCAGCATCACACACTAACACTTTCGATACTTGCCTAGGTTTTGGTTGCCCGGAGGGATTCGAGGGATCAGCTTGCGACTAAAGCACAAAGCACAACTAGGGCACGCACAATACCCTCCTTCGACAATACCATTTACGTTGTTGCGCTGAGAGAGAATGGACAAAAATTCTAAACCCTGGCCATTCGAATCACAAATTCTTATTTTACTGCAAAAGTGGTTCGGATGTCTCGAAATTGTGATCGAAAAAGGTATTTTGTGGCGGGAGGGGTATATTAGGAAGTTCACTTTAAACCGTGCGCCCTTTAGTAAAATAGAAACCATGGTACGCCCTTTAGTAATTTCCAATTGTTATGTACGCCCTTTGGTAAATTGTCGTTAATTTATTGATTCGAATCTGTTCATTATTTTAGGCTTGATAATTGATTGGCGACCAAGCCAATCGATTATATCATCATAATTTAAAACCTAAAATTAGCTTGTGACGACTCTTCCGCCGTTTTCGTGTTCTTTACAAAATCATGAAAACCTTAGAAAATAAGTCTATCCTAAAATTTTCTTTTATATAATTTTCAATAATTAAATAATTATATTATACTAGAAAAACTTAATCTACCATATAAACAATAAATTGATGAAAAAACTTAAGCTTTATTGTCATAAAAACGATGAAATAAAGCCAAGACTCTGATACCAATTAATGGAACTTGAGTTTTCTCCTAACCGTACGAATTCTAGAAATAAAATAAGAACTCAAAAGAAAAACACACAAGATATATGAGCATGGATCTATTGTTTCTTCGAATAATAGCATAACAAGAATAAAATATAAACCGAATGACAAGGAACTTGATTAAAGAGTCATTATCATTGTCGTAGCGTCGTCAGCTTAATCCTTGTGAAAGAAGATGCAACGAAAAGAAGAAGAAGGATCTTCCAAGGGGCTTAGGGTTGACGGTGCCGTAAAGTTTCTTGTCAATGGGGAACAAGAAACTAGGTCAAGATAATGCCCTAAATCCTTGGGGACCTCCCCTTTATATAGAAATTCAATCTGTTATCAATCCATAAATAATAACAGATTAGTCTAAAGAATTCTATACATTGAACCCGCATCCAATAATCCAAAATCTAATGAACATAAGTTAGATCATTTTAACGGCTCAGATTATATTTACATGTGCAATTTACAAATAAGCGTACCTAATAGGGATAATAATATCCAACAACGAGTTCATGATTTTTATATTGTCGTCATAGGAACAAACAAGGAAGGAGTCGTGAAAGGACACAACAAAAGATCCACCATCAAAGAACTGTTACAGCGATGACACACATCAGCAGCTTTGCTTCAAAACTAGAGGCAATATCAAATCCATCGCCAACGACTGCACGGAAGTCCATCTCGGATTTGATTGCTTGTACATATACTCGATCCAACTTTATATACTTGATCATCGTCATAAATTAGATCACCAATTATTTCGATCTTGTCTTCTATATCTTTCTTAAGAAAAATTTTATCTAAATTAAAATAAGAGAACTTACCTTTAGGATTCGAGCACTACAATCACAGTGTGAGACTTCCTCAGTCGGAACCTGCTGTCACAATTCGACTATGTACCTCACGATCTTCAAGATCTTGCACAGTTAGATGCTAGGATAACTCTCTCTATAGATCTTCAAGTATCTGTCTTGAGTGCTACAATCACGGTGTGAGGCTTCCTTAGCCGGAACCTGCCTATCATGACCACGATTACAACCATGACGATTTCCATTAGATCTTAATGAGATCTGATACGAACTGACGCCGGGCAGGATAGCGATTATCCTGGCGTTGATCCGCGCACAAATATCGGAAATAATTTCTAAACTGTTGATTTGAAGAGGAATACTAGAAATAGGAAAATAAACAGCACTACCGAAAATATTATTAATAAAAAACTTTTCTTTCTTACATCAACCCTTTTGTTTTAAATAGCCTAAGAAATAAGAAAAAGTCGCAACAGAAAAGTCACAACAAAAAAGAAAAAGTAAAAAAAATCATTCTAAAAAGATATAAAGTCTAAATAAATTTGTAGGAAAAAAACTAATTCTAAAAATTTTAAACGAACTAAAAATCTTAAAATGCAAAAGATAAAAATAATCAAAAATATCTACAATATAAAAAAAACTTAAAAATTATAAAAAAAACTAATTTACTAAAATTAATTAAAAAATCTATAGAATGCTCCTGCATCACACCCGTAACAAATATAGTTTTTTGAATTCTAGACGCGTGATCACTAATAAAGTCTGATTCCGAATCCTGAATTAAAAATTATACGTACCCCTTTAAAATTGGAAGAGTCATAATAAATTTGATCATGAATTAAGTCAGCATCAACCATGAAGAAATTTACTGATGCCTAAGTCGATTGATATATGAAAAACCTGATGAAATAAGCATGTAGGTCAAGTAGATCAGAAAGTGAGCATGTTGGAAGTGGGTCTAAAAGTCAAGAAGTAGGCGATGGCTGGGCGGGAGTTGTTGAATAATTAATACTTTTAAAGATTTTATTTACTTTTTGATGTGAACTATTATTAATTTGATCACGATTTGATAACACAAGTTTACATAGCTAGACATACATAATGTCTATACGCATGTAGCTAATTGATTACATACAAATTATATATATGATTCAAACGATGGTCGTCTTATTGTATTCGCCGGCGAAGTCCGCATCGTCGGCCACCTCATTCTCACCGGACAACTCCTCCAGCGATTTCCCCTTCGACTCTGGCACCAGGAACGTGAAGAGAAATCCCAGGAAGCAACAGATGGAAAGCACGAAAAGTGAGTTCCTGACGCCGATCCCTGGCGGGTACCCGCGATCGGTCAAGGCCCTATTCGTGTTCTGCGCTGCGTAGAGGAAGCCGAAGGCTCCCACGATGGCCCCGGCCTTCCCTGCTGCAGCTGAGATACCGTGGCACGTCGACCTCAACCGGGCAGGGAAGATCTCCGCCGGCACGATGAAGGTGGTGGCGTTGGGTCCGAAGTTGGCAAAGAAGAAGGTGAAGCCGTACATGACGACGAAGCCGATGTGGTTCCCGGGCGTGGTCCAGTGGTGATAGGGAATGGCGAGGCCGAGCATGAAGACAGTCATCAAGAAGAATCCCATCAACTGGATCGCGAACCGCCCCATCTTGTCGATGAAGGCGACGGTGAACCAGTAGCCCGGAACGGTGCCACAGAGCGCGACGAGCGACTGCGCGCGAGCGATGCGGTACACTTCCTCCAGCGCGTTCATCGTCCTCGCCTTGGGGAGCCAACCGATGGCGCTGAAGATGTCCTTCTGGAACAGGTTCTGACTGTAGAATGCGATGTCGAGGAGGAACCAGGTGGTGGTGGTGGCCAGAAGGTGCAACCCGTGCCGGCGGGCGAACTCCCGCGAAAACAGCCCAAACGAATTGGTTTCTTTCATAACTATTTCTTCCACTTTGTCTTGTTCCGCGACGATGTCGACTTGAAGAACCTTGGACATGTCGGCGGCAGCTTGCTTAGCATTCTTGGCAATCAGGGCGGTGTACCGGGCGGTCTCTGGCATCTTCATCCGCCAATAGTAGGTTAGAAGGGCGGGGATGGCACCGAACATCAAGATGATCCTCCACACAAAGTCGGCCTCGGGGACGGTGGAACCGACGGCGTCAACTTGATAAGCGGGAGCGTCGAAGCGGTTTTTGAAGGCCGCGGAGACGATGATTGCGACGATACCTCCTGTCAAATTCCCAAACCCCTGCATTGCGAAGACCGCCGCTATGAAGGCGCCGCGGGTTCTCTTGTTGGCGTACTCAGACATGATGGTTGCCGAGAGCGGGTAATCGCCACCGATGCCGAAGCCGAGCCAGAAGCGGAAGAAACAGAGAGTGGCCATGACTCCCTTGGCGGTTTTTCCGAAGGAGAGGCCGGAGGCGAGGGAGCAGATCACCATGAGCATTAGGGTCATGCCGTAAACTCGCTTCCGGCCCATCTTGTCTCCGAGCCAGCCGAAGAAGAGCTGGCCCGCGAGGGTGCCGCAGAAGGCGACGCCGTTGACGGCGGCGGAGACGTTGGGCGGGAGCGTGCCGGGGGCGTCCGAGTCGGGAACGTAGTAGTAGATGCGACCCAGCAACTTGGTCACGAGGGAGATGCAGAAGAGGTCGTAGGCGTCGGTGAAGAAGCCCATGCCGGCGATCACGATCGCCGTGAAGTGGTACCACTGCGTCTTCGCTCCATCCAGCGCGCTCAACACTTGGAGTTGTCCTCTCGCCATTGATAATTTACTCTTCGATTTCTGCCCTCCTTCAATCACAAGAACATGGATACGTTTAATTATATAAGGAATTAATGGCCAATCGAATTCAACATTATTTAAGGAATCGATGCGTCAATAAGACTCCATTTAGTCAACTAAGCCGACTAGCTTTTGCTCAACGTTACAATGAATGAATGAAACAGGTTGGAAGTTTACTGATTGAAAATGGGAAATTGCTTTCTAGAAGCTAAGAAAATTGAAGGGTTGTTAAAAAAAAATTGATGAAAAAAGAAAATAAAATTAATTAACACGTGAAGGTGACGTAAACATGTGGTACTAGTTAATTTTTGGGTCATGCAAGCAGCAAGCAAACTAGTCAATCCTTGTGACAAAAACAGAAGAGAAATAAGCTAATTGGAAGTATAGGGGGAAAAAATGAATGATACCTCTTCTTAAAATGAATTAATAGGGGGGAGATGGAAAGATAAAGAAGAGAAAAGAGAAGAGGAGAGAAGGGAGGGATTGCATTAATCGGGAGTTGGGATGAGTATAAATAGGAAGAAGAGCGAGGGAGCTAGTGAACAGAATCTGTTCAAAGAACTTATGGAATATTCGGTTGCTCTAAAGTCAACTGGTGGATAGACGCGTTAAAGTCTCCGCCTCAATTTCCGCGGTCATGACTGACGATTTTAATTTTAGTTCTTCTTTGCTTTCTCACTTGGAGGATTAAGCAATTTAAGGATAAAAAAGGGACAATTCGATCTAACAAATTGCCAGATTGTCCAAAATGTGTGCTGCGTTGTTTCATATGGCGAGGATTTGAGGCATGAGGTCCCCATGATCAAACTCCGTACAGGATCAGGAAATGAACTAACAATAAAAAAAAAAAAAAAAATCGAAAGGCAAATATAAAAAATCACCCAAGATAAAGGGCGATTAAATGGCATGACGAAAAATGATCATGTGGTTAAAAATGATCATTATTTTTTTAAAATTGGCATTAGATATTCAAGAGTCCAACTAATCTTAAAAGTGATTCGTCTGACATCACGAAAGTTTTTCATCGACCGTTAAGATAAATTGAAAAAATCTATAGGGAGATCCATCCTAACAACCAACATTCGCAGATTCACTGTTCCGGAAGGAATCGACGTCGATGGTCAGTCACCGAGGTTCAGCCTACGTGGATGCTAACGGGAGGGGAAAAACTTTGTGCCCTGCGAGATCAACATGAGCGTTAGGGGAATACGCCGGAGGTTATCCGGCGGAGCCCACTCCGACGCTCAAGTCAGTGCATCGATGGAGAAAAATAGAAGACAGAAAAATGTATAAGTAGTAGAGAGTGTGTGACCCCTTTACCAGAGGGGTTGGACTACCTTTTATACCTGTAGTGGCTGCCTTGGCGCGTCCCCATGATCTATGCCACGTCCCTCTCCTTTGGCGGTTACTGGATAGCCTTTGAAACGGTTCATGCCGTTATTACATGTTTCGACCCATTGCGACATTTAAGGATCATGATATCTCCACGATAGTAGGGATGCTTATTAGTAGACCCGTGATGGAAGGGGAACAGTTACTTAAGGTCGAAGGCAACTTGGGCTCCGCTTCCCCGAGATGATCTCAAGGCCTTCTAGCCAGGGGCGATCGCGGGCACTCCATTTCCCTGAGGTGATCTCGGGACCCGACTTCCCAGGGTGATCTCGAGAGGAGTTTTCTGGTCTGACCTTCCAGGGCGTGTTTCCCGAGGGGGCCCTGGAGGCTCCTCTTCCCGAGAGTGTCCTAAGATCTCTGAAAAGGGAGTCGCTCAGACTCGTTACGTTTGCCACGCAGCTTCTTCAGCCCACATGCCCACCACGGGCTATTCAACCCCATCACAAGCCCCTCCCTTCAAGTCTGATCGATGGAAGTGTGGCTGACTGATCGAACTAGTGTGGTGGTGAAGAAGCTGTATCCCAGTGGGTTCGTGCACCCATTACTGCTCCCTTAGTAGGTATACAGGGTCCTAGGATTGTAGAGGTTGTTCCGGGTCCCTAGGAAATCCCCTTTTCGGGTTTGTCCTTCTCAAAAGGTTTCTATGGCTTTTAGGGTACCGCAAGGACACCTGTCCATCCGTTATGAAGGCGCATGGCGCTCTTTGATGGCGACAAGGTCCTTTCGCAAATGCCCTATCGCCACGTGCATCAACGGCTCTCTTCACGACCTCTTACTGACGTGCGCCGCTATAGCTGGCTCCCGTCAGATGACTACTCTCCGGTGCTGCCCCGATGTGGCAGTTTCTTGCTTTACACGTGTCTTGCTCCTATTGCATTCATGCAGGCAGCTTCCTCCGTATAAGAAGGGAAGGTGAAGACGATCGGCCAACTTCTGGCTCCGTGGCTAGGTGCACCCCGTCTCCCCCCTCTTCTCTTAGGCTTCTTTTGAATGTAAGTAGTCTACCTCCTCCTTGTCATTTCCCTTAGGAACCATGGAAGGCGACCAAGTGAAGTGGTACGAGTCTGCCTCTTCGAGGGGAGACCGGAGGCTCTACAGGCGGCCACTGAGCCCTACGACATCTCGGCTGAGATGACGGTAGTCATCCCTAAGGTGGACCAGACGCCAGTGGAGCCTCCCGCAGACTTTTCTACCTTCTTCTTGGGGCAAATAGAGTCAGGGCTCCGATTCCCCATTCCTCCTTTCTTCATGAACGTAGCCTCCTATTTTGACATCCCCCTTCACAAGATGGCTCCCAATGCCTTTGTTCAAATGGGGGGGGGAGGCGTATATTATCTTCAAGCTCTTCGACCTCCCGCTGACTCCTCGTCTCTTTCATTCTTTCTTCGTCCCGATCGGCTCCCGAGGGGTCTTTAGCTTTTCGGCGCGTCCGGGCCATAGGTTCTTAGGAGGGTTCCCTTCCTCACACAAAGGGTGGAAGGAGAAGTTTTTCTTCATCCAACTATCTGTGCTGCCCTTTAGTCTCTTCATTGGATAGAGGCTCTACCGACTCCTCCCGCCCTAGGGGAGTTTCTTCAGAGTCCTGCGTACCGGCGCGCTAGGAACGTACTCTCCGGCATGGAGTTCAGTGGCCCTGGACTGGTGCAGAGTGAGGAGCTCATGTACCGGGCGGGCCTTAGCCCCGAAGTGACCCGGATCAGCCCCAGTCTTGGTATGTTCGTCTTTTTCATTAATGCCCGTTAGTTCTAACTGATGTTTCCTTGTCTGGCTATTTGCAAAGGAAGTCATATTCTCCAAGGTGATGGGCCGACTTATCAGGTGGGAGGAGGCCAACCAGGAGGCGTTGACTCCTCCCCCGGCTGCTCCCGATGCACCCCTGGTGCCTGCCGAGTCCTCGGAGTGAACCGCTGAGTGGTCCCACGGGCCTACTTCGCCCGGGAGGGCAAAGGCTACTGTTGCATCCCCGCTAGTCGCGCGACTCCGACCCCTCTTGCCTACCTCCTGAAGCTCCTGCGGTCCAGCTACTTCCTCCGCGCAGGGGCTTGTTGCATTCTAAGGGCCAGGCCGGCCTCTCGAGGTCTCAAGAAGGAGAGGGCGTACGTGTCTCTACGGGGCCTCTGACCAACCTTCATGAGCGTCGGCGCCTAGAATACATTGAGCGTCGGGCGGCCCAGGATGGTGTTGTAGGAGGAGGGAGCGTCCACAATTAAGAAAGGCGTCTTCCTGGTCCTCTCCAGCACGTCGCTACCCAGTGAGAGCGATAGGATGATTTGTCCTATTGGCTGCACTTGATACCCCGTAAAGTCAAATAGTGAGGTCGAGACTGGGAGTACTCATAATTAAAAAGTTGTCTAAGACACATGGTTGCTTATAATAATGTTCAAGTGACTCACCATAGCCTGCAAGCTTATTCAAAGAAGCTTGCTTAGGAGATTCAAAGCTATACTTAAATCTAACACAAGTTTTTAAAAAAAACCCTGAAAAACAACATAAACTCATCAAACAAAAACTGTAGGATTATCTTGATTGAAAACGTTGACCAGGTGACTTGAATAAACTAATTTAAGTTAAATCAAACTAATTAAACTAAATTTAAATGAAAGTATATTTAAAACTAAAACTAAAAACTAAATTTAAGTGAAACTAAATTTAAAATTAAAACTAAAAACTAAAGTTGAATTAAATTAAATTTAAATTTAAATTTAAAATTAAACTAAAAACTAAAATCAAACTAAACTAAATTTAAATTAAAATACTCTAAAAATTAAACTAAAACTTAAATCAAACTAAATTAAAATTGAATTAAAATTAAATTTGAAACATAATATGAAATCAAATAAAAAACTTAATCAATAAATCAAATCAAAGTCAATCAACTTCATTGAACTAAAAAATAATCATATACTTTAAATGATTAATCAATGCAAACTCAATTACTAGCTAATCAATTTTAGTCCTAAATTATTTAATTAAAGTTAAAATTATTTATCAACTGTATTTAACTTATTTAATGACTTTAATTGAATTAAATAATTAAAATTTGTTTAAATGAATTTAGGATTGAATTGATTAAATTAAAATTAATGTTGATTAATTTCTAATTAATTAATTTAGGATTTAAACTAGTTACATTAAATCAATTTGGATTAATTAATACTTATTGAATTAATTAATTATTTCTGAATTAATTAATTTTAACTTTAAAAATAACTTTAAACTTAATTAATTACTTTAAACTTAATTCAATGTTAATTTAATTCGAAATTATTTAATACAAAATCAAACTTAATCCTTAATAATTGTCAACTTAAATTAATTCCAAATTAATCAATCTTAACTTAAATTAATTCGAGATCTAATCAAAACTAATTTCTTTAATTAGAACTTAATAATCAACTTAAATTAAACAATTTAATTAATCTGAAAATCAAGAATCCAAACACTTCAATTAAGCTTATTATAAACTTAACTAAAATTAATTATTTGAAATTAAGTTTAACATAACTAATTCAACTAATCTCAAATCAATCGAAGTAATTAATAATTAACTTAAGTAATCTTAATTCAATCAAATGAACTCAACTAATCTAATTAACTTAAACTCAAATATAATTCAAAAATACCTTAAATTAATCCAAAATTAAGATTAAATTTATTTTCACAAAATTAATTAAGTTTACTCATATTAATCAATTAATTAATAGGACTTAACTTAATTAAAATCTTACTTAATTGATGAAATTCAAACTAATATAATAAACTTTCAATTAAACAATACATCTCACACAACTATAGGGTTTCCCTTGTTAATTATTTAGAATGGGTGAGATGTTAGGGGATTGAAAATATATGTTTTGACCAAAACCTAAATTTTTAGATGCTCGAGTCAATTATGAAGTACTAGACCCTTAGACACATAGGTATATTTTCCTTGTGGTTATAAGGTTGCCCTATAAGGTGTGTCAAGGTATGGGAGAGAACAAATTGAAAGATACATTTTTAAAGGGGGTTTTCAAAATAAAATATTTTGAAAAGGTTTTTGAAAGGATAGATTGTTTTGAAAAAAATCTTGAAAATTGCTTTCGAAGACACTTTTGCAAAATTTATCTTCAAAAGATAGTTTCAAACTTCTAAAAAAACTTTTGAAAACATTCTTCAAAATAATGCTTTAGAAAAGTTTCAACAATTATTATCTTCAAAATTCATTTTTTTTAAAATAAACATCTTCAGATTTATAACTTGAAAATTATATATATTTTTTAAATTCCTTTGAAAGATTATGTTTTGAAAAATATGTTGAAAATTCCTTTGAAAATTATGTTTTGAAAAATATGTTGAAAAATTATGTTTATGTTCTATTATAGAACATTTTATGCCATGGAAAATATTTTTGAAAAATACTTTTTAAAACTTCTTGAAAACATTTATTGTAAAAGTATGTCTTAAAAGTGAATTCTCATAATGTATTGAATTGCTTTTAAAACATGTGGTCTTTTAAACTCAAGAGATTGTTGGTGGATTTAAGGAAACTAAAAGTAGGTAGTATTCTTTTTCATGTATGCTAAAGGGTGAGAAGAAAGATTTAAGTTACAAAATCTAACTTGCATAAGACTTGATTAGTTGGCTTAAGTAAGTACCTAACTTAAACATATTGTCAGACATAAAAAAAAGAGAAATTATTGGTGCAATCGACCTCGAAATTTTAATGTTTGTTTGACAATATGTTCAATGGATTCTAGTCATGTCAAAGTTGACTAGATGACTAGCAAGAGTGAGAAGATTTAGAGGAGTGAACTCTAAACAAAGGGAAACCGATAGGGGAGTGAACCCTAGGTAGTGAGAAGACATAGAGTAATGAACTCTAAGCAAAGGGAAAACCCTAGGGAGTGAACCCTAGGTTGTGAGAAGTATTAAAGGAGTGAACTCTAAACAAAGAAAACCCCTAGGGGAGTGAACCCTAGGTGATGAGAAGTTTTAAATGAGTGAACTCCAAAAAAGTTTATCTGAAAGGTTTCCGGTCAATCGTGCACAGTCGACTGTGCGCAATCGATAGAACCAACAGATTTTGGTGAACCCAAGTAATAGGTTTAATTCATTATCTTGTACTTATTGTGCTAATTCAATATTGCAAGAAAGTTTTAGTGGATCAGGTGATCAGACACTGAGCAGATAAAGTCCAAACATGTCTAGGGATCAAATGTTTGACAGGTAAGTTGAGGTAAGCTCCTAAGAGTGAGTGAGGTCGTGCCCTAGTTTGGGACAATCCGTAGACAATAATCCCACCCAAGAAACCAACGGAGGTTTCTAAGTGGAGATCAAGACAACCTATCTGTCTATCATATTCATGCTTTTTAATATATATTCTAACTCTCTTTTGCAGGATAAATATTATATATGTGCTAACATTATTTTGCAGGAATTAAGTGGTTCCGTCGATGAGTAAAATGATTTCATCGACGGATCCATGTAAATTTAGAACAATGAATTCAAAACATAACCTAGAAGGAAAGATTGGTTTTGTCGACTGATAGACATTATCAGTCGACCGATTAAAGTCTTATTATAGCAAATTCAGTCCAAATCAGAGGAGAAAAGGAAACTTTTGGTTATGTCGACTGAAAAGGTTTATCAGTTGATGGATCATTAATTTTCTAACACAACAACTAGCTCATACAGTTTGATCAGAAAGGTGAAACTTGGGTTCCATTGACGAAACAAGAAGATATCAAATTGTGAAGGTAGACGCACACTCGAGCAAGTCCATTCAAGTTTTCATTGACTAAGGAGGATCCTTAGCCGACGAATGTAAATTTCTAGAAATGGTGTGGTTGGTCTCTGCCTATAACAAGAGTTGTGAAAGTAAAGAAGTAAATGATTTTGTGACTTCTCTCAGTGCTAACTCTTATCTTTACTATTGTGTCTTCAATCTACGACTATGCCCGAAGGCCTTTCGGCAACAACGCTGAAAGTCTTATTCATAATGTCGGTATATTTTTGTATTTGCATTTACGTTCAAACGGAATAGTAGTCTTGTTGCTATCTTCCTTCATATTTATATTTAATTTCTCCTTCTAAAAGTTTTTGGAAGAGAATTATAGTGATTGTCCATCGAAAGTGATCAAGGATCGCGGGTCTTGAGTAGGAGTCATTGGGCTTCGAACAAGTAAAAAATCAAACAGTGTCAATTTTATTTCCGCTATTATTCCTCTAGTTTTAAGGATAAACAAAAAGGTATCATTTTTAAACAATTAAGATCCCGATTCCCCCACCCACTCCTACGGTTAAATTTACGTAGTAATTATTTCTAATGGAAATAGTATTTCCGTCAGTTTATCCTGACGAAACTTAAAATCCACTGATAAAATAGCTTCCGGCGAATTATTTCTTGACAAATAATTTTCAACATATTTCTATCGCTAAATGACTACACTAACGTAATACCGGCAAAATATTTCATCAGTGATTTTTTTTTTTCAGTATCGTGTCATCGCAATTCTCGATCGCCGTATAACTCAAAAACAATATTGCAGTGGCAATTTCGCGCGGAATCCATTTCATTTTTTATCAATAAAACTAGGACGAGAGAAGGGGAGTAAACGCGTACCCACCCACCCGCTTACCAACTTTTAATAGACGGACTTAAAAAAGTAATCAAGTCTTGCGTTTACTCTGTGAGCGCGACCCTTCTTCCAAATGCATGTTCCACGACATTACTGACCCACAACCGTCCTCACTTCACAGAAACTTCTGCTTTCAATTGCCAAAGGTTATCAATAAAATTAAGAAAAATAATTGGAAGAGTGAAAATGAAAGTGTAAGGTAAAATGAATGACGTGATATTTTATATACAGCGATCTTCGACGGGTTCACCGTGTCTCCCAGGTATAATTTGATTCGGGGCGACGGCCGAAGACCGTCGATGTGTCCAAGCGATAATCGATGTGTACATGTAAAGTGTCACGTCATTTACTTTGCTTTTATTCTCTCATTTTCACTCTCTTTATGATTACTCTAAAATTAATTTGCGTTTACTTCTCAATAATGCCATTAGTGTCCATGTAATCACAATTTTTTCATTTAAACTATAAACGGTAATCGGGTTCGTATCGTGTAAGTCACCAACCGCACATCTCTTAAAACTGGCCGAGACCGTTGTGATTGAAGGTCAGATTGAATGGACGGTTACTGATGAATCATGTATGATTTTCAAATGTGGACGGTGCGACTAGAACTGCTGGCCTCCTTGTCTGCAATTCACTGGCAACTCCACGACCAAAAAGCGAAACGCTCGCCCCACGCCCCGCCAGCCGTCCCAGATCAACACGGAGAGATAAATCACGTTATCACCGGCAACTCCACGAGCATCAATTAAATCGCGTTCTTGCTATGCTATATAAGAGGAAGTCCTCACATTTCTTCAACAGCGAGGTCGAGGAAATGGAGAATGCGATCGAGAGACAGCGGATCCTCCTCCACCATCTCCAACCTGCGTCCCCAACTCATCTTCCCTTCCTCTCGGTGCGTATTAGTTGATTCGGTCTCGATTTCGTTTTTCATCTTCTTCCGCCATTTAGAGTTCGTTTTTTCCTGCTTGGCGCTTGTTCATATAGTTCTTTTAGAATATTTTTTGATTCCTTATAACTAACTTGTGTTTCTGGTTTCGTATTGATTTTTGTTCTTCTTTTTCATTTGGGCGTCCTTTTCGCAGACGGCGGTTTGCGCTGCTGGAGACAACGCAAAATACCAGAGGAGTTCTCCCAACGGCGACGATGTGGTCATCGTTGCGTAAGTCTTTGTGCATTGCTCGTGTGTTTCTGTTTTATATTATCTTCCGATCCGACTGCGACGTTCCCATTTATGTTGAGACTGGAATGTTTAGCCCGTTGTTGTAAATTAGTGGATCGAAATGCTTTTTAACCGAACTCAAGTTAGGGCAACGAATTTATCTGAATCATATCCTTTGTATGATTCAGCTATTTGCTCTTGAAACCTAATCTCATTCTTACCCTAAACTTTCGATCTTACCAAGAATTTAAGGCCTTGTTTACGTTTAGGAATCAGTGGGGAAGGAAATGTTGGTACAGTATTTTCCATCCTCTGTTCACTTTAGGTCTTGTTTCTCTAATAGATAGTAAATAAATATATAGAATAAACAGAGAGGTGAGGCAGAGGGATTGCAGGATAGTTTTCCTTTTTGAGTTGTCTCTTTGAACAGATATATACAAAGTCGATGAATCATTTTTTTTATAATCAATAAATTAATTACCTTTCTTTCTGATTTAGGTGAATCTCTAGCTCCCCCAATTCATCTTTAGTCGGTTTGGGCATAAATGGATGGAAGGAAAATATCCTTACATATAAGACACCATAGTACCCTTATCTCTAGATAATTCGTACCCAAATGGAGGGCATTTATATCTTTTGAATAAATTTAAGCCTTCATCCTTCTAATTTCCTCTTAAGTAAACAAATGAATTAAAACTAAAATAATTTTCCCTCTTCTCAAACAAACAAGAACAATGGAATCATCGACCCTCTTCCATCATACTAGTTTCCATCCTTACCTTTCATCCTTGCTCCCTTTTCCCACTTCTCATGTAAACAAGGCCGAAAGGTATTCTTAGGAGACCCCATTGGTATGGCGGACTAGAAAATTAGATTTGTAAAGACATTAAAGTCACTAGTTGGATAGTAAGTTAACTTATCAGTCATGAAAGAGTAGAGAAGCAGATTCAAGCTAGGCAACGAAACAGTTTGAACACTTGAGAACAGATTTAAGGGTAATTGCTAAATTATTAGAACATATACACGTTTGATCAAAATTTTCATGTCCATAATAACGAATATATTATACCGCTCAAAAAACTGTATGGTCATTTTTGCTATTATTTTAACTAAAGTGTTGATATTTAATTGTCACCTAATAATTAGGATCGATGTGTGGATGGCCGAAGACTAAAGGGGGAATTACGTATAACGCACAATTTGAAATACTTTCTTTCTATTACACATGTAGGGACCAATAAAACTCGTTAGATATACACAAAAAGGTTCTTGTGTGTTTGTTTGTCAGAGTTATAAGAACTACAAAAATAAGATGAGAGTAAACTCAAAAAGGCAATGTTAACATGGTTTGAACAACGTTTAAAATTTCCATATCAGAGCTTCGATTTATGATTGATGATATAATTTCTGTACTTTTTAAATATAATGTTGTTTAAGATTAAGAATTATATTATATTATAAAATTATATTATAAGATTAAGAATAATTTAGAACAAAATTTAATTAAAATAATAGTATATTTTATAAAATTAATTATATTTTATTTATTTATTTATAATCTTTATGGAAAAATACTCAGTCTAAAAAGGAAAAGAAAAGATTATTGTAAATTAGGGGAAATAAAAATGAACATAAGTAAATAAAATTTGTGTTCTTTGTGATAATTTTTTCAATCAATCTTATTTTCTGTTACAACACAACCTCTTGGCATTTGTAGATGTCAACGTTTGTTTAGCTGGATAAGCCATTATACATGTTTACTGCTTAACGTTTATTATTTTCTTTTATGATAGTGCATGCCGAACTGCTATTTGCAAGTCCAAAAGAGGGGGTTTCAAGGATACACACCCTGAAGACCTACTCGCAACAGTTCTGAAGGTGAGATACTTGTAGAAATGCTGAAAATTGAAATTGATTAACTTAAACAGAGAAATAAACACTCAATTTAGGCGTCATTAGAAATATTCAGAGTATTATGATGGAATATCTACACTTTTAACCATAGGCATTGTTGGATAAGACTCAGCTGAAGCCAAGTGAGGTTGGTGATATTGTTGTTGGCACTGTCTTGGCCCCAGGATCACAGAGGGCAATCGAATGCAGAATGGCAGCATTTTATGCTGGATTTCCTGGTCACTAGATTTTTATGACAATTTTTTATGCTTTAATTTTAAAAAAAAAAATCTTGTCTGAACATTTTACCCTGGAATAACAGACTCTGTTCCACTCAGAACTGTGAACAGACAGTGCTCATCTGGTCTTCAGGCTGTTGCTGATGTTGCTGCTTGTATAAAAGCTGGTTTTTATGATATCGGTAGATTTTTCAGTGAATTGATAGTTATGAAAATTTCTTGATGTTATGAATTTATTGGTTCTTCATATCTGATGTAGGCATTGGTGGAGGTTTGGAGTCAATGACAGTTGACAGTGTTGGTTGGATTGGACCTGTTAATCCTAGAGTATGTTGCATTAACTTGAAATCTTTTCTTGTATTGAGTTCTACAACTTAACTGGAAAAAGGAAATAATTGAATATCCTCGTGAATTAAGTACAACATATGCTTCAGGTTGAAATGTTTGCACAAGCTAAAGATTGTCTGCTTCCAATGGGTATTACATCTGAAAATGTTGCACATCGTTATGGAATAACAAGGCAGGAGCAAGATCAGGCAGCTGTGGGTTTTTTGTTTATTCATACTTCTATTCTTTTTAAGACATTTCAAATGTCCTTTTTACATGCTATCTTGTCGTTGTCTAGGTTGAATCTCATAGGCGGGCTGCTTCTGCAAATGCTGCTGGTAAATTCAGAGAAGAAATTGTCCCCGTTACTACAAAGGTATTTCAAGATTGAAAAAGGCTATTTAGTATTGGTTTTCAACCCACTGCTAAGGAGGATATATATCCGAAATGCTACATACTATTCCCTAAACCATAATACCTGAATCCTAAACCCTAAGCTTTTAAAAAAAATGACACATGGGTATGCAACATAAGGTGGGCAGCATATATCTCTTCTATTCTATTGCTATTCTGCACTTACCTGTCGCATTATTACCTTATGTAGGTTGTAGACCCAAAAACAGGAGAGCAGAAGCAAGTCACAATTTCTGTCGATGATGGAGTCCGCCCAGACACATCAATGCTAGTTCTTTCAAAGCTTAAGCCAGCTTTCAAGAAGGATGGAAGCACCACTGCTGGTAATATAAATATAAATTTTGTGAACATTATCCATCCCTTCACATCCTATTTGCCATCCACATAATAGATATGGCATCTGCACAGGCAATGCTAGTCAAGTGAGCGATGGAGCCGGAGCTGTCCTCCTTATGAGAAGAGATTTAGCAATGCAAAAAGGACTACCAATACTGGGTGTATTCAGGTTATTTCTCTATTTTGTACAAAGTTTCAATGAAAGTTGCAATTTTTTTTTTTGGTGTGTCGTTACATTTCTATTGAGCAGATGAAGGTCCATAACTTTCCATATGTCAAAGGTCTATTTAAGACCACAGTCTATACCATGCATTTGTATGGTTTATTTATTTCTCAAATTGTTAGATCTTTCTGTGGTATGTGCTCATCAATGCTCACCCCTTCATATTGGATGCACTTAGCTACATTATATTATATTATATTATATTATATTACTAAGCCTTTTGAATTTCCTCTGCAATTTCATTGTTTTAAACACTTGATTCTGTATTGGTTTAAGTGCCTTGTCGTAATGTAATCTTGTATGAATTATGCAATTTGTGTAAGCAGGAGCTTCTCTGCAGTTGGAGTGGAGCCTGGTGTGATGGGAATTGGTCCTGCTGTTGCAATTCCGGCAGCAGTTAAGGCTGCTGGTATTCAGCTGGATGAAATTGACCTTTTTGAAATAAATGAGGTAATCAAGTATAGTTATTTTATTGAGATCTGCTGTAAAATATTAAAGGAAAAACACTTCATCTCTTAATTTATTTCCTCTCTAGGCTTTTGCTTCGCAATACGTGTATTGTTGTAAAATGCTGAAGTTGGATCCTGAAAAGGTTAATGTTAATGGAGGTGCTATTGCTCTTGGACATCCACTGGGCGCTACAGGTACATTTAAACCTTTTAGTCCATTTGCCTGGCAATGACATCTTTAGTTAAACTATTGGCCACGGTATCATTATAAACACTTTTCTTGAGAGGCAAGATTGTCAATCCCAAAGCCCATTTAGGTTTTTTGCTATTTCGTGAGTCGTGAGCGTGGTTAAATTTAGTTTCACGTCATAAATTTAAAAGTATGAATCAGATGATCAGGGATAAGCAAAAAAAAAAAAAAAGGTTACCTGGATTATGACTAGGTCCGAGTTGAAAATTACAAGTTCTTGAGAGATTATTTTTAGGGTTAGTTTGAATTAAGGACTAAAAATCTACCTTACCTGACCACACAATTAACATCTCTTTGCTGTATTATATTTGGTTTCTTCGTAGTTTGATAGGGATGTGAAATGTTCACACAGTGTGGTTGATAATTTAATTCTCTTAGTATTTTATGGGCTAATTTATTTGACGCTGCTGTTTCTGCTGGTTTTTTTTATTCCTTCAATTTTCTAATTAATACTCTTTTTTATCATAAAGGTGCTCGATGCGTTAGCACACTCTTAAATGAGATGAAGCGGAGAGGCAAGAATTGCAGATTTGGAGTTATTTCAATGTGCATAGGTCTCAACCTTTTCCATAACTCATTCTCCTTTTATCATAAAAAAAAACTAGGGTGAAGGTTCATATATCTTAGATTAGATCTACTTAATAAAAGTTTATACGTAAAACAAATAGTTTAAAGTTTTAAGACTCAGAACAACAACGGCATGTGAGAAAATCATTATTAAATTTATAGTGAACTAAATGGAGTTAGAATTTTAATAAAATATATAAAAAATATTACTTTAATGTTTTAAGATGACTGCACAGACAAGTGCATATAAAAAAAATGCACAGCAAATGCATGTAAATAAAAGAATTATTAAATTTATAGCAAAGGGTACTTACTCTAGTTCTAGGTGGCAAGAACTAGGGTATCTAGCTCCTTATCTGCTTGCCTTATAATAATTTATCTAAAGTTTTTGATAAAAAAAAAATTACGGCAGGATCCGGCATGGGAGCTGCTGCTGTTTTCGAGCGTGGTGATGTGTAGATCAGCTAAGGAACACACGTGAAGTCTAGTCGGACAGCTTCTTGTCCAAGGTTGCTCTTCGTGGATCGGGTCTTTAGCAATAAATATATATATATAATCTCATTAATTAATGCTATTAAGAACTACATTTTTCGTTTTAGCTCATATTGTTACATAAAAATTTATCTGGTCCCAATGCTGTAAAAGTATGAAGTTTTTTTTTTTTGTTTTTTTGATTTATTTTTAATGTTTCAGTTTTATTGAGAGCAAGTAACCCCCGATCCTTAGATGGTGCTTTCTTCTACCCTGCTAATCCTAACATTGCCAAGTGGTCAAATGGAATTGTCGTTTCTAGTGCCACATTGTAAACATGCTTTTTGCTGCTTCTGTACCTCCATAACTAAACTCTCATATAACTTATCATACCCCCACGGGCTGGATCGGATGGTAAAATGTTTGGCCGATTTAGTCGAGGTCAAGTTCGAGGTCATCATTACGCACGGGGATAAAACCTGTCTGCTAGTATTAATTCCCTCGACCCCAGGCGCCTCACCACATCAGTGATAACCGTGATTTATCTCCTCCGTATTGGTTTTGGAACGAGCTGACGGGGCCTGGGGCGAACGTTTTACTTTTTTTTTGTCATATAACTTGTCATGATTAAAAAAAAACCCCTCCATAATGTCTTGAAGTTTCAATAAGAGCAGAGACCATTAAATTCAAAAACACCGCTAAGATGACCTAGAATTAGTTTGTCTGACTCCTTTCCTTATCTCTATTTTTGCTCAATTGGATGAAACCTTAGTAGACCTCCAACATCAGCACTGTCAAATATTCACTCTGTCTATGGCACAAGGAGATGAATTGATCGGCCAATTCGCTCAGCATGTCAACTTTGTGATCTAAAGAATTGAGGTTAGATACGAGATTTGATGGAAAAACTCAATTTCCTGTGTATTTTTTTATACTTAGTATTATCACAACCCTTTATCCTTGGTATATCTTTAATTATCCTTGTTATATATCACCTTTACTCTTTATGTTGGGACCGATAGACGAGCTAGAGGGGGGGGAGTGATTAGCTCCGATTTGCTCCGTGATGATTTGTCACGGCGAAAGACTCGAGCAAACGCTAACACTAAGGATTTACTTGATATCCACCCCGGACGGGTGACTAGTCCAAGGATCCACTCTCCTCACTCTCTCATACACTATGAAAGATCTCCTTCTTGAGGTGGAGAAACCTCTTACAAGCTTCCAATAAAATACAACAAGAATCTAAGCAAATACAAAATGAAATCTTATAAGATTTCCAATGATAAGCTCAAGCTTTGCTTTCCTTGCTATCTTCAAGCTTGTGATTGCCTCTAGAACCTTGGAAATACAGCAGCAATATCTTCCAAGACTTCCCTTGAAATGGCACTGATGAAGGAGAAGAAGGGAAGAAGAGTTGTGGCTCAAAACCTGCGTGAAAACCCTTATACCCGACGCCTAGGGTTTCCTAATCGATTACCACGTAGACTTAGCCGTTCAACGGCTAGTTTTTGAACCTTAATCGATTAGCCAATCGATTAAGACTGCCCTTAATCGATTGACCAATCAATTAAGGAAGGTTGAATCGATTACCCAATCGATTCAGCCACCTTCTGTTCTCGCAACAAAACTCTCTTAATCGATTACGGTCCTTCTTAATCAATTACCTAATTGATTACGGTCCTTCTTAATCAATTACCCAATTGATTAAGACCCTTCTTAATCAATTATCCAATTGATTAAGATCATTTCTATTCTCGCGAGACAACAACCCAATCGATTGAGTCCAACCTAACTTGTGTTCACGGTCAACCACTTTGACCAACCTGGATTTCTCGGTCAACCCCTTTGACCAACCTGGATTTATCCATCCTAGCTCTCAACTAGGACTTAACCTGATTCCCAACCAGGTTTGCCTAACCCTCGAGTTAGGTCTAGTCTCTCGGTAGACTTCCACCTTGCCAGCGTGCGATCTACCCGATCCACTTGGACTTCACCCAGTCCCACTAGGTCTTTTCCCATTGCCAGCGTGCGATCTCCCTGATCCACCTGGACTTCACCTAGTCCCACTAGGTGTGCCTAGTCTCATTAGGTCTTTTCCCATGCCAGCGTGCGATCTCCCCGATCCACCTGGACTTCACCTAGTCCCACTAGGTCTTTTCTTATGCCAGAGTGCGATCTCCTCGATCCACCTGGACTTCACCTAGTCAAGTCTTCAGTCAACCTTAACCCACTTGACATCATACGACATTCAAACATAATTATCAAACATCTAAACATCCAAACATAAGACATCGGCTCACCCGAGCCTAGTCAACCTAGGTCAACCCTGACCTAACCAAGATTGCACCAACAATCTCCCCCTTTTTGATGTTTGACAATATGTTTGAGAAAGACTAATCCCTATTAGCCTTTCAATTTCTCCCCCTTTGACATACATCAAAAAAACTCTCCCCGAGAGTCTATATGGTCAAAGACTTGCTCAATGAAAGTCTCACACCTTCTATTTGAACCTATGCTCATCCTGGAGCATTCATCATCATTCTTTCACTTATCCCAAAAATAAAAATTCAAACACATGCTTTTAAGGAAGACCTCCCCCTCAAAACATGCTCTAACCCTCCATCATTGCACCAACAATGATTTTTGAGTTCCTAAAACTTTAGGAAATCTCAACTCGAGGTTATGAGATTTTGTAATTCAAAACTTGAATCACAACCTCTCCTTAACCCTATAGTTTTACCAAAACTATCCCTCTTTTGATTTCACAATGAAATTTACCCAAATATACTTATGAAAGTAATTCAAGGGTCTAGGGAATGTTAGGTTACTCAAAAATGGGTTATTGGACTGAAAACAGACAGTTTTAATCTCACCAATCGATTGGTGTTGGGAACCAATCGATTAGGCTATGCCTTAATCGATCAACTGATCGATTACGGCTGCCCTTAATCGATCAACGGATCGATTACGCAAGCTTCTGTGCTCGCAGATAAGATCTCCCAATTGATTGGCCAATCGATTGGGTATTTCTGATTTCTGAAAATAAATTCAGTCCGAATTTTAGAAACTCCTAAATAATTCTACAAAATTTGAGAAATCGTGAAATTTTGTGTAGACATTATTTATGACATATACTATCAAGGGAAAATAATTTTATATGAAAATAACCTTCATTTCCAAAGATTGACACAAAATTTGAAACCATTGAAATAATTCAATGTTTCACATATTTTGTATCCATTTCATCAATGATGAGTGCTATCAAAAGATAGTCTTCACCAAGGTTTTCCAAGATAGTTTTAAAATGTTTTTAAAACATAATATCCAACCATGTTCTTTGGGCTAAATGCACATGACTTGTACATTAGCTTTCCCAATGATTGGAGTTCATTTATATTCATGTTTTGATGAACTTAAAACTCAGATAAATGCACTTTATCAACACCTTGAGTTTTGTTCATCTTCCTAACACCTCACTTGTATCCAGTGTGTCTCCAAACACATACAAGTCCACTTATGGTTTTAGTGAGATGTAAAAGTCATGTTCTCCCTAAACTATCATGCATTTCTACCTAGGCATTATAAACTTTGATCATTCACCTAGAATGTCAATTAATGTCAATGTCCTTAATTTCAATAAAAATTGACTTAATGCATGATAATGACTATGGCATGCATTATATGAGAATTTGACAATATTACAACTAGATGATGCATGTCTGACATGACATGTGATCTTTTCATAATGAAATATGGATGATGGATTATGATGTCATGGCATGTGATAGGGCATACAAGACATGACATAGTAGCACAGAAGAAAATACTTAGATTTTCTATCTAAGTATCAATAACTCATCGCTAAGCCATTGATAATCCTAATTTTGGCCATAATTTCCAAGATAATGCCAAAACTCCCCAACTTGGCCTATCTTTGGATTCTAACCTAGTTGTGCCAACTTTATCGAGTTCAATCTTTCAAAAATATGGCTTGGCATAAATTTTACTCCTCCTAGAGTAACCAAATAACTCCTTCATTTTCAAGGGTAGGAACTCCTTGAAAACGTCCCAAAGTGCCAACATCATCAAGGTTGGGTTAACTACCCTTCCAATTAGAATTGACACTCCCTAGACCTATCTAGGGTGTGGCAACCACACTCTTAGGAACCCAAAACCTATTGGTGCTCCTTGGGTGTTCTAGGTATTCACTAGGGATAACTTCCCTTGATACCTTCCTAATGACCCTTTTAGACTTCTCCGAAGCCTTAGTCATCTTGGTCTTGTCTTAATCAATCCTAGGGATGACTTCCCTTGTGGTCTTGTCTTGACTCCTTGACCTAGATTGACTTCCATACCTATATGGAACTCTATGATAGGATGGACCATCATCCTTGGTTTTAGGTTTGTATCCCAAACCCTTCTTGCTTCTAGAAGGTCCATGATTTCCTAACTCTAGGTTTTGAATTTTTGATCCCTTAAATAGATTTTCTATTTTCTTAAGGGATTTTTTCAATTTATCAAGTTTTGACCTCAAAACTTGATTTTCAATCATTACCTCATCAAGACTTGGTTTTCTAAGATTGCCTTGGTGATTTTTCCTTTTGGCCTTATTTTGGGTGGGTCTACCTTGAAAATTTCTAATTTGTTCCCTATCCTTAGATGTAGTAGTCCTAGCATGAAAAGCTCTATAATTTTCCTTAGGTTTCTCATACCTCCTATGTTCATGATAAATTGCATTAAAATGATAAAAATTATTTTTAGCATGCATATTATCATGATTTAAATAAGTATCATTACCTAATGGTACTTTAGTCTTGACTTTGTAGGCTCCCCCTTGATTTGAGCTCCTCCTTTTTGCCTTAGTCGGATCCTCTCCCTTTGGACATTGATTGTAACGACCCGGAAAATTCTCTTAATATTTTCTTAAAATATTAAGCATGTTTAAATAATTTTCCAAGGGACCTAGAAATATTAAGGAGAACTTTGGCCTAGAAAATCCATGTTTTCTCATTTAAATTGAGAAAACTAAGTACTAATGGGCTTTATGTGGGCTTTTTAGTACCATGATTATAGGTGGATTTCAGTAATAATTAGTATAAATATAAATAGGATTTAATTAGGCATATTAGCATGATTATGGGTAAGTCTTAGCCTAATTTTTCTATTTTAATGGAGAAATTAGGTACTAATGAGCTTTAAATGGGCTCCAAAAATGGGGATTAATTAGGTAAAATTAATATAAATTAGGTAAAATTAATATAAATATAAAAGAATTTTATTTAGGAATATTAGCATAATTATGGGTGATTTTTGGAGAATTTTCAAAATAAAAGGGAACTTTCAAAAATTAGAGGAAAAGGTTTAAATAAAATGAAAAATAAAATAAAAATAAAGGTGCATGGGCCAAGGATTGAACCTTGGACCTCTTGTACAACCATGAATGCTTTAACCAACTCACCTAGCATGGAATACTTATGAGTAAATGAAGTGGAGGTTGGTTAAGAAGTAGAAGGAGATGAAGGGTCATGGAGAGACTCTTCATTTGCCTCTTTAAAGGAGCTATAAAGAGGGGGTTTGGGGGGTTACTTCTCTTCACCATCAAGTGCATTTGCTCCCCTCCTCCCTCCTCATTCTAGCCGAAATTCTAAGGAAGAGTTCCCCTTGGAAAAGTTTCCACCAAGGCTCCATCTCCCAAGATCTAAAGTTCTTACAAGGATCCAAGGACTAGGTGTGGTCAAGAGACATCAAGTCTTCTTCCTTCTCTCCATCCAAGGTCTAAAAATTTAGAAACCCCAAGGTAAGACTCCCTCACCTGTGGTATAATAGTTCCCTATGATTTTTTATGATTTTTAGCATGATATATTGGATAGTTTTTGGATTTGATGTTGAAAGGAAAGAAAACCAAGAACTTTATGTTTAAAGGTTTTGGACACCATGTTTTTAAGATCTAAAATTATGCTAAAAATCTGTATAATGCTATTTAATGTTCCCTTATGATGTTTATAAGTTAAGTATAATTTTTGGGAATTTTTGGAGTACCCTAGGACACCCTAGGGTTTCGGCCAACATGAAAGAAACAAAAACTAAGAACCCTGAGTTTAAGGGTTTCGGCCACCATGTTTTAAAGGTCTATAATTATGCTAAAAATCATGATAATGTTTTTTAATGTTCCCTTCTGATGTGTAGAGGTTAAGTATAATTTTTGAGAATTTTTGGAGTACCCTAGGACACCCTAGGGTTTCGGCCAACATGAAAGAAACAAAAACTAAGAACCCTGAGTTTAAGGGTTTCGGCCACCATGTTTTAAAGGTCTATAATTATGCTAAAAATCATGATAATGTTATTTAATGTTCCCTTATGATGTGTAGAGGTTAGGTATAATTTTTGGGAATTTTTGGGGTACCCTAGAGGCCCCATATGGTTCGGCCAACCCCAAGGACCCAAGGGTTAGGGTTGAGTCTTTAACTTCAAGCATATGTTTATGTGTTGCCATGATATAAGGATGATGGAAGGTGATTATGTGAATTTTCACATGGCCTTGGGACTCCACAAGTTTCGGCCAAGAAGGGTTAATAGGGTAAAAGTTAAGATTTATTTCAAGTAAAGGTCCCAATGATCCTATGGTAAGATGTGATTTGTGTTTATGAATGATATGTCATGTTTATGAATGATATGCCATGTTTATGAATGATATGTCATGTTTACGAATGATATGCCATGTTTATGAATGATATGTCATGTTTACGAATGATATGCCATGTTTATGAATGATATGCCATGTTTACGAATGATATGCCATGTTTACGAATGATATGTCATGTTTATGTATGATATGCCATGTTTTAGGATAATACGAATGTATGTCATGCTCTATGAATGATGTGTACATATGCCATGTCTAAGAATGAAAATGATGAATGACAAGTATGATGAATGAAAGATGATGCTTATGTCTTTAAGGCATAAATATGCTAAACGGCACGGTCGATGGTCGACGGTACGACGGTCGAGAGGACCGGTAAATGGGCCGGTAGACGGGCCGAGCCGTAACAAGTTATGCTATGATAAGTATGCCATGAATGTCTTATGAATGATGAAACATGAAAAGTATTTTACTTTATGTATGGGCTTGTACCGGACCGAAGTATGGGTCCAAGGGATGGGCACCTTAAGAACGCCCCGGTTCTGGACTACCGAAGCTGTCCACGGTTCTGGCACTACCGGAGCTGTGCAACAGGGATGGGCACCTTAAGAACGCCTCGGTTCGGGGACTACCGACTATGCTGTCCTTACCCTAGTAGGTTGGGGCTCGCGACCTCGGACTTGCTAGGGATGCGCGCTATGATGTATGTATGTGGTACAAGCCGGGGACCCCAAATGATGTTATGATGATTATGTTTAAGCAAATTAAAAGTATGTTTTAAAAGTTAAGCATCTCTTATGTATATGCATTCCACTCATGCATCCATTCATGCTATGCATTATGCTATGTTGATAAGATGATATGCTTACGTTTCATGTTAAGAAGTATGCATGAGAATGAATGATCTATGCCATGATTATGTTCGGAAGATGTTCATATGCTATGATAGGTATTATGTCATGCTACCATGTTTATGATTTATGCCATGAAAGATGTCATGCTACTATGTTTATGATTTATGCCATGAAAGATGTCATGCTACTATGTTTATGATTTATGCCATGAATTATGCCATGCTACTATGTTTATGATTTATGCCATGAATTATGCCATGCTACTATGTTTATGATTTATGTCATGAATTATGTCATGCTTAGAATGTCTACTATGTTTATGAGTTATGCCATGAATTATGTCATGCTTAGAATGTCTACTATGTTTATGTTCATGCCATGTTATGTATACGATAAGTGATGTAAGATGTTATGTTCCAAGTAGAGCACCAAGTATGTTAATGTTTTATGTGCTCATTATGAGATGATGAATGATGAATGGTTTTGTGAGTAGGAAAGAGTCTTACTAAGCCTGTGTGCTTATAGTCTTATTTCCTTATACCGCAGATCATTCAAGGGGACAATGAAGGAAGCAGCAGGAGGGCAAGAACGCATGTATGTAGTAGTGACTTGGCCCAGGAAACTTTATGTTTACGGTTTATGCTAGAACTTCACCTTGGTTACTTATATGTCTGAATAATGACCTGTGGAACCTTATGATATGATGTTACGTATGACATGATATGATATGATGCTTAAGTTCAAAGTTAATATGCTAAGGTTCCTATGTCATTAAGTTAAGAATGATAACAGGGCATGTATAAGTTAAAGTTATTCCGCTGCCTTATGATGTCTACATGCCCTAAGCATGTTAACGTAACGCCGCTTATGAAAAAAAAAAAAAAAGCGGGCGTTACATTGATTCCGATAATGTCCCTTTTGTTTGCATGAAAATCACACAATGTGCTTCTTATCCTTCTTTACTTTGGGGCCGACTTCCTTTGGCTTCTCCTTGGTCTTGGGTGCCACTTGCACCTTCTTCTTAACCAATTTGGGACACTTACTCTTATAGTGTCCTTTTTCCCTACACTCAAAGCAAATGATATGATCTTTATTTTTATAAATTGAAATGTTCACACCTTTGCTTGTAGGGGTGACACTTTCTTCCTCTTCATTGACATTGGAAAATGATGTTGAAACCTCTTCTTGTTCCGGCGTCAATGTCAAATTTTGCTCCTCTTCAACCCTTGAAGTGGAGGCTTCTTGAGCTTCATCTTCGGATGTTGAGCACCTCTCAACTTCCGAATCTTCTTCCTCCGATGAATCTCCCTCTTCGGATTTGTCTTGAATTTGTACAGTGGAGGGATCTTCATGAAGCCTTGCCAATTTGCTCCAAAGCTCTTTGGCATCATGAAATTCCCCAATTTTGTCCAAGATGGTGCTTGGCAATAGATTGACCAATGACTTGGTCACTTTGTCATTGGCTTCGCATCTCTTGATTTGCTCCTCATTCCATTTGCTTTTCTTGAGGAGCTTTCCTTTGGTGCTTGTTGGAGCTTCAAAACCCTCCATTAGAACAAACCATTGCTCTATCTCCATCATGAAGTAATTTTCAATCTTTGACATCCAAAGATCGAAATTTGCCTTGTCGAATGGTGGAGGTGCCTGGGTGTCGTAGCCGAACTCCATTTTTGAAGTTGAACCCTCTTGATGATGACTTCTTGAAATTAGGGTTTCTTCCAACTTCTTCTTCTTCCTCTAGCTCTTGCCCTCTTGGCGATGAGTCCAAAGAAGAGCAACCTCGCTCTGATACCACTTGTTGGGACCGGTAGACGAGCTAAGGGGGGGTGATTAGCTCCGATTTGCTCCGTGATAATTTGTCGCAGCGGAAGACTCGAGCAAACGCTAACACTAAGGATTTACTTGGTATCCACCCCGGACGGGTGACTAATCCAAGGATCCACTCTCCTCACTCTCTCATACACTATGAAAGATCTCCTTCTTGAGGTGAGAAACCTCTTACAAGCTTCCAATAAGATACAACAAGAATCTAAGCAAATACAAAATGAAATCTTACAAGATTTACAATGATAAGCTCAAGCTTTGCTTTCCTTGCTATCTTCAAGCTTGTGATTGCCTCTAGAACCTTGGAAATGCAGCAGCAATATCCTCCAAGACTTCCCTTGAAATGACACTGATGAAGGAGAAGAAGGGAAGAAGAGTTGTGGCTCAAAACCTGCGTGAAAACCCTTATACCCGACGCCTAGGGTTTCCTAATCGATTACCCAATCGTTTACCACGTAGACTTAGCTGTTCAACGGCTAGTTTTTGAACCTTAATCGATTATCCAATCGATTAAGACTGCCCTTAATCGATTGACCAATCGATTAAGGGAAGGTTGAATCGATTACCCAATCGATTCAGCCACCTTCTGTTCTCACAACAAAACTCTCTTAATCGATTACCCAATCGATTACGGTCCTTCTTAATCAATTATCTAATTGATTACGGTCCTTCTTAATCAATTACCCAATTGATTAAGACCCTTCTTAATCAATTACCCAATTGATTAAGATCCTTTCTATTCTCGCGAGACAACAACCCAATCGATCTCCCAATCGATTGAGTCCAACCTAACTTGTGTTCACGGTCAACCCCTTTGACCAACCTAGATTTCTCGGTCAACCCCTTTGACCAACCTGGATTTCTCCATCCTAGCTCTCAACTAGGACTTACCCTGATTCCCAATCAGGTTTGCCTAACCCTCGAGTTAAGTCTAGTCTCTCGATAGACTTCCACCTTGCCAGCGTGCGATCTACCCGATCCACTTGGACTTCACCCAGTACCACTAGGTCTTTTCCCATTGCCAGCGTGCGATCTCCCTGATCCACCTAGACTTCACCTAGTCCCACTAGGTGTGCCTAGTCCCACTAGATCTTTTCCCATGTCAGCGTGCGATCTCCCCGATCCACCTGGACTTCACCTAGTCCCACTAGGTGTGCCTAGTCCCACTAGGTCTTTTCTCATGCCAGCGTGCGATCTCCCCGATCCACCTAGACTTCACCTAGTCAAGTCTCCAGTCAACTTTGACCCACTTGACATCATACAACATTCAAACATAATTATCAAACATCGAAACATCCAAACATAAGACATCGGCTCACCCGAGCCTAGTCAACCTAGGTCAACCCTGACCTAACCAAGATTGCACCAACACTTTATCCTTGCAATTTCCTAAATATTTTTATCCGTTGGACTGGGGTTGCTCTTCACTCTAAAAAATTTACCATTTAGCGATAGACCTATCCCGTTGCTATTCCGTTGCTAATGCTAAATAGCAACAGTTAAACAAGAGAATGTGCACCATCACTTAGATGTCTATCGCTGACGTTTCTAGCAACAGATATTGTCACACTCAGGGCTCATGTTTGCTCGAAAAAATGACAACATCTCCCCTGTATGACGGATAATCTGGAACTTAAATACATGCATCTCAACAAGATATAGCACAGTCTCATAAGACTGGCATCACAATAGTAAGGAAAATTTCACAACTACGTATTTAATAATGATAAAAAATATAACCAACAACACCGTAAAATCTAACTTCGAATAAAACTACTCATAGTACAAAGTCAATAGAAAATAAAATACAGTTCGTAATGAAAACAAATTTAAAGAAATATAAATAAAGATAAGACTACTAAGAAAGTAAAACACAACTAAAAATACTCATATGAATATGTAAAACTAAATGAAAGTACAATAATAAATCATACATGTATGTTAATCAAATACAGCAACCATAGCTCACACAAATGTAGCAAACATAAGAAAATAAAAGATGGAATAAATGCACATAATGTAATGACATGTGTCACTCCTGACACCAATTAAGCCGCCATCACATCACATATGTGAGGCCGAGTGGGTAGGCCTATGATAACTGTACGCACTTCAACAACTATCACTACTATAAATGGTCAAGTGGATAGGATATTGGGGAGCCAACTACTCCAAACCCTAGGAAAAAAGAGAAGCCAACAACAGCTCTGATATCCCTCGTAAACAATGGAGAGGGTTGTTGGGACCTTGGCGTTTAGCTAGAGGGGGTGAATAGCTTCTTTTCGATTTTATCTACAAGAATGTTAGCTAAAGCATAAGACAAAAACAATAATCAATAAAAAAATAATGTTAATTCCCTGATTTACTTGGTATCCACCTCCAAGAGGTAGCTAATCTAAGGATCCACACCATGCACACAAGCTTCACTATGAACTTCTCCTTGAGGTGGAGAAACCTTCACAAGGTGCTCTCTTCCTCTTTTACAAAATAGAAATTAGAGTGTGAGGAAGAGAATGAGACTCTGAGCACTTAGAACAGGATCTTACACTTAAGAACCGCAACCCTATTCTGGTCCAAAGCCTCTCCTTAAATATAGGAGAGAGTTGTTCCTTAAACAGCCTAACCCCCGACACCAGTCTACTGATGCACAGCCTGTGGCTAGCCAACGGCTATATTTTCGAATAGATCAGTCGACTGGTGCCTGATCTTTCTGTGAGTTTCAGTTTTGTGCTAGCAGTCGACTGACCCTTCCCGCAATCGACTGTCCAGCTTACATTTTCACTCAAACTCACTCCGAAGTCCATCCTTCGCGTATGCCTTGAAGTCCACTCCCTTGGCTCGCCCCTTGAAGTTATCTTCCCTTGGCTTTCGCCCCTCGGATGTGCACACAAGCCCACGGCTTGCCTCAATGCCATCCTTCACGTATGCCCTTGAAGTCTACTTTCCTGGCTTTCCCTCGGAGTCCTCTTCCTTTGGCTCTCGTCTCTCGGATGCATACTTCATGTGTGATTCACCATGTCCTGCATGACTCAAACACACATATCAAACCAACATGACAACCTAACTTAATCATATTGACATATACATCAAAACCCATGATCCACTCGATCACACTTGGGTCGATTGCACCAACAATCTCCCCCTTTTCGATGTGTGACAATATGTTTAAGTTAGGTACAATAATAACAATTGAAAATTAAAGACATAGTAAATTAAAAGCATAAACATGCATCCTCCCTCTTAACCTATGTCTTCCACATAATTTTTAATTTTCCACAAGTTAAATTACAAAACTAAGTTAAACCTCCCAATTCCCCCCCTTTAACATCATCAAAAGGATTGCTTCAAGCAATATTAACCATTGGCAACAAATATGAATACCTTTCTTTTTCTAAAAACCCCCAGAAACCAGAAATCAGAAAGACCAGTCGACTGGTGCCTTTGTATTGCTAATTTATAGAAAGTTCAATCGACTGCCCCTAGGGGCAGTCGACTGATACATTTCAATCTGAACATTGCAGCTTCTGAGCCGAAATTCAGAAATGCATTATAAATTCCACACAATTCAAAAAATCATGAAACTTTGCAAACATGTTTCTTATGATGTATTCTAACAGAGAAAAATAAATTTCCATGGAAAATATAAACATATTTGACTTTTTGACCAAAACTCAAATTCTTTGAAAACATCCAACATTGTACCAAACTTTTATCTTAGTTTTGAAATTATGTGTTTCACAAACTTATGTTATAACAAATAAAACACAGAAATATTTTTTAAATTATTTAAAATGTCCAACTATGATCCATGGGCAAGATGTCCATTAATTAAATATTTGTTTTTCCCATAGTTGGTCTATTTTCAATAATGTGATACTTCCAACAACCCAACAATATGTCATAAGCATAGGTGAGTTATTTGTATCATCCTAACATCTCATACACTACCTTATTATTGCATTACCCCAAGGCCAAATTTACACTTCTACAAAACACATACCAAATCCTCTTCTTAGAGATGTGAATTCCGCTTCGGGTAGAGGCCTGGTAAATATGTCGACAAGGTTGGACTTTGATTCAACATAATGTAATTCAATGTCAACCCTTGTCACATGATCCCTAATGAAGTGATGCTTCACTTCAATGTATTTTGTCCTAGAGTGATGCACCGGATTTTTGGTCAAATTAATAGTGCTCACATTATCACATAAGACTTTGACCTTGGAGTAATGAAGTTCATAATCCTCTAAGGTATGCATGATCCAAAGTAGTTGAGCTACACAACCACCCATTGCCATATATTTGGCCTCGGTTGTTGACAAGGCAACACTTGTTTTCTACTACTCCAACTAACTATGGATTATCCAAGAAATTGACAGTCACCATTAGTACTCTTTCTATCCAATTTGCAACCCGCATAATCGGAGTCGGTGTATCCAAAGAAATAAATATTTGGAGTTCTAGGGTACTAAAGACCGACATTAAGAGTGCCCTTAATATACCTTAAAATCCTTTTTACTACTACTAAGTGAGACTCTTTGGCACAAGATTGATACCTTGCACACATGCCTACCGCAAATAGTATATCCGGTCTACTAGCGGTGAGATACAACAAACTACTAATCATGCTCCTATATTGTTTTGGTTCAACTACCTTTCCCTTATGATCACTATCCATCTTGACATTTGTTCCAATAGGGGTAGATGCTACTTTAATATTTTCCAATCCAAATTTCTTGATAATTTCCCAAGCATACTTTGTTTGATAGACATGAGTTACTTCATTTGTTTGCTTGACTTGCAATCCTAAAAAGAAAGTCAACTCCCCAACAAGACTCATTTCAAACTCATTTTCCATGTGCTTGATAAATTCATGAAGGAACTCATTATTTGTTGACACAAAAATGATGGCATCAACATAAACTAGGGCTACAAAAATGTCTTATCCTTAGACTTAAGAAATAGAGTTGGATCAATTGTTCCCCTTCTAGACCCCTTAGAAACTAAGAAAGATGAAAGTCTTTCATACCAAGCTCGGGGAGCTTGTTTCAACCCATATAAGGCTTTCCTCAATTTATAAACATGATTAGGGTAGTCTATGTTGAGGCAATCTATGGTTCGGAGTGATCATGTGTTTTGATGTTTGGGCAAAGGGTTTAAGTTAGGTTTTCCCTTGTGTTCTAATATGTGTATGTTGAGTGTGCAGGTTCTAATATGCTGGTGAAGGATGACATGGAGACAAGCTGGAGGCTTGTGTGCACCCGAGGGACCTTAGATAGCAGGGATGATGAGCCGAGGGGCATGGACTTCGAGGCATGCGTGAAGGATGGCATGGAGACAAGTTAGAGGCTTGTGTGCATCTGAGGGACGGAGCCGAAGATGAAGAGGGTGCGAAGGCAACAGTCAAGGCTGCTGGTGAAGAGTCAGCTAAAGTCATGAAGGGACAAGAGCCGAGGGAGGAGGACTCCAAGGGCAAGTCGGGAAGTGGACTTCAAGGACACATGTGAAGGGTGGCATGGAGGCAAGCCAAGGGAAGGCTTGTGTGCGCATCCGAGGGACGATAGCCAGTGGAAGAGGACTTCAAGGGGCAAGCCAAGGGAGTGGACCTGAAGGCACGCGAGGAGGAGGGTCTTCGGAGTGAGTAGGAGTGTGTTTGTAAGCTGGGCAGTCGACTGGGAATATAACAGTCGACTGCCAGCAAGCACAGAAACTCACAGAAGGGTTTTTGACCCTCGACCAGTCGACTGCTATGGGAGCAGTCGACTGGTATGTAGCCAGAATTCGAACGTTGGACTGTCAACGGTCAAATCTGAGTGGGGGCAGTCGACTGCCCTAGGAGCAATCGACTGCCAGCGTGAGTTTCAGCCTTGAGTTCTATTTAAAGAGAACTCGGTTTAGGTTGGGGGCTGGGAGCTTGGTTAGAGCTCATTAGTAGTCTAAGTGCTCAGAGTGTGTACTCAAGGTTGTGGCGAGATTTCTCCACCCACAAAGAGCTACGCGAGCTAGTCGGAGGGCATCCGGGGAGTGATCCGCCGAAGGATCAAGGGATCGTCCACCTCACGGACTGTCGTGAAGTAGGAGTCTTCATCTCCGAACCACGTAAATAGGTTTGTCAGTGTTGTTTGTTGTTTTAGTTTAGTTTCTATTGTATTTTCGCTTGCGCACTAACAGGGTAGGTAGAAAATGAACCGAGAATTGCTATTCACCCCCTAGCAACCGTCAACGATCTAACAAGTGGTATCAGAGCTTGGTCCGCTCTTGATTAGAATAACCGCCAAAGGAGCAAAAGCTAGAGGAGAAAACAATGGAAGACAAGTTGGGGGATGACATCTACACTCCACCTCCCTACGATCACGAAGATTTGAATATTGGAGGATGCGAATGAAGACGTGGCTTGGAATGGAATGAGAATGTAGAGTAGTAATAGAAGAGCCCTTCGAAGTTCCAAAGGACAAGCACAGAAAGAAGTTTGTCCTAGATATTGGACTAAGGAGCAACAAGAACAATCTAGGGCAAATGAAAAGGTAATTGGTATATTAATTAATCATTTGCCTAATAGTATTTTGAGTGGTGTAGGTAAATATGAGAATGCTTATGAATTATGGGATAAGTTGGAAAAATGTCACGAGAAACCTACACAAGATCAATTATTGGAAGAACCCAAAGAGACAAGCAAAATGGGTCAAGAGGAAGAAAAAGAAAAGGAAGTGTCAATTTCATCAAGTGAAGAGGCAAAATTGAGTGAAAAATCTTCCACCTCATCAAGAGAAGAAGAGGAGGTGTCAAGCTCAAGGATTGAGGGGGAGGAGAGACCCTCATCCATACCGGAGTAAGAAGAAGATTCTACCTCCATCAAAGCAAGAACTAAAGACCACATTATATACTTTAAATGTAATGAAAAGAGTCACTACAAGGACAAGTGTCCAAAGAGTAAAAAAAAGGAGGTAACCCCAAAACCTATTTCAATTCCTTCTAAATCTAACATGGGGTGTAGGAATGAAGAAGCCCAAGCTAAAAGGAAGAGAATTAGATGTTTTACATGTGGAGAGCTAGGGCACTACCACATTAAGTGTCCTAGAAAAGGAGAGCTAAAGAAAATGGAGCAATTAAGAAGATGGGAGAAGGAAGAAAAGAAGCTCACATCAAGAGGAAACTTCAAGGGTAAAGGAGGTAATCTCTAACTTTAAATTAAAATGCAATTCAAATTTAAATTCCTCCATGCATGCTAAAATTAATGAAAAATGCTTGATTGTGCACAATTTTGGATTTAAATATCATGATAGGAATAGGGTTAACAAGGTAGATCAAAACCCTAGCAAAAGCATGCATCATGATAAACCTAGGACTTTTGTACCTAAGGATCAAGGCATAAACCCCAAGAAGGGGAGACATATGCCTAGGAAGATGGGTAGGTCTAGGAATGTCCAAAGTGGACATATGGACTCTAGGTTTAGAAGCCTAGAAAAGGAAAATCAAGCTTTAAGGGCAAGACTTGATATATTGGAGAAAACCCTAGAAAGATTCAAGGTTGGATCTAAGGGTTTAGATATGGTGTTGGGTAGTTTAAAACCCAACTATGATAGATCGGGGTTGGGATACCGGTCTAAGGTCTCCAATGCCAAGGGAAAGAAATATGCTGGGGAAGCATACAATTATGGCAAGAAGGAGAAGTCCAAAAATGGCAAGGGGGTGTCATTCATAGGGAAAAAGAATGACTTAACCAAAGATAAAGTGTTTAAGCTTAAGAAGATCAATTTTGTAGGCCAAGGATCACCGGGGGCACACCGGTGTGGTCTAGTGTGGATTGAGTCACCTAGGGGGTAGCTAAGGCTAAGAGCTCAAGGGGGAGCTCTAGGAGCCTTTGGGGTCCATGGTGAATGGATCTCGAGAAATTTTTTCCTAGGAAATTAGATGAAATGTGTCAAAGGGTTTGGAAGACTCAAGTGAGTCTTAATCCTAGGGAATTGGCACAATAGAAGGAGAATTATGGAGAAAAGGTGAAAATGGGATTATATTTTATAAAATTAAGGTTTAATGTGGAAATTATTGGTGCAGGCAACACCTAAGTCAAATCTGGGCTTTGATAATGGCAAAGGGTTCAGAAGCTAAGGTGGTGTTATGATCTAACAAGCTCACTGAGTGTGCAGGAAAAGTCCTAGGTACACTATGTTGGAGCAATCGGCCCTAAGATGGTCCGGAGTGACCATGAGTTTTGATGTTTGGGCAAAGGGTTTAAGTTAGGTTTACCCTTGTATTTGATATGCGTATGTTGAGTGTGCAGGTTGTACAGGTTACGCATATAGACTTGACTGGACGGCCTCGGTACGGTGAAGGATGGCATGGAGGCAAGCTGGAGGCTTGCGTGCGCATCCGAGGGACTTTGGACAACAGGGACGATGAGCTGATGGGCGCGGACTTCGAGGCATGCGTGAAGGATGGCATGGAGGCAAGCTGGAGGCTTGCGTGCATCCGAGGGACGGGAGCCGAAGATGAAGAGGGCGCGAAGGCAACAGTCGAGGCTGCTGAAGAGGAGTCAGTCGAGTCGTGAGGGTACGAGTGCTGTGTGATTGTACTCCGGAAATCCTAGGGTTTGAGTGCGGAGTGGAATGTACTCAGGAAGGGTGACCTTAGGTGGGTGAGTAGACCAGTCGACTGGCCTGGGGGCAGTCGACTGATAAAACTCACAGAAGGGTTCTGGCCTGGGACCAGTCGACTGCCCTGGGGGCAGTCGACTGGTAGGTGGCTGGTGAGCTGGCAAATTCGAACGTTGGGAGTGTCAACGGTTGAATTTGCCTGGCACCAGTCGACTGCCATGGGGCAGTCGATTGGTAGCGAGAAATCAACCCAGAGTCCTATTTAAAGAGGACATCGTGGTGGCTGAATTTCTTGACGAAACCTGCTTGGGTAAAGTCGATTAGTAGTCTACTGTGTTCACAAAGCGTCCAAGGTGTTGTGGTGAGGTTTCTCCACCCACAAGGAGCGACACGTGATAGCCGGAGGTTATCCGGGGAGTGATCCACCGACGGATTGTTGGATTAGTCACCCGGCCGGGGTGGATACCAACTAAATACGGTTTGTTAGCGTTTGTTCTTTGTTGTTGGTTTTATTATCTTGTATTTCCGCTATGCAAACTAACAACGTAGGTTGAAAGAATCAAAGAAACGCTATTCACCCCCCTCTAGCGTACGGAATCGATCCTAACAATTGGTATCAGAGCGAAGGACCGCTCTTGATCGGACTAACCGCCGAGGGAGCAACCGCTAGAGGTGAAAAATCATGGAAGATAAACTTGGGGACAACATCTACACCCCACCGCCCTATGACAATGAAGATTTCGATTTTTGGCGAGCGAGGATGAAGAATTGGCTTAGCATGGAATGGGAGTGCATGGTCATGCTAGAAGAGCCATTCGATGTCCCAAAGGACAAACATGGAAAGAAGCTTCGACCCAGAAATTGGACTCAAGAGCAACAAGACTACTCTAGGGCAAACAAGAAGGTAATAGATATATTAATTGATGTTTTGCCTAACAATGTCTTGAGTGGTGTAGGGACATATGAAAATGCGTGCGAATTATGGAGCAAAATAGAAGATTTTCATAAGAACACCATCCAAGCTAAGTCAAAAGAAGATTCCAATGAAGTGAGCTTCATGATTCAAGAAGAGGAGAGAAATGAGTCATCCACTTCATCAAGTCAAGTGTCAACTTCTTCAAGTGAGGAGGAGGAGCTAAGTGATAGATCATCGACCTCCTCAAGAGAAGAAGAAGAAGAGGTCACCACCTCAAGGATTGAGGGGGAGGAGAGACCCTCATCTACACGTGATCAAGAGGAAGCCTCCACATCGTCAAAAGTTGAAGAAGTAGTCAACCTAGCATCTACCTCCACCAAAGCCAAGAGAAAGGACCACATTATATGCTTTGGGTGTAATGAAAAGGGGCACTACAAGGACAAGTGTCCAAAAAGTAAAAGAGAGGTAACTTCTAAACCCGGGTCAATTTCGGTTAAATCTAACATGGGTTGTAGGAATAAAGAGGCTCAAGCTAAGAAGAAAATTAGATGCTTCACGTGTGAAGAGCTAGGACACTATCACACAAGATGCCCAATGAGTGGAAAGCTCAAGAAAATGGAGCATCTAAGAAGATGGGAGAAAGAAGAGAGAAGGAAGCAAAGATCACAACACGGAGGGACTACAAGGGTAAGGGAGGTAATTCCTAACCCTAGGTCAATTTGTCATTCAAATTTAAATACCTCCATGAATGTTAGAACTAATGCAAATTGTTCATCCATGCATGCTAGATTTCATGAAAACTGCCTAATGGTGCATAACTTTGGTTTTAAATATAATGATAGGACTAAGGATAACAAGGTAGATCAATATTCTAAGAAAAGCATGCATCATGGTAAATCTAGGACCTTTGTATCTAAAGATCATGGCACTAATCCCAAGAAGGGAAAGAATGTGCCTAAGAAAATGGGTAGTTCTAGGGATGTCAAAAGTGGACATATGGACTCCAAAATTAAAGGTCTAGAGAGGGAAAATCAAGCCTTGAAGGCAAGGCTTGATACATTAGAAAAAGCCCTAGAATGATTCACGGCTGGATCTAAAAGCTTAGACATGATGTTGGGTAGCATCCAACCCAACTATGATAGATCGGGATTGGGGTACCGATCTAACACCTCCAAGGGCAATGGAAAGAAGCATGTTGGGAAAACATACAATCTTAGTAAGGAGGGAAAGTCCAAGGATGACAAGGGAATGCCATCCAAGGTTAAAAAGGTAAATTTTGTAGATCAAGAGTCACCGGTGACACACCGGTGTGACCTAGTGTGGATGGAGTCACCTAGGGAGGTGACAAAGGCTAAGAGCTCAAGGGGGAGCTCTAGGAGCCTTTGGGGTCCATGGTAAATGGATCTCAAAAGTTTCTCCCTTAGGAAATTAGATGAAATATGTCAAAAAGGGGGTTGGAAGACTTAGGTAAGTCTTAATCCTAGATTTTGGCACATTATTTAGGGGGAAAAAAATGAAAAAGAAGAGTTAATTGATAAAATTGAGGTTTAATGGTGGAACACCATATAATTCAATGATATAAATGAGTTGTGATCAAGGAGAAGGGGATGCATTGAAGAGAAGTGAGAATTAGCACTTTTAGGATGAGCTCATTTGATACTCTTTAGAAGAAGTAGGATTTCGTGCCAATCTTGGGATTTGGAGTACACTTATTTGGAAACATATTTTTCCCAAGTAGATATTGGCTTCACAAATTTCCCCACGAAATTTCAGAATTTTTGGAGATTTGTAGAATTTTTAGGACATTTCTGAAAGTCGGGCTGGAAAACCTGAAATTCAGGTACCAGTCGACTGCCCTGGGGGCAGTCGACTGGTAAGAGCCCAGAAACATTCTGTGAGTTTTGGGAGTCGACTTCCACAGGGGCAGTCGACTGGTCTGTAGGCTGAAATGAAAATAGGTGTATTGGACAATCAAAATTACAAATTTGGATTATAGAATATGGCTGTGGATTTAAAGTCTTAATTATGATCTCATATTCCTTAAATGAAGTGTTATCTCATGGGTTAATAAGGATTTATTTATATTTTGAAAATCAAGGAAGATTGATAAAGTTTCCCTAAGTATCTAAGATTTAGAGGTTAAACAGGGAACATTGAGGACAATTCCATGTGTCGAATTATGATGGGTAGATTTGACAAACACATGGGATTAGAAATGAATTTAAAAGTTGATACTTAATGCAAAATCCTTAAGAAACTTAGATGTGTACCAAAAGTCAAGCACACTTGATATTTCCATGATATTATATTTTTCTAGGATAGGATATATCCTAGCAAGTGTGCTTGCAAACGTTAGAGTTTTTAGTTGTTGTTGAGTTCTTATTGACACTAGGGATAAGGGTGCTTGGGGAGCAAGCCTTTAATGGTGTTCAAAGGGAAAAGAACTCGGGTGTTAGGTTGGGAAGAACCTAACTTGGTGTTAGGAGGTTAAGTTGGGTAGAACTTAACCCTTTGAAAATGAAAATTGGGAGAAGGCATGGGTTAAGGGGGAGGTTGTCTCCTATTTGCCTTAATTTTCATAAGAAAACTTTTGGGTTTTGTACCAAACTTGGGAATGGGGATAGATACGTGGTGAAATGTATTTTTCCCAAGTAGGTATGGGTACCACAAAGTTCTCCACGAAATTTGAGAATTTTTGGAGATTTGTAGAATTTCTGGCGTGTTTCTGAAATTCGGCCAGAAAACTGATTATCAGAGTATCAGTCGACTGCCCTGAGGGCAGTCGACTGGTCAGGGTTGATGTGGGTATCCAGCAGCTGACTTGAGTCTGAGTGATTAAAAACAAGTGTATGGGGGTTGGTACACACTGTTTAGGACCATTTGGGATTAAAAGAATCAATAATTGGGTTATTGTTGAGTTCTTTTTGATGTATGGCAAAGGGGGAGAGATGTTGGGTTTAAGTGGGAAACCAAACATACCTTTGCTAGAAACCCTAGGTTTAGGGGAGCTAAGATTAAGGGGGAGCATGATTGCTCCATTCTTGGCGTCAGGGGAACCTTGGAGAGGTTCTTAAAAAGCCTTTGTAAGTCCAGTGTAAGGGGGAGCTTGGGAGAAGCTTTAAAAAGCCCGGTTTGGTGGAAAATCCTAACTTGGAAGGTTAGGTGGTAAAAGTCCTAGCTCGGAGGGCTAGGTGTTGGAAAATCCTAACTTGGAGGGTTAGGTGGTGAAAATCCTAGCTTAGAGGGCTAGGTGTAAAATTCCTAACTTGGAGGGTTAGGTGTGGGATGCCTTGGGATAAGGATCCGGTTATGCATTGCATATGCATTCATTTAGCATGGTTTTTGCTATTTACTACTATCTTGCTTTCCTAACTTAAACGGATTGTCAAACATCAAAAAGGGGGAGATTGTTGGAGCAATCGACCCTAAGATGGTCCGGAGTGACCATGGGTTTTGATGTTTGGGCAAAGAGTTTAAGATAGGTTTACCCTTGTATTTGATATGCGTATGTTGAGTGTGCAGGTTGTACAAGTTACGCATATGGACTTGACTGGACGGCCTCGGTACGGTGAAGGATGACATGGAGGCAAGCTGGAGGCTTGCGTGCGCATCCGAGGGACTTTGGACAACAGGGACGATGAGCTGATGGGCGCGGACTTCGAGGCATGCGTGAAGGATGGCATGGAGGCAAGCTAGAGGCTTGCGTGCATCCGAGGGACGGGAGCCGAAGATGAAGAGGGCGCGAAGGCAACAGTCGAGGCTGCTGAAGAGGAGTCAGTCGAGTCGTGAGGGTACGAGTGCTGTGTGATTGTACTCGGGAAATCCTAGGGTTTGAGTGCGGAGTGGAATGTACTCAGGAAGGGTGACCTTAGGTGGGTGAGTAGACCAGTCGACTGGCCTGGGGGCAGTGGACTGATAAAACTCACAGAAGGGTTCTGGCCTGGGACCAGTCGACTGCCCTGGGGGCAGTCGACTGATAGGTGGCTGGTGAGCTGGCAAATTCGAACGTTGGGAGTGTCAACGGTCGAATTTGGCTGGCACCAGTCGACTGCCATGGGGGCAGTCGACTGGTAGCGAGAAATCAACCCCGAGTCCTATTTAAAGAGGATGTCGTGGTGGCTGAATTTCTTGACGAAACCTGCTTGGGTAAAGCCAGTTAGTAGTCTACTGTGTTCACAAAGCGTCCAAGGTGTTGTGGTGAGGTTTCTCCACCCACAAGGAGCGACACGTGATAGCCGGAGGTTATCCGGGAGTGATCCACCGACAGATTGTTGGATTAGTCACCCGGCCGGGGTGGATACCAACTAAAAACAGTTTGTTAGCGTTTGTTCTTTGTTGTTGGTTTTATTATCTTGTATTTCCGCTGTGCAAACTAACAACGTAGGTTGAAAGAATCAAAGAAACGCTATTCACCCCCCTCTAGCGTACGGAATCGATCCAAACACACTAGGCAAAGAAGTCCTAGTCGAGGATTGGGCAAGAAGACCTGATCGGAAGTTGGGCAAAGAAGTCCTGGTCGAAGACTGGGCAAGAAGTCCTGACAACAGGCTGGGCACCGAAGACCTGACCAGAAGTTGGGCAAGAAGACCTGACAGGAAGTTGGGCACGAAGACCTGGTCAGGTGGATTGGGTAAAAGTCCAACCGAAGGAGCCGGTTGGCAAAAGGTAAACTCTCCTGAGAAGAGTAGGTGAGGACGCATTCCCCGTCGAGGGAACAGTAGGCGTCGGTTCGACCTAGGGTTCCATTTGGGAGACCCGAAGTAAGAACCAAACAGCTTAGGCTGTAAATAAAGGCTAATATGTTTTGATTCTTTGTTTTTGGAACTAACCTTGGTTGCAGGGATCGAAGGACTGATTTTCTGTAGCTAGGCGCCTCAATGGAGTGAGGCACCTTACTGGGGTTAGGCGCCCGGATGCATACGGGCGCCCGGATGGATACAGGCGCCCAAGTGCAAAGGCAAAACAGAAGCAAGCGAAGCAAACAACCACGAAGCCTCTGGATTGAGTCAGATCAGGCGCCCATGAGGTCACGTCCACCCCCATCAGCTCAGGCACCCAAGTGAGATGGATAAGCGCTGACCGAGCCTGCGGATAAGAGATCGCGCAGGGAAGGTCACGTGTTAGGCGCCCCCATCGACACAGGCGCCCGTATGGGTGCTATAAAAGGAGGTTCACCCCCAAGGCTTCAACATCTATTGCTCTCAACACTCCAGACACTTTCGCTCAAGCGTTGCGCTCCGACAAAGTTCGACTTCGAGATTTCAGCGCCGACGATGACCCTCTGCTCCGAAATTCGATCCACCTCAGGCGTCGGTAAAATTTTAAATTACGAAAGTGTTGTTAATTCAATTTCCAAATTTTATATCTGTACTATCAATCTGTAAAAGTTTTCCGAATATAGAATTGCCCAAAGTAAACGGTCAAGGACCGTGGGCCTTGGAGTAGAGCCGACCGCGACTTCGAACTAAGTAATACCGACTTGTGTTCGCGTGTGTTCTGTTAATTTCCGCTGCGTATCTTCTCTAATATTCCGAAAATTTTATAACGATATTCACCCCCCCTCTATCGTTTTCTCTGATCCAACAAGTGGTATCAAGCGAGGTTGCTCAAATTTGGTGCAACCACCAATTTGAGAGTTTTTACGGATTTTACGAAATTATTTTAAATTTTTTTCTTTTCTTCGAATTTTTCTCGTTAATCGAGGTTGGTGCAACACCACTCGATCGTTTTTCATTTTTATTAATTTTCTTCCGCATTACTAATCCAAGACCAAGTCTTGGAACAAGTTTTCTCTGTTTTTGTTTTTTTCAGAAATTATTATGGCCATGCAAGAGGGTTTCAGCACAGCCAGACCACCTCTTTTCAGTGGAGAAAATTTCTCCTACTGGAAAAGCATGATGGAAGTCCACCTGAAAACTCAGGTGGATATGTGGATAATTATCCAATCTGGTCTTGAGATCCCCAAGAACGCAGAAGGAGTGACACAGCACTACTCTAAATGGGACGCCTCGCTGAAGAAGAAGATCGAGGATGATGCAAAGGCAACCCAGGCTTTGCAGTGTGGATTAACCAAGGAAGAGTTGAACCGGATGGGTCCCTTCAACAGCGCCAAAGAACTTTGGAGCAAGCTGATTGAGCTGCACAAAGGTACCTCCGACACCAGAATCAGCAAAAGAGATCTGTTGCTGAACAGACTCTACACAATAAAAATGAACGAAGGCGAATCAGCAGCACAACTCCACGCCAGAATCCAGGAGCTGATGAACGGACTGCACACAATAGGTCATAAGGTAGAGAATCGTGACCTAATCAGGTATACCTTAAACGCATTCCCAAGGAATACTCTGTGGGCATCGATGGTAGATGCTTACAAGGTTTCCAGGGGCCTTTCAAAAATTAAATTAGATGAACTTTTTTCAGAATTAGAATTACATGAACAGACTAACTGCACTATGGCCGAGAAAAGTATTGCCTTTATTGCAGGTAAATCCCAAGGAAAAGTTGCCAAGAAGAAACCACAACCAGCACTCGAGTCTGACTCGGAAACAGACTCAGAAGATAGTGAAGGGGATCGACCCAAGCTGGTTCGGCTAGCTCGAGACTACTACAAGGAGCTGAAGCATCAAACCAATAGAAGGAAAGCAAGCCGACGAAAGGACGATCCAGCTGAACCCTCAACAACGTCAAAAACCAAACCAAATGTCACTTGCTATGAATGCAACAAGAAAGGTCATTACAAATCAAAGTGCCTCAATCTGAAGGAAGCCAAGAAGACTCGAAGGAAGAAGGCTCTCCAAGCCACTTGGGACGAATCTTCCTCCGAAGAAGAAGAAGAGGCCCCACAATCAAATCTTCTCTCTTTAACCGCTTCGGAAGACATCAACACCGGATCAGAATCGGAGCTAGAAGACGGAAGGCTCACAATCTCGGAAAACGGCCAAATAACGGTAAGAGGTTATTCCGAAGTTGAGTTATCTAAATTAATTGCGTATTTATCTTGTAACCTGGCAAAAGCCAAAATTTGGGTCGAATCCCTCCGACAGGAAGTAAAACTCCTGAAAGAGGAAGCCGACTCTAGATCCTTGACCGAGAAGGTTCAAGAAGGAAACTCTACTCAAGTTGAAAAGCTTGAGAAAGAGAACTCCTCCTTGAAAACTCAAGTCAAGGAGCTCAGAGTGGCTTTCGAACGATTTACTTCGGGTTCCAAGGGTCTTGACATAATCATTGGAAAACAGCAGTCCGTTCTTAATCGATCTGGGTTAGGGTATCGAACCAAGTCGATGTTGGTTCTTGGATGGCTAGAGAGGGGGGGGGTGATGTAGCCAGACACAAAACTTAGCTCCTTTTAGGTTTTCTGCACTTAAACGGTTAGCAGCGGAAGCAAAGCAATACAAGTATAAATGCAAAAATAAAACACAAACCAAAACGCTAACAAGGATCGTTTACAAGGTTCGGGGATAACTTGCCCCTACTCCTTGGCGTACCCGTGAGGTGGGCGATCCCTTGATCGTCGGCAGATCAAGCCCCGGAAAATCTGGATATCAAATGGAACCTCCTTCTCGGTGGAGAAACCTCTCTATAGCAGTTTCAATAGAGTAATGAACTTAAGAACAATGAAACAAGGAGGCTTACTGAGCACTAGGACAGAAAGAACATAAGAGCTCTACACCAAGCTCCACCCAGCACAAACCTCACGCAAGAACTCCTAGCTCTTCGTGTCTGCTTGCTGATGGACTCGCCAAGCTCCTTGTCTCTTCCAAGTGCTCACGTATCAGAGTATTTGCTCAGGAGTATGATGAAAGTTGTCTCTCAAGTGATTCACCAAGGATGATCAAGTGTTGCTTCAACAGAGAACTCCCTTTTCTCTTCATCGCCAGCCAACACTTAACCCAGCTGCCCAACGCCAGGTCACAGACGCTCCTCTGCAACTCCCAGCTGCTCATCTGCAACTGCCCAGCTACCCTGACCTCTCCTGGACTCCCTGAGCTCTCCTCAGCCGAGCCCCAGTCACCCCCAGGTCAGCTGCCAGCCGTTGCCAGCAGCGCCCGTTGTAACCTACGATGGAAAACTGCCAAACCTGATGCAGCAAAAGACACCAGTTGACTCTCCTTGAGTGTTTGAATCCTTCCTGTCTAACCTGCACACTGATCAGAGGCTTAGCAAATGGGTATCAAACAATATCAGCAGTGTATCAAGGAAACACATAGAAAACAGACGCGATCAGAGCGTCTGACAGCGATTTGAATTAAAGTGATCAGCTACTGATCGGTCACCGGACCGATCAGAGTGACCCCTGATCGGTCACCAAACCAATCAGGATAGGCCCAGTCTGATCAGGCTCCAGCCTGATCGGTCCCAAGTGAGAAACCCGAAATCACGACTTCTCATGATCGATCACCAGATCGATCCCAGGTCGTGGATCGGTCACCAGACCGATCCACCCCTTTGCAGAGTATTTTTCCAGCTTCACAACCAAAACCCACTGATCGGTCACCAGACCAATCAGGTTGTGGCCTGATCGGTCTGGGGACCGATCAAGACACTTCCTGACCGATCAGGTTGAAGCCTGATCGGTTATAAGGAGAAACTCGCGACATTTGATCGTTCACCAGAACGACCTGAAGGTCTCCCTGATCGGTCACCAGACCGATCAGGAGCCGAACACAACAGCTTCTGTTCTCTCCCTGATCGGTCACCAGATCGATCAGGAGCAGAACAGAAATCAAACAAAGTCTCTGTTCGCTTCCTGATCGGTCACCAGACCGATCAGACTTCTCTGGATCAGTCACCAGACCGATCCACAAAGGAAGTCCGTGCCAACTTCCCTGATTGGTCACCAGACCGATCCAGCCAAAACCAATTCCACTATAAGTCAAGAGAACGAGCTCCCAGCCTTCTCTAACTCGTGCTCAGTCCCCCGGACCAAGACTCCATGCCCAGTTTCACTCACCGGGACTTCATTCAACCTAGCTTCCCAAGCTAGGACCTGGCTTCACTCACTAGGATTTCATCCAACCTAGCTTCCCAAGCTAGGACCTGGCTTCACTCACCTGGGTTTCATCCAACCTAGCTTTCCAAGCTAGGACCTGGCTTCACTCACTAGGATTTTATTCAACCTAGCTTCCCAAGCTAGGACCTGGCTTCACTCACTAGGGTTTCACCTAGTCCCACTAAGTGTGCCTAGTCCCACTAGGTCTTTTCCACTTCACCTAGTCCCACTAGGTGTGCCTAGTCCCACTAGGACTTTTCCCATGCCAGCGTGCGATCTCCCGATCCACCTGGACTTAATCTGAATTCATTTAACCAAACTTAAATCGTTGTCAACACCAAAACAACAATCGGGTCAGACTGCATCAACAGTCGAGACAACGGTCATATTATGCTGTATTGAACCAACCTAGAGCCAAAGTTCAAGCATGGGTCCCCAAGCTGGACCAAACCAGTATTGGATCCCCAAGGACAAGATTCGCATCTTGCCTAATCATTATCGTGGCTTCAGTCCAGGAGGAGACAATATAAAAACAATTTTCATAATTAAATAACTTTCTTTCTTAATTCTTTAATTGCATGCTTGCTTGTTTATTTCTTTTTGCAAATTACCATGTTTAGATCTAGGACTGGTTAGACTAAGGACAAAATGACTTAGTTGAAAGTTGAACAACCTAGTATTTGGTGGAAGTGAGATGTGTTGGGTTCTTCGGGCCGCGAAAACCGCCTTTTCGCGTCGCGGAAACCCCGAGAACCCAAAGCCATGGATCTCGTGCGAAGAAAAATTCCGAAACAAAAATTCACGTATTCATTTCATGCTCAAAACTCGATCTACTCCTAGACCTAAAGAGAGATAAACCATTTTACCTTTGGTGCGTGCCCTGCTTAATCCCGCTCGCTCCTTTTGGATGTCGGATCTCTGGGACGTCAAGTGCCGTCCCTCTAGAAGTATCCACGCGAACAAAGTGGATGGAGGAAGCCCTTTAGGTGTGCTAGCACCTTTCAAGGGTTCGGCCAAGAGGAGAAGAAGAAGAAGAGCTCCAACACTTGGAGGAGGAAGAAGAGAAGACACACAATGAGAAAAATGGAACAAAACATTGTTTTGTTCTCTCATTGTGGCCGGCCACATAATGGCCATTAATGGACATTAAGTGGCCGGCCATAATGGCCATCAATGGCCATTAAGTGGCCTGCCATAACCCCCTTTCAATTTGAATTCAAATTCAAATGGGGGGTTACAACCTTTGGAGATGATGTGGAGCATCATCATTGGTCAAATACCAAGCCAAGTCATCACTTGGTCAAGTCAAGGTGAGGTGGTCTTTTGGTTAAGTCAAACTTGCCTTTTATGGACTTTCCATATTTAGTCAAGTCAAACTTGACTCCATTTCTTCTCCCATGTCAAGTCTAACTTGAAGTGGAATCAAGTCAAACTTGATTTGGATTTGGGTCAAGTCAAACTTGCCTTTTATGGACTTTCCATATTTAGTCAAGTCAAACTTGACTCCATTTCTTCTCCCATGTCAAGTCTAACTTGAAGTGGAACCAAGTCAAGTCAAACTTGATTTGGATTTGGGTCAAGTCAAACTTGCCTTTTATGGACTTTCCATATTTAGCCAAGTCGAACTTGACTTCATTTTTTCTCCATCTATTTGTTCTTTGCGTGTGACCCTATAGGTTCTTGTAACGTTGGCAATGCTTCTAACCTCTTAGAAACATAAGCAATGAGCGGTATCTAGCAACACATCATTGCTACCCAAGTTACAAGAATGTTGAGATCCAACATCACCAATGTGACTACTAATTATGACTTTCATAATATGTGACAATGTCCTTCTATCGTCGATATCTATATTGATCTTCTATGAAGCATAGACCGTGTCATCCTCCAATCAATCTATGTGTCTTGAACTCCAAGTAGACTCACTATAATCAAATAAGTTCAATATCTCATATTGCCTTATTTGGGCATGGCCATGCACTTAGTGATCTCACTCTATCAAGACTATGATATCTCTCCCGTCATATAGGAGGGATAGATCCCATCTACATCACTCACATCCCTCCGCATAATTTGTTACATACCCAGTAATCGCCTTTATAGTCCACCCAGTTACGGGTGACGTTTGACGAAACCAAAGTACATAACTCCTTATGTAGAGAACTATGGTGACTTCAGGTCTAAGGACTAATAGTCATACTAATAGTCACATGAGAAAGTATATGACACTCATATAACGATCCATGATACTTTCTCATGGTGGGTCATTCAGTATACATTCTCCAATGCATACTCATGTGTCAACTTGATATCTCATATCCATGACTTGTGAGATCAAGTCATCGTGTTGACCTACATGCTAGTCTCTATGCATTAACATTGTCCCTGAATGTTAATACTTGACTAGGAATAATTAAGAGTAGTGTTCTCTATATCATCTCAATATCGATTCAACTAATCGATTGATATAGATATGAACCTACTACCAAGGACGTTATTACACTTAGTTATTTGGCACCAATACAAGTAAGTATAATAACCATAATCAAATGCCTTTATATATATATATATATATGAAATATGATATAATGAGTCCATACAACAACCATCACATGATTGGCTCTAGGGCTCTCACTAACAATCTCCCACTAGAACTAGTGCCAATCACTGTAGTATCTAATACCCAATGACCTAGTGTGACCATCATGCTTGGTCTGTGCCAAAGCCTCAGTCAAGGGATCTGCAATGTTAGCCTCTGTGGGTACTCTGCATATCTTCACATCTCCTCGATCGATGATCTCTCGAATGAGATGGAAACGCCGTAGTATGTGTTTGGTCCGCTGGTGTGACCGAGGTTCCTTAGCCTGCGCAATAGCTCCATTGTTGTCACAATAGAGCTGTACTGGGTCGGCTATTCTAGGAACCACTCCAAGCTCAGTAATGAACTTGCGGATCCAAACTGCCTCCTTTGCTGCCTCAGATGCAGCAATGTACTCAGCTTCTGTTGTAGAATCAGCAACTGTATCCTGCTTTGAACTCTTCCAGCTGACAGCGCCACCATTTAAGCAAAACACGAACCCTGACTGCGATCTGTAGTCATCCTGGTCAGTTTGGAAGCTCGCATCACTGTAACCTTTTACAGTTAGCTCCTCTTCGCCTCCAAATATCAAGAAATATTCTTTAGTCCTTCTCAAGTACTTAAGAATATTCTTGACTGCTATCCAGTGTCGTTCACCTGGATCTGACTGGTATCTGCTCGTCATGCTCAAAGCATACGAGACATCAGGACGAGTACATAACATGGCGTACATGATAGATCCTATGGCTGAGGCATAAGGGATCTTGCTCATGCGGTCTCTCTCCTCTCTAGAAGAGGGACCTTGAGTCTTCGAAAGACTCACGCCATGTGACACTGGCAAATTTCCCTTCTTGGAATTCTGCATGGCAAACCGTTGCAAAACGGTATCAATGTATGTACTCTGACTTAGGCCAAGCAATCTCTTAGATCTATCTCTATAGATCTTTATGCCTAGAATATAGGCTGCTTCACCTAAGTCTTTCATTGAGAAGGAATTCCCCAACCAAGTCTTCATAGACTGTAGTGAAGGAATGTCATTCCCAATGAGTAGTATGTCATCTACATACAAAACAAGGAAGACAACTGTGCTCCCACTAACCCTTTTGTAGACACAAGGTTCATCTTCATTCTTGATGAAACCAAACTGTTTGATTGCATCATCGAATCGAAGATTCCAGCTTCGAGAAGCTTGCTTTAGTCCATAAAGGGACTTATGCAGCTTGCATACTCTACCAGTATGCTTTGGATCTACAAAACCCTCAGGTTGTGTCATGTACACTTCCTCGAGGAGGTTTCCATTCAGAAACGCAGTTTTGACGTCCATCTGCCAGATCTCATAATCGTGGTATGCTGCAATAGCAAGCAAGATCCTAATGGACTTGAACATCGCGACTGGAGAAAAAGTTTCATCATAGTCAATACCATGAATTTGCTTGAAACCTTTAGCTACTAGTCTACCCTTATAGGTATGTACAAGTCCATCCATGTCAGTCTTTCTCTTAAAGACCCACTTACACCCAATGGGTTTGACCCCTTCAGGTGGATCAACCAAAGTCATACTTGGTTGGTGTACATGGAATCCATCTCGGATCTCATGGCCTCTAGCCATTTCTCAGAATCTGGCTCATCACAGCTTCCTGATAGGAGGTAGGCTCGTTCTCAACGAGCATAACGTCATCATGGTCAGACAAGAGAAATGAGTATCTCTTAGGCTGACGACGTACCCTATCAGACCTGCGAAGAGGTAGGTCTACATGAACAGGTTGTTGTTCCACAGCTTCTTGTGCAACAACCTCATCAACCACCACACTTTGTGGTTCCTGTTCAACTTCCATCAAGGCTTCAGTGCTATTGTCCATGTCTTGAACTTCTTCAAGACTGAACGTACTCCCACTAGTCTTTCTAGAAACAAAGTCCCTTTCTAGAAATACTCCAGTCTTAGCAACAAACACTTTGTGCTGACTAGGAATGTAGAAGTAGTATCCCTTCGTTTCCTTGGGATACCCTATGAAATAACACTTATCAGATTTGGGTCCCAGTTTGTCTGAGACTTGACGTCGTACGTAAGCCTCACAACCCCAAACCCTCATGAAAGACATCTTGGGACTCCTCCCTGTCCATATCGTATATGGTGTCTTCATGACAGCCTTTGATGGAACACGGTTTAGTGTGAACGCTGCCGTGTCTAGAGCATATCCCCAAAAGGATATAGGAAGATCTGCGTGACTCATCATAGATCGTACCATATCTAATAAGGTACGATTCCTCCTTTCGGATACATCATTCCACTGTGGTGTTCCAGGGGGAGTGAGTTGGGATAGAATCCCACACTCAGCTAGGTAGTCACGAAACTCATGGCTCAAGTATTCTCCACCTCGATCTGATCGAAGTATCTTAATACTCTTGCCAAGTTGGTTCTGTACTTCATTTCTGAATTCTTTGAACTTTTCAAAGGATTCTGACTTATGTGTCATCAAATACACATAGTCATATCTACTGAAGTCATCAGTAAATGTGATGAAGTACCTGTAACCACCTCTGGCAGCGACATTGAAAGGGCCACATACATCACTATGTATGAGTCCTAACAAGTCTGTCGCTCTTTCGCTATGTCCACTAAAGGGAGTCTTAGTCATCTTGCCTAGAAGGCATGACTCGCATGTCTCATATGACTCAAAATCAAATGAGTCCAGCAAACCATCCTTATGGAGCTGGGACAAGCGACTCTCATTTATGTGGCCTAAGCGACAGTGCCAGAGATAGGTTGGGTTCAACTCATTTGATCTCAACCTCTTGGTATTCACGTTATAGATAGGGCTCTCTAAGTCTAGGATATAGAGGCCATTCATCAGATGTGCGCTACAATAGAACATATCCTTTAAATAAACAGAACAACATTTGTCCTTTATTATGAATGAAAAACCTTTGTTATCTAAACATGAAACTGAAATGATATTCTTTGTTAGTACAGGTACATAACAACAGTTATTCAATTCCAGTACAAGCCCAGAGGGCAGAGATAGAAAGTAAGTCCCTATAGCAACAGCAGCAACCCTTGCTCCATTGCCTACTCGTAGGTCCACCTCGCCCTTGGCCAATGCCCTGCTATTTCTCAGCGCCTGCACATTAGTACAAATGTGAGAAGCACACCCAGTATCTAATACCCATGATGTAGAAATAGAAAGGTTGACTTCTATAACATTTATACCTGAAGTAGAAGTCTCACTTCTCTTCTTCTTCAGATCTTCCAGGTATACCTTGCAGTTCCGCTTCCAATGCCCAGTCTTACCGCAGTGGAAGCAGGTAGCATCCTTAGCAACCCCACCTTTAGGTTTGAGTGTTGAAGAGCTAGCTGGCTTTGCCCTTGGTTTGGGTCTTACCCTTACCTTTGGGCTTCCACTTGCCCTTACCCTTGCCCTTTTGTACCATTAGGACGGTACTGGACTTGACAGTGGTGAGATTAGGCTCAGCAGTTCTTAACATGTTGAGTATCTCGAGCAGTGGTTTGTCTAATTCGTTCATGTTGTAGTTCATGACGAATTGACGGTAACTCACCGGCAACGATTACAGGATCAGATCGGTAGCCAGCTCTTGGCCCAAAGGGAACCCCAACCTCTCGAGGTTCTCGACGTACCCAATCATTTGGAGTGCGTGAGTTCCTACAGGGGTTCCCTCTTTCATCTTGCATGAAAAGAGGGCCTGAGTCACTTCAAACCTCTCATGTCTTGCCTGCCCTTGATATAGTTGCTTGAGATGGCCAATCATATCAAAAGCATTCATTTTCTCGTGTTGCTTCTGAAGCTCAGGAGACATACAGCATAGCATTAGGCATGACACGTCTAACGCGTCATCTAGATGCTTCTGATGAGCATCTCTAACACTACGAGCGGCAGAGGCTGGTGGTGCATCAGGAACTGCTTGCTCCAAAACGTACAGCTTACGTTCCTGCGTGAGGACTATCCTCAGATTCCTGTACCAGTCCAGGAAATTAGCTCCTAGGAGCTTGTCCTTCTCAAGAACAGATCGTAGAGAGAGAGTGTTCGTGTTTGACATGGTAATCTACAACATAAAATGCAGAAAATAATATCCACCATTGTATCATATTTTATTTATCATTTAACTAGGCCTTTAATTAAATGATGCTCCCACTGAATTATAGGGCTTTGGTAGAATCGAGTCATAGATGTGGTAAAACCACACTACTAGATCCACACCAACTAACTATAATTCTCGTAGGTCAAGATCCACATCATACTACGCCTTGAGTTAGCTTTGGCTAAATCGCCCAAGACTATTGATAAATGCGATCTTGTCCTACCTTTCCAACTATTGGAGTATGCCTATAGTTAGGCTTGATCCAATTGAGCTAACTAGTTACTCAATCTAATTGAGCTCAATCTAACCCAAGCGTGATAGGCGGGACCAAGGTTGTCCCTCCGCATCCCACCACGATTAATGCATTGCTCTTCTTTGGCAGATTCAACAATCGCATATGATCGTGGTAGTGATGGGTATCAAGGCTCGTTAGGCATATACGAGTTGATTTCGATTTAGATCTAATCTAATCGATGATGTGCATCGTATTTAGGCATTTATTAAATCTAATTTAACCTAAATGTGTATTAGGTGCACATCAAGATGTGGTTCCCACATTACATGTGCATCACATACACTCATGTATATTCTATTCTATACTAACATGCATCACATACATATAAGCAAAAATAAAGTATACAAGAAAATTAAAGTGTGATTAGTCATGGCCCTACTAAGATCTTCTCAAGCCAATGAGAAGATCCTTTGGTCAACCTAGGGTCTAGGCAGCAGCTTCTCCAAGCTCCTCCTTCCAGAACCCCATGTGTTGTCGGCTTGCTTCCCACGAGTCCGTCTTCTCCAGAATTTCCTTCATCTTCAATTTTGTACATTACAAAATTTATACTTGAGTTACATTCGAGTCTTAAACTAATTTTAACAGAAATAATAAATAAAAGGCCGACACGCGAGTCGCAATCACAATACAACACACACAACACAAATAACGGCACGCAGGCCGTAATATGAATTACACACATATTTTAATCTAATTAAAATAGGGTCTTGGGCCATGAACATCACACTACTGTACATAATTCAAAATTATGTATTTTACAGTAATTTATCTAATTTTTCTATGTATTTTACGAATTTTATGAGTCACAACTCCACGGCGGTCCCGTTAAGCGGGTTTCGGGCACAATCACGTGACAAGGCCCCTTGCGGGGTTAGGGGCGGCGCCCCTACTCACGAAATTAATTTCGTGAGTGTCGTATCGCGATCTAACAGTGCCTAACCCGCTGTCCCAAAATCTATTTGGGCGAAACTTGCCGTTTCGGAGAAGTTTTTCTCGGTGGTCGAAGTGTACAAGTGCTTCGCACTCGTTGCTTCGCCTCTACGAGAAAAATACTCATAAAATCCTAAAAATTAGAAAAATTACAGAATCATAAACTACTCTAAATTTTGTATCCCATACAAATAAATAAATAAATACGTGCTTCGCACGTGGCTCTGATACCACCGTTGGGTTTTTCGGACCGCGAAAACCGCCTTTTCGCGTCGCGGAAACCCCGAGAACCCAAAGCCATGGATCTCGTGCGAAGAAAAATTCTGAAACAAAAATTCACGTATTCATTTCATGCTCAAAACTCGATCTACTCCTAGACCTAAAGAGAGATAAACCATTTTACCTTTGGTGCGTGCCCTGCTTAATCCCGCTCGCTCCTTTTGGATGTCGGATCTCTAGGACGTCAAGTGCCGTCCCTCTAGAAGTATCCACGCGAACAAAGTGGATGGAGGAAACCCTTTAGGTGTGCTAGCACCTTTCAAGGGTTCGGCCAAGAGGAGAAGAAGAAGAAGAGCTCCAACACTTGGAGGAGGAAGAAGAGAAGACACACAATGAGAAAAATGGAACAAAACATTGTTTTGTTCTCTCATTGTGGCCGGCCACATAATGGCCATTAAGTGGCCGGCCATAATGGCCATCAATGGCCATTAAGTGGCCTGCCATAACCCCCTTTCAATTTGAATTCAAATTCAAATGGGGGGTTACAACCTTTGGAGATGATGTGGAGCATCATCATTGGTCAAATACCAAGCCAAGTCATCACTTGGTCAAGTCAAGGTGAGGTGGTCTTTTGGTCAAGTCAAACTTGCCTTTTATGGACTTTCCATATTTAGTCAAGTTAAACTTGACTCCATTTCTTCTCCCATGTCAAGTCTAACTTGAAGTGGAATCAAGTCAAACTTGATTTGGATTTGGGTCAAGTCAAACTTGCCTTTTATGGACTTTCCATATTTAGTCAAGTCATACTTGACTCCATTTCTTCTCCCATGTCAAGTCTAACTTGAAGTGGAACCAAGTCAAGTCAAACTTGATTTGGATTTGGGTCAAGTCAAACTTGCCTTTTATGGACTTTCCATATTTAGCCAAGTCGAACTTGACTTCATTTTTTCTCCATCTATTTGTTCTTTGCGTGTGACCCTATAGGTTCTTGTAACGTTGGCAATGCTTCTAACCTCTTAGAAACATAAGTAATGAGCGGTATCTAGCAACACATCATTGCTACCCAAGTTACAAGAATGTTGAGATCCAACATCACCAATGTGACTACTAATTATGACTTTCATAATATGTGACAATGTCCTTCTATCGTCGATATCAAGATTGATCTTCTATGAAGCATAGACCGTGTCATCCTCCAATCAATCTATGTGTCTTGAACTCCAAGTAGACTCACTATAATCAAATAAGCTCAATATCTCATATTGCCTTATTTGGGCATGGCCATGCACTTAGTGATCTCACTCTATCAAGACTATGATATCTCTCCCGTCATATAGGAGGGATAGATCCCATCTACATCACTCACATCCCTCCGCATAATTTGTTACATACCCAGTAATCGCCTTTATAGTCCACCCAGTTACGGGTGACGTTTGACGAAACCAAAGTACATAACTCCTTATGTAGGGAACTATGGTGACTTCAGGTCTAAGGACTAATAGTCATACTAATAGTCACATGAGAAAGTATATGACACTCATATAACGATCCATGATACTTTCTCATGGTGGGTCATTCAGTATACATTCTCCAATGCATACTCATGTGTCAACTTGATATCTCATATCCATGACTTGTGAGATCAAGTCATCGTGTTGACCTACATGCTAGTCTCTATGCATTAACATTGTCCCTGAATGTTAATACTTGACTAGGAATAATTAAGAGTAGTGTTCTCTATATCATCTCACTATCGATTCAACTAATCGATTGATATAGATATGAACCTACTACCAAGGACGTTATTACACTTAGTTATTTGGCACCAATACAAGTAAGTATAATAACCATAATCAAATGCCTTTATATATATATATATATGAAATATGATACAATGAGTCCATACAACAACCATCACATGATTGGTTCTAGGGCTCTCACTAACAGATGATAGTACATTAGGGAAACCATTATTGTGGAACTAGCCGAAGCTACCGATCCAAGACCCAAACTAGTTAGACCAAAATCTTTCAAGAAGTAACTTGAAGATGAATTTTCAATAAAAGGCTTTGTCAAGGAAAGGGTTGATGATCCAATAAGGCTACGGCCAAAGAAGGCCTAGAGCCTCGCCAAGACCTGGAAGCCAATTATTGAAAATCAAATTCACTTTACTATTGTCATATTTGAATCTAACACAAATTTCAATTAATTTTAGATTCAACCACTTTTCAAAATAAACTTAAAACTTAATTAAATTCTTTTAAAATTAATTTAACCTTTTAAAATTAACCATGATTTCAAATTAAAATCTTCATTCTGTTAAAACCTGTCTCACAAAACCCATAAGGTTAGCGTGATTGATAACACTAGATTGGGTGAGACAGAATAGGTTGTGAAAAACAATTTAAGTTATTCTTAATTCTAATTGGATCCAAATCAATAAATACTTTATGTGTAGGAACATAAAGATTTGGACCAATAGATGTTGGATAGCGGATGCTCCAGACAAATGACTGGAGACAAATTAAAATTCACCAAACTCAAGTTCAAGAACCTAGGCTCAGTAGCATTTGGCAATAATGCTACACTCAGTCATTGGGTCAGGTAACATTGAACTCAAATCTGATTTTGTGATTAAAAAGGTACTCTTGGTTGAGAACTTCAAGTTTAATTTAATTAGTATAAGTCAATTATGTGATACTGGCTATATAGTTACATTTACCAACTCTGACTGCCTGATTAGAAACCTTCAAGACTCAGAAGTCATGCTTAAGAGCACTAGGAAAAATAATGTTTATACTATAAATCTACCATTAGTACCTAAATGTCTTTTAACTCAATTAGAAGAATCCAACCTCTGGCATAGGAGATTAGGTCATACAAATATTAGACTAATATCTAAAGTTACCCAGCTTGGTCTAATTAAAGGGGTACCAAAAATTAAGAACTATGAAAACACGATATGTAACTCATGTAACCAAGGTAAACAAACCAAGTCTAATCACAAGTCAATACAATCAGACTTAACTCAAACCACACTTGAGCTCCTTCACCTTGACCTATTTGATTCACATGGAGCCAAGTCACTAAGCGGAAACCGGTACTGCTTAGTCATTATCGATGATTACTCTAGGTTTACCTGGGTTAGGTTCCTAAAAACTAAGGATGAAATCCTAAACCTGTTTATTGACTTATGTAAGATAATCGAAAATTAAAATGATACCAAAATCAAAAGACTGAGGAGTGATCACGGGGGAGAGTTTAAGAATCAAAGGTTTGAGGAATTCTGTAGGATAAATGGGTATATTCACGAATTCTCTTGTCCTAGAACCCCCCAACAAAATGGGATAGTAGAAAGAAAGAATAGAATCCTACAGGAAGCCGCTAGGACAATGCTCAATGAATTTAACCTAGCTAACAAATTTTGGGCAGAAGTAATAAGTACGGTTTGCTACATCCAAAATAGGGTCCTAATTAACAAAAGACACAATAAAACTCCCTATGAAATATATTACCATAGACTGCCAAACCTACATTACCTAAGGGCCTTCGAGTGCAAAGTACATATCCTAAACACCAAGGATTACCTAGGTAAATTTCAGTCTAAGTCAACTCCAGGAGTATTCTTAGGATATTCAACAACAAGTAGGGCCTATAGGGTCTACAATAAACAAACTAATAAAATTGAAGAAACAACGAATTTAATCTTTGATGAGGAAACTAAGCCAAAATCTGATAATCAAAACCTGAACCCATCAAATATTGATCAAGAGGAAAATGAGCATACAATTGAACCATCAGTTGAACCACTAGTTGAACCTCTAAATGAACTAACTCTTGAACCAACTACTGCATCAACTGAACCAATAATTGAACCAACCCAAATAGTTGAACAAAATACTGAATCAAACAGTCCAGCCGGACCTGAGGCTGAACCAAGTTCTTGAAGAACCAAGAAACCCAGACTCAGTCACTCTTCTGATCAAATTGTGGGTGATCCAACCTCAAGAGTCAAAACTAGGTCTTCCTATAGAAATCTTAATCAGATCACATTAATTTCGAAAATTGAACCTAAGACTATAGAGGAAGTCTTACCTGATCCTGATTGAATCATAGCTATGTAAGAGGAGTTAGCCCAATTTGAAAGAGACCAAGTCTGGGAACTAGTCCCTAAACCCGAGGGCAAATCCATTATAGATACTAAGTGGGTGTTTAGAAATTAACTAAATGACCAAGGGGAAATAGTTAGAAATAAAGCTCGCTTAGTAGCTAAAGGGTTCAGTCAAGTTGAAGGGTTAGATTATGACGAAACCTATGCCCCAGTAGCCAGACTTGAGTTTATTAGAATGTTATTAGCATTTGCATCCCATAGAGGATTCAAACTCTACCAAATGGACGTTAAGTCAGCCTTTTTAAATGGGTTCATCAAAGAAGAAGTCTATGTAGGACACCCCCCTGGGCTTTGAGGACCTAGAAAAACCTGACTACGTTTTCAAACTTAATAAGGTACTTTATGGATTAAAACAAGCACCTAGGGAATGGTATGAACGCCTATCAACTTACCTTATTTCTAAGGAATTTAACCAAGGGCAAATTGATTCTACCCTTTTTGTTAAAACCTTAAAAAAAACATTTTCATTGCTCAAATCTATGTTGATGACATAATTTTCGGATCCACCAACTCAAACTTTTTAAAAGAATTTGTAAAAATAATGGAAAACGAATTCGAAATGAGCTTAGTTGGTGAGCTTAATTTCTTCTTAGGACTGCAAATTAAGCAAACTAGGGATGAGAATTATGTTCACCAATCCAAATATGCTAAGGGGATAATAAAGAAATTTAAAATGGATAACTCCAAAAGCATAAGTACCCCTATGGCCACAAATGTAAAAATTGATAGTGATCCTGAAGGTAAACCTGTAGATCTTAAGCTATACCGAAGAATGATTGAAAGTCTACTTTACCTTACAGCTAGCAGACCTGATATCTTATTCTCTGTAGGAATGTGTGCTAGATACCAAACCTGTGCTAAGGAATCACACTTAGCAGCCCTAAAAAGAGTACTTAGATACATTAAGGACACCCTAAATGTAGGGATTTGGTATCCTAGGACATCAACCTTCGACTTGTCAGGATACTCTGATTCTGACTATGCTGGATGCAAATTAGATAGAAAAAGCATAAGTGGAAGCTGCCAACTTTTAGGAAATAGTCTGGTTAGCTGGTGCAGTAGAAACTAACACTGTGTAGCTCTATCTATAACCGAAGCAGAATATGTTACTTTAGAGAGTGTGTAGCACAACTCTTATGGATGATGCACACTCTTAAGGACTTCCAGCTTGATTACACCCAAACCCAAGTCCACATTGATAACATAAGTTCAATCAATCTAACTAAAAATCCAATCCAACACTCAAGAACAAAGCATATAGAGGTTAAACATCACTTTGTAAGGGACCATGTAGCCAGGGGTGAAATAGTCCTTAAGCACATGGACTCAAAGTCAAACTTAGCTGATATCTTTACCAAACCCTTACCTGAGTTTGAGTTTAGCTCACTAAGAAGGCAGTTAGGGTTATGCTTAGTAGAATAGGACTGCTCTACATGTGTTTTTTCCAAAAAATTATTTTATTCTTAACTATTATTTAATATGTTTGAAAAATCATTTTTGTCTTGAAATTTAAAATGATTTTCTGACTTAGTTTTTTCACAAAAACTTACCACATTCAAAACTAGGGTCTTTTCGCAAATGGACTTAGCTTAGGCCCTAACCCTAGAATTGCATGCACCTATAGATCTAGAAGTCAGCATCTCACAAGCACCTTAGGGTACTTTTGATTGATAACCTAGACTGGGTTGAGATTCTTAGGTCTATGCCTTGATTCAAGATGCTTTAAGTCAGTGCATCTGCAGTAATTGGGGCAATAAATACCAATTGAACAGCAATCAGGTTAAGTGTCAAGCTTAGAAAATCTAACTTGATCAGATCACTTAACTTGACTAACCCTAACGAAAACTACTGTTTATGACAGTTAGTAAGTAGCTAACTGGATTAGACAAAATCCGAAAGAGAAGATTTAAATTGGTTTGGTTCAGCTTATTCGTAAAATTTTTAAAATTGGTTCAATACAGAATGCTAATTTCTTTACTCTTTTTTTGCTATAAAATTTTTTTTTGATATATGGTAAAGGGGGAGAGAAAGGAAAGGAGAGAAAAGAAGTTTTTTTCAAATTTTATTTTTTTCAAAACTTTTATCTCCTTTTAAAAAAAGTAAAGTAACGAAAATACTTACACATATTTATTTTCAAAACTAAAGCATTTCAAAAATGAAAATTTTCTAGGTGTTTAAACTTAAAAATCTTTTGGAAAATTTTCTAAGTGTTTAAACTTAAAAATGTTTTGGAAAATTTTCTAAGTGTTTAAACTTAAAATTATTTTGGAAAATTTTCTAAGTTTTGGAAATTTTCTAAGTGTTTAAACTTAAAAATCTTTTGAAAACTTTCTAAGTGTTTAAACTTGAAAATCTCTTGAAAAATTTTCAAAGTATCTAACTTGAAAAATCTTTTGGAAAATATCTTTTGAATTTCTCTAAGTATAGTCAAGGACTCAGAAGAGTTTTCAAAAACCCCCACCTATTTTTGAAAAACTCAGGGGAGAATCTTTTCAGGGGGAGGAAACGAAATATCTTATACATTGTTTGTTTCTTTAACTTAACTTTTTGAACCGTGTTGCCATAAATCAAAAAGGGGGAGATTGTTGGTGCAGGCAGCACCTAAGTCAAACCTGGGTTTTGATAATGCAAAGGGTTCAGAAGTTAAGGTGGTGTTATCATCTAACAAGCTCACTGAGTGTGCAGGAAAAGTCCTAGGTACACTAGGCAAAGAAGTCCTGGTCGAGGACTGGGCAAGAAGACCTGACCGGAAGTTGGGTAAATAAGTCTAGTCGAGGACTGGGCAAGAAGTCCTGGCAACAGGCTGGGCACTGAAGATCTAACCGGAAGTTGGGCAAGAAGACCTGACAGGAAGTTGGGCACGAAGACTTGGTCAGGTGGATAGGGAAAAAGTCCAACCGGAGGAGTCGATTGGCAAAAGGTAAACTCTCCTGAGAGGAGTACGTGAGGACGCGTTCCCCGTCGAGGGAACAGTAGGCGTCGGTTCGACCTAGGGTTCAATTTGGGAGACCAGAAGTCAGAACCAAGACAGCTTAGGCTGTAAATAAAGGCTAATATGTTTTGCTTCTTTGTTTTTGGAACCAACCATGGTTGCAGGGATCGAAGGACTGATTTTCTGCAGCTAGGCGCCTCAATGGAGTGAGGCACCTTACTGGGGTTAGGCGCCCGGAAGCATACGGGCGCCCGGATCGATACGGGCGCCCGGATGGATACGGGCGCCCAAGTGGAGATGGATAAGCGCTGACCGAGCCTGCGGATAAGAGATCGCAGAGGGAATGCCACGTGTTAGGCGCCCCCATCGACACAGGCGCCCATATGGGTGCTATAAAAGGGGGTTCAACCCCAAGGCTTCAACATCCATTGCTCTCAACGCTCCAGACACTTTCGCTCAAGCGCTGCGCTCCGACAATATTCGACTTCGAGATTCCAGCGCCGACGACGACCCTCTGCTCTGAAATTCGATCCACCTCGGGCGTCGGTAAAATTTTAAATTACGAAAGTGTTCTTAATTTAATTTCCAAATTCTATATCTGTACTATCAATCTGTAAAAATTTTCCCGAATATAGAATTGCCCAAAGTAAACAGTCAAGGACCATGGGCCTTGGAGTAGGAGCCGACCGCGACTCTGAACCAAGTAAAACCGACTTGTGTTCACGTGTGTTCTGCTTTTTTCCACTGCATATCTTCTCTAATATTTCGAAAATTTTATAACGATATTCACCCCCCCTCTATCATTTTCTCCGATCCAATAGAAATACCATATAACTCAGTGGTAGAATGATATTATGATCAGAGATGAAAAGATATATCAAGAAGGAGTCAAAATTAGGACTTTTGGAGGAGTTTAAATGATACAATTTAAGAAGGGCTGAGTTTCGTGCCAATCTTGGGATTTAGAGTAAAATTGTTTGAAAACATATTTTTCTCAAGTAGATATAGGTTCCACAAATCTCTCCACGAAATTTCAGAATTTTTGGAGATTTGTGGAATTAATTAGGCATTTCTGAATTTAGACTGAAAACCTGAAATTCAGGTATCAGTCGACTGATCCAAATGAATTCAGCCCTGAGAACCTTCTGTTCATTTTAGCAGTCGAATGCTCTGGGGGCAATCGACTGATCCATAGGTTTAAGCAAAAAAGGGCATATTGGGTAATAAGAAATTACAATATTGAAACCATAGGAAAAGGATTATATTATCTTATGAGATTTTATGTCATATATGGTTTAAAGATCATAAATTGTTATTGGATGATAGGATATGACTTTGAATCAAAATCCTTGTTTATGTTGTCATATTCTTTGAATAAAGGTTTACTTCTTGATTGAATGTTGATTAAGGCTTTATTAATATCATGAAATTAAAGGAGGATTGATGAGTACTTAAGATTCATTGGATGATATTGAATGATAAGTTTTTGATGAATGAAAGGATATGGAAGTTTCTCATATGTATCTAGGATTAAGAGATAAAAAGGGGGAGACTTTCATCATATTAAGGATACATAAAAATGACAGTTGAAGACAATTCCATGTGTCAAATTATAATAGTTAGCCTTGACAAACACATGGAATGATAGATAGACTTTTGATTTGATACAAAATGACCATGTTTTAGGAAATTAGAGAATGTACCAAAAGTCAAGCACATTTGATATTTTCATATAATCATACTTTTCTAGGATAGAGTATATCCTAACAAATGTGCTTGCAAACTTTTAGATTTTTCTGAGTTTTGTTGAGTTATTTTTGGCACTAGGGGTAAGGTTACTTGGGGCAATCCTTTGATGGTGTCAAAGGAGAAAGAACTTGTGGTGTTTAGTTGGGGTAGGACTTAACTTGGTGTTATGGTGTTAAGTTGGGTAGAACTTAATCTTGGAAAATGAAAAATTGGGAGAAGGCATAGGTTAAGGGAGAGGTTGCCTCTTGTTTACCTTAATTTTCATAGGAAATTTTGGATTTTGTGTCAAACTTGGGAATGATGATAGATACATTATTGAATGTATTTTTCCCAAGTAGGTATGGGTACCACAAACTTCTCCATTAAACTTGGAAATTTTTGGAGAATTATGGAATTAGTTATGCATTTCTGAATTTGGAGTCAGAAATGCTGAAAAACTGATTTTCAGATTATCAGTCGACTGGTCAGGGCTGGATTAGGTATCCAGCAGCTGATTTGTGTTCAAATGGTGTAAAATAAGTGTATGGGGGACTAGTACACTGTGTTTAGGACCATTAGAGATTAAAAGATCCAATAATTGGGATATTGTTGGAATCTTTTTGATGTTAGGCAAAGGGGGAGAAGTGTTGGGTTTAGTTTAGGAAACCAAACATACCTTTGCGTGAAATCCTAGGTCTAGGGGGAGACTAGGTGAAGGGGGAGCATGGTTGCTCTATTCTTGGCATAAGGGGAACCTAGGAGAGGTTCTTAAAAAGCCTTTGTAAGTTCAATGTAGGGGAGCTTTGGAGAAGCTTTAAAAAATCCATTTTTGGTGAAAATTCCTAACTTGGGAGGGTTAGGTGTGGGATGCCTTGGGATAGGATCCATGGTTGCATTGCATATGCATTGGCGGTGTAAGTCCAAGATGGAGTCTTGGCAACGTAAGTCCAAATGATTGTTTAGCATTGTTATTGCTACTTATTATTGTTATTTGTTTCCCTAACTTAAATGTATTGCCAAACATCAAAAAAGGGGAGATTGTTGAGGCAATCTATGGTCCGGAGTGACCATGTGTTTTGATGTTTGAGCAAAGGGTTTAAGTTAGGTTTTCCCTTGTGTTCTAATATGTGTATGTTGAGTGTGCAGGTTTACACATATTGACCTAGTTAAACAGCTTCGGTATGGTGAAGGGTGGCATGGAGACAAGCTGGAGGCTTGTGTGCACCCGAGGGACCTTGGATAGCAGGGATGATGAGCCGAGGGGCGCGGACTTCGAGGCATGCGTGAAGGATGGCATGGAGACAAGTTGGAGGCTTGTGTGCATCCGAGGGACGGGAGCCGAAGATGAAGAGGGCGCGAAGGCAATAGTCAAAGCTGCTGGTGAAGAGTCAGCTAAAGTCATGAAGGGACAAGAGCCGAGGGAGGAGGGCTCCAAAGGCAAGCCGGGAAGTGGACTTCAAGGGCACACGTGAATGGTGGAATGGAGGCAAGCCAAGGGAAGGCTTATGTGCACATCCGAGGGATGATAGCCAGTGGAAGAGGACTTCAAGGGGCAAGCCAAGGGAGTGGACCTGAAGGCACGCAAGGAGGAGGGTCTTCGGAGTGAGTAAGAGTGTGTTTGTAAGCTGGGCAGTCGACTGGGAATATAACAGTTGACTGCCAGCAACCACAGAAACTCACAGAAGGGTTTTTGACCCTCGACCAGTCGACTGCCCTGGGAGCAATCGACTGGTATGTAGCCAGAATTTGAACGTTGGGCTGTCAACGGTCGAATCTGAGTGGGGGCAACCGACTGCCCTGGGAGTAGTCGACTGCCCTGGGAGCAGTCGACTGCCAGCGTGAGTTTCAGCCTTGAGTTCTATTTAAAGAGAACTCGGTTTGGGTTGGGAGCTTTGACGAAATGAGCTTGGTTAGAGCTCATTAGTAGTCTAAGTGCTCAGAGTGTGTACTCAAGTTGTGGCGAGCTTTCTCCACCCACAAGGAGCTACGCGAGCTAGCCGGAGGGCATCCGGGGAGTGATCAACCGAAGGATCAAGGGATTGTCCACCTCACGGACTGTCGTGGAGTAGGAGTCTTCATCTCCGAACCACGTAAATAGGTTTGTTAGTGTTGTTTGTTGTTTTAGTTTAGTTTCTATTGTATTTCCGCTTGCGCACTAACAACGTAGGTAGAAAACGAACCGAGAATTGCTATTCACCCCTAGCAACCGTCAACGATCTAACAGTCTATATTTTCAAAACCGGGTGGTTGTTCTACATACACTTCCTCCTTAATGAACCCATTAAGAAATATCGATTTCACATCCATTTGATGAAGTTTAAAACCCATGTGGGCGACATATCCTAACAAAATCCGGATGGACTCTAATCTAGCTACGAGTGCATAAATTTCATCATAGTCATGTCCCTCAACTTGGTTGAAATCCCTAGCTACCGATCTAGCTTTGTTCCTAGTAATTCTCCCTTGATCATCCAATTTGTTCCTAAAGACCCATCTTGTTGTGACAATTATACTATCATTGGTCCTTGGAACTAATTCTCATACTTCACTTCTTTCAAATTGGTTTAACTCTTCTTGCATTGCTAGAATCCAATCCGCATCAACTAAGGCTTCATCAATTGACTTTGGCTCTAGTTGTGATATTAAAGCAATTTTACTAGCATGTTCTCTAAAATAGGATATAGTCCTTACTCCTTGTTCAACATCTCCAACTATTTGGTTGATAGGATGATCTTGATGGTGCCTTAAGGTCCTAGAGATTGTGGGCTCATCTACTTCATGATCATTAGTACCTCTTTCATCATCCGATGCATTTCTTCCTCCCCCTTGATCAATACGCCCTTAATGTAAGTCTTGGATTGCTTGGGTAAGGTTTTGATTTACTCCTATATCCTTGGCAATAGAGGATTTCCTAGGCTAAGTACTAGTAGACTCATCAAAATCCACATTGGATGATTCCTCAATCAATTTAGTCCTCTTGTTATATACTCTATACCCTCTACTAGTAGATGAGTACCCAACAAAAATCTGTTGGAAACGAGATGGCTAGAGAGGGGGGGGGGTGAATATAGCCAATCACTTTTCACTTGCGATTAACAATTTTCCTGCACTTAACTTATCAGTAGCACAACAGCAGAAGAAACAAAAGAAACTGAAAGTGCAGTAAGCTAAAACAGAGACAAGATCAAGACAAAGACAACTGCCAAGAACGCTAACAAGAGGGTTTACAAGGTTCGGGGATAACTTGCCCCTACTCCTTGGCGTGCCCTTAAGGTGGGCGATCCCTTGATCGTCGGCAGATCAAGTCCCGGTTTCACTGGATATAATGAAACCTCCTTCTCGGTGGAGAAACCTCTCCACAGCGTTTCAGACAGAATAGAGTTTAAGCACAAAGAAACTACGAGAAAGATCTTACTCAACCACTTAGCAAGGACAAGAACACAGCTAGCTTCCCTGAGCTCCACCCAGTGGCGATCTCACGCAAGAACCCTTCTCCGTGTCTTCCCACTGTCGGACTCCAAGCTACTTGTTCTCTCCATCAAGCGCTCAAATAAAGATTGGTTGCTTCTCGATTGCTTGCTCAAAGTGATGACAGCTTCAAGAACGCAGCAAGCAAGCAGATTGTGGAGAACACTAGGCGCGGCAAGAACACAAGTTTCAGAACCCTTGCTTCTATGAAGCTCACTTCCGCGCTTTTGATCCTCCACCCAGCACCAGGTGACAACATCCTCCATAGCCTCCAGCTATCTTGCTGCCAACACCAGCTACCACTGAGCCCTCTCTGGTCTTCCTGAGATCCCCTCAGCCAAGCCCCAGTCTCGGCTCCAGTCTGCAGCTCGGCCGTTGCAACCTGAAATGGAGAATCGGACAAACCTGCTCCAAGGAAAGCCTCCGTTGACCTCTCCTTGAGTGTTTGAATCCTCCCCTGTCACCTGCAGCTTAATCAGACTGTTAGAGCAGCAAATCATCCAGTAAATCAGATATCAGAAGCAAACATCAGCGAATCGGATGTGATCAGACGCTCTGACCACGTCTGACAGTGCAATTTGAATTAAAGTGATCGGTCACTGGACCAATCCAGGATTTGTGGATCGGTCACCAGACCGATCTACTGTAGTGCTGGGATTCCCAGCTCTTATGGCAACACAGGCCTGATCGGTCACCTGACCGATCAGGATGAAGCCTGATCGGTCACCTGACCGATCAGGATGAAGCCTGATCGGTCACCAGACCGATCAGAGTGAAGCCTGATCGGTCACCTAGACCGATCAGGACATATGAACAGTGATTTTTTAATCAGATCCAAGATCCCTGATCGGTCACCAGACCGATCCAGGACTTTGATCAGCAAGGGAACTCACTCACTTCCCACTCCCTGATCGCTCACTAGACCGATCAGGAGTAAGGTAGTGAGGAAGCAGCCTGCTCCCTGATCGGTCACTGGACCGATCAGGAGCCACACAGTAGGTTCCCAACCTCACTGTGTGCTCCCTGATCGGTCACCAGTCCGATCAGACATAGCTGGATCGGTCACCGGACCGATCCACTAAGGAGCAGCGTGCCAATGTCCCTGATCGGTCACCAGACCGATCCAGAGACTCAACCCTAGCCCTCCAAGCTAGTGGCTTCATCCACCTTAGCCCTCCAAGCTAAGGATTTTTCCATCTAACCCTCCAAGTTGGGAATTTGCACCTAACCCTCCAAGTTAGGACTTTTCACCTAGCCCTCCAAGCTAGGACTTTTCACCTAGCCCTCCAAGCTAGGACTTTTCACCCAACCCTTCCGAGTTAGAACTTCATCCAACCTAGCCCTCCAAGCTAGGCACCTGACCCTCCAAGCCAGGACTTTTTCACCTAATTCTCCGGGATGGGAATTTGCACCTAACCCTCCAAGTTAGGACTTTTCACCTAGCCCTCCAAGCTAGGACTTTTCACCCAACCCTTCCGAATTATGACTTTTCCAACACCTAACCCTCCAGGTTAGGATTTTCCAACACCTAGCCTCCCAGACTAGGATTTTCCAACACCTAGCCTCCCAGACTAGGATTTTCCAACACCTAACCCTTCAGGTTAGGATTTTCCATATCATGCCTGATCCCCGACCAGGACTTAATCATAATCATAATCAACCTAAACTAAAATCGATGTCAACACCAAAACAACAATCAGGGCAAGACTGCATCAACAATCTCCCCCTTTTTGTTGTTTGACAATCCGATTTTAAGTTTAGGGATTCTCAATCAATAGCTCAACTTTGGAATCATAGGGGAATCCAGATCCTCCCCCTACAACATGATCATCCTAAACTTAACCAATCCACACTCTCCCCCTTTGTCGAACACGAAAAGGGTCTAGACGGGCTGTTAAGTTTTAAACAGGCTCCCCCTCAACCCTAGGGGTATCCCAAATCAACAAAGATGTGATAGGTTGTTGGATAACCATACGAACACATGTGAAAAAGATAGAGCAAGATATAGCAATCACATGCATCAGATGAACACGGATTATCAACTCGCAAAGCATGCCATAACATGTATATGAATCAGGTAGACATGGCATTGTAAGCATGAACATGGCAATTTAGCAAACATGCAGATAAAACTCATAAAACAACATGGCATCAACAATAGGCATACTCAAAATAAATAAGCATGTGAGGCAATGTAAGACAAGTCAAGGCATACAACATCCAAACAAGTAGCAATATACGTGCGACACAAGGCCACACTAAGCAAGTCAAAAAGAGTATACAACCCAATAGTCAAACAGACCAAACATGGTCAAGTGCACAAAGCATGGAAAAAGAACAGCAAACACCCAAGCTCAAGCATCAGCGGGGGGATCCTCATCGTGCACGAGATCGGCCATCGTGGTATCAGTAGGAGCAAAGGACCCTGGCACAGTACTCGATGAACGTACACCTCCTGGAAATGTGTGGCTGCGCCACTCATCATACCATGTCTGCTGGAGGGTACGGGTCCCCGAGACCTGGGTCTCGATCCCGGTCAGTCGGAAATCAATGGAGCGAAAACCTGATCGAAACTCCTCACGATCTGCCTCCCTGAACTGAATAAGCTCCTGTAGCGTCTGATCTAGCTCTGAAATCTGCCATCGGAGATCTGGATCCGGCTCGTCATAGTCATCATCATCAGCAACAGCGGCTGGCGCCTGACCCTGTGGACCTCCCCTAGGTAACTCACCAAGGACCCTACCATCTTTCCATATCAACATCCGATCGGGCCCCCGAACAATGATGCCAGACTTGGCGAAAGCTCGCCGGCCAAGTCTGCAGTCCTGTCGGACCATAGGCACCGTCCGGCCCTTGGTGACATCAACACCAACTGACATGAGCCAATCGGTGATGACGTGCCCAAAAGGCATGTAGACGGTGCGGCGGTTGGGCTCTCGATAAGATAAGATGGACTGGAAGATGCTCTCCATGATATCGAAGTCCAAACGGCTGTGCATGCCGTAGAGCATCAGGCAGTGATAGGGTCGAATCTCAGCTAAAGGTTTGGAGGTGATTGGAAGGATACAATTCGTGATGATCTTGAATAATATGTAGCTAGTGGGAGAGAGACGCAGTGCAGCAAAAGTAGGAAAGTCAGGGCCAAGCTCATCAAGACCGTCTGGACGCGGATAACCAAAGAAATACTGATGAATGGAATCAGGAGTAACATCTTCAAAGGGTGCTAGCAGGGGATTAGGAAGCTCGGGATATAGTGAATACATGTTTGGCGATCGTCGACCACCCAGAAACCCGGCAAGTATGTCATAGGAAAAATCAAGAGTCCGTTTGGCGACTCGAGTGGTGAACTCGAAACCGACTTGAGGACCCTGCTGAAGGTTATTGTAAAACTCCGAGACTAGGTCATAGTTGATGGTCCTTTCAAGAGAGAGAAGAAAACCAAGATTGTAGTGAAGGACAATCTCCATGACTGATGGACAATATTCAGTTAAGAAGGGGACATCTATTGAACGGCAGGGTAATAGTTTGAATGTCCGTGCTTGGAAGGCCTGTTCACAGGCCGCGTTCGGGAATCTGGAGCTAGAAGAGGGCTGTGGCCGTTTGGAAGGCCCAGATGCAGCAGGGGTTTTCCCCTTGAGCTGCCGTCCCCAATCTCCTTGCCCTTAGAAGACTTTCTATAGGGGGTTGAATTGGTCATGACACAGAATTCAATTTATTTGATACGATCGATCAAACAAAACAAGAATTGATCATATAAGATGATACCCAATCAAAAGATAGATAGATTCGATCATAGACATAAGGTGAAAAAGTAAGGTCACGGTAGGCAAAACATGATCACGGTACACCAGCAAGAACAAGAACAAAAACCATGGTTAGCTTCATATCCATATAATCCATGAAGAGATTTGTAGAAAAACTTAAATCAAGACTTACTTAGGCGCCATGGGTGAGATTGCGCAAGGGAGGAGAAAGCTAGTTCCTCAAGTTGAGAGAGAAAGAGGCCTGCGCAATAGAAACTCTCGAACGCAGAGAGCTTGGAATAAGTGGGGAGCTCGCAGGGAACAGGAAGACACCAGTAGGGATCTCCGCAAGAAATCGCACGCACGTAGTGGGAGAGACGCAGGAGAGTGCTCTTGCTCAAGCAAGGTCGTGCAGATGAGGAGTTTCGGCGCTAGGGTTCGGCGCTGAAAAGGGTTTTGCGAAATTAATCGGTTGGTGGATCGGTCCACCAACCAGAATTTAGTGCGTTTGAACGGATCACCGTTCGATCTGATCGCACGCAGACCGATCAGGCTACAGCCTGATCGGACTGAGCGTATCCTGATCGGTCGGGTGACCGATCAGACGCGCTTCTGATCGGTCGGTTGACCGATCAGGACACGAACAGTAGGGTCTGGAGGAAAACTACTGGGCTCCTTGATCGGTCTGTGGACCGATCACCATAGGGTGCCAGATCGGTCCAGGGACCGATCCAGGCTAGCTCAGTACACTTAGTCAAATTCGGGAAGATCACAGCTTGCCTCGCTGATCGGTCTGTGGACCGAACACCACATGGAGAAGCCAGATCGGTCCAGGGACCGATCAGCCCTATGCCTGATCGGTCCGGTGACCGATCAGGGTTCCTGGTAATCCCTGATACGAACTGAAATGTTCAGTTTCAGAATTTCTGAAACTTTCCAACGAGATCTGATGAACTTTATCGAACTTGGACATGATTTCCTGACTAAAATTGATCCTTTAACAAGAATCAAAGGTCCTTATAGGTTCAACAATCACTTTGACCCATACAAATGGAGTCAAACTCAATCAACAATCAATCAAGCAAATTCATTCAAGTTTGAGTCAAATCCAATGTTCCAATCAAGTTGCCTTTATTGGAATGTCCAAGTATGATTATAGAGCCATATACACATATGTTATGCAATGATTTTCCCCATACTTGGTCACCACCGTGATTATTATCTCGTCAACTTAATCTCTCAAGGGATGCATTGACATTTTGAGAAATTGAGTTGATCCTAACATCTCACCCCATGTCTAGCAAACAAAAACATTTTGGTAAACCTTATAGTTTGTGTGAGATGTCCCCAAAGTTACCCAATTGATTCCCAATAATTTCGAAATAACCATGAAGGGTTTTGAATGCAATTTGAAAATCATGAAGCGCGACACATTCCCAATTCCCGTCTTAGGAAACTAAATTCATTTTTGGGAAGTGGTTTAGTGAAAATGTCAGCTAGGTTTGACTTTGACTCTACATGAGAGAGTATGATGTTCCCCCTAGCTACATGATCCCTAATGAAGTGGTGTCTTACTTCAATATGTTTTGTCCTAGAATGATGGACTGGATTCTTGGTTAAGTTAATTGTGCTAATGTTATCACATAACACTTGCACACCCTTGTAACTCAATCCATAGTCCTCTAGGGTATGAATCATCCACAACAATTGCGATACACTCTCTCCCATGGCGATATATTCTGCCTCGGTAGTGGAAAGAGCAACACAATGTTGCTTCCGACTCGACCAACTTACTAAGGACGAACCTAAGAATTGGCAGCCCCCACTAGTGCTTTTCCGGTCCAACTTACATCCAGCGTAGTCGGAATCCGTATAGCCCATCAAATCAAAAGATTCGGTACGGGGATACCAAAGACCTACACCAATTGTGCCCTTGAGATATCTCAAAATTCGCTTTACAGCAATTAAATGAGAATCCTTGGCACAAACTTGATACCTAGCGCACATACCTACAGCAAATAGTATATCTGGTCGACTGGCTGTGAGGTATAGCAGACTACCTATCATGCTTCGATATTGAGTTAGATCAACGGGTTTACCACTCTCATCATTGTCTAATCTTGTGTTTGTAGCCATGGGAGTGGTTACCTCTTTCGAATCACTCATATTGAATTTTCGAAGCATTTCCTGTGTATACTTTGATTGGTGCACATGGATACCATCGCGAGTTTGCTTGATCTCAAGTCCAAGGAAGAAAGTCAACTCTCCCACTAGACTCATTTCAAACTCACTCTCCATGTGTCCAATGAACTCATTTAAATAGCCCTTATTGTTTGAGCCACAGATTATGTCATCGACATATACTTGGGCTACAAATATATTGTCACCATCTCTTCGTAGAAATAGTGTAGGGTATATTTGGCCTCTAACGAAGCCCTTCTCAACTAGGAATGTCGACAACCGCTCATACCAAGCCCGGGGTGCTTGTTTAAGGCCATAAAGTGCCTTTTTGAGCTTGAACACGTGGTTTGGAAATTCGGTACTCTCAAACCCCGGAGGTTGTTCGACATAGACCTCTTATTTAATCAAACCATTTAGAAAGGCTGATTTGACGTCCATTTGATATAATTTGAAACCACGATGTGCTGCAAATGCTAGCATCAATCGGATGGACTCTAATCGTGCCACGGGAGCATAAGTCTCATCATAATCAAGGCCTTCAACTTGACTGTAGCCCTTAGCTACCAAGCGTGCCTTGTTTCTAATGATTTCTCCCTTATGGTTCAATTTGTTCTTGAAGACCCATTTGGTTCCAATAATGGAGGTCTTCTTGGGTCTAGGGACTAGGTCCCAAACTTGACTCCTCTCGAATTGACCTAGTTCATCTTGCATTGCAATGATCCAATCGGGATCATTTAACGCTTCATCAATTTTTCTAGGTTCAATTTCGGAAATTAGAGCAACTTCATTAGCCTCATTCCGGAAGAATGATCTAGTTCTAACCCCTTGATGGATGTCTCCAACAATTTGGTCTTGGGGATGACTAGAGGCTAATCTAGTTTGCCTTGGAGTTGGTGGTGCTTCTTGAACAGGTTCACTAGACACAAGTTCAGCCTCAGGATCCGGCTGATCAGTGGGTTGTCTAGGTTCACCGTCATCGGACTCATCACCATCAACAACACTTGGAGTTTCATTCAAACTTAGTCTCCTAAGTTCGAGTTGAACTCCTCCTACATTTTCTGATTGGTCACTTGATTTTGGAACTTCTTCAAAGACCACATCAGCAGACTCTTCAACTAATCTAGACTTCTTGTTGTAGACTCGGTAGGCTTTGCTAACGAGGGAGTACCCGACTAGTATCCCTTCATCAGCCTTTGCCGTGAACTTTCCAAGGTGATCCTTGGTGTTTAGGATGAACACCTTACAACCAAACACCCTAAGATGTTTAACCGTAGGTGGTTTTCCAAACCAAAGTTCATGGGGAGTCTTTCCTAAAAACCTATGAATCAGGACTCTGTTTTGCACATAGCAAGCTGTATTTACAGCTTCGGCCCATAAGTAACTCGGGAGTGAGTACTCATTGAGCATGCTTCGTGCAGCCTCTTGAAGTACACGGTTCTTCCTCTCTACAACACCATTTTGTTGTGGGTTCTAGGAGTAGAGAACTCATGTCTATAACCCTTATCTTGACAAAATTCTAAAAACCTTTGATTTTGAAATTCACCTCCATGATCACTTCTAATTGTCTTAATTGTTAATGATTTCTCATTTTCAACTCTTCTACAAAAAGAAATGAAAATATCTAAGGTTTGGTCCTTATATTTCAAAAAGTAGGTCCATGTATATCTAGTGAAATCATCAATAATCACAAAGCAATATCTACTTCCATTCAATGATATAATGGTACTACAATCAAATAGATCCATGTGAAGTAAATCTAATGCATTGGAAGTACTTACAGTGCTTTTACCTTTATGTGCAGATTTTGTTTGCTTACCCATTTGACATGCATCACATAATTTGTCTTTTTCATACTTGATGCTTGGTAAGCCTCGGACTAGTCCCTTGGTGGCCAACTTCCGGATGTTCTTCATGTTCACATGTGCTAACCTCCGGTGCCAAAGGGTGGACTCTTCTTCTTTTGACATGAGACACTTAGCAAAAGCATTAGTAGCACTTTTAAATGAGACTTGATAAATATTGTCTACTCTTGCTCCTACTAGTACCGTGTCCAAGGTGTCAGTTTGTCTAACTAGACATTGACTTGGTTGGAAGTCAATTGTGTAACCCGTGTCACACAATTGACTGACACTTAGGAGATTAAATTTCATCCCCTTGACTAGAAGGACATTTGAGATTCTAAGACATTCGGATATTTGAATGTCTCCTATTCCTATGACCTTAAGACTACCATTGTTACCAAATGATACATTACCTCTACTTTTCTTGTGAAGTGTGGTAAACAATGATCTATCCCCGGTCATGTGTTTGGAGCATCCACTATCAACGAACCAAGTTGATAGGTGCTCCCCCTCAATCATAACCTACACAATTCGAAAAATAGAAGTTTTAGGTACCCAAACCTTGGGACCTAAAGCATCAACTAAACATGACTTAGGCACCCATGCCTTGACCACTTTCTTTTGAGTTTTGGGTGTCCTAGATTGTCTCATGTCAGTCCTAGACATGAGAGACACAAATGAGGGTTCTTTAGGGCGGTAACCAATACCGGCCCTATTGTAGACTGCCCTTTGGGCATTTAGGATCATATCTAGGGTCTTAGAGCTATTTGAGAATTTCCCAAGAATATTCTTGAGCTTCTCAACTTCACTCTTCAACGATTGATTTTCCTCTACTAACAAGTTATCATGCAAATCACTGATTTCCTCAACCTTAGAGGACTTCAAGCTTACAATCTCATGTTTCAACGATTTAATTTCATCTTCTAGTAATTCAACATGCAAATCATCAATGTTATCATCTCTAGATGCCTTCAATTGATCAATTTCTAATTGCAATGCTTTAACTTTGTTTTTGGATTTCTTAAGCATACTAGTTAAACATGCAATTGCTCTATAACACTTTTCAAGCTCGGGAGAAGTTACCTCTTCATCATCCGAAGATGATGAAGCCGTGTTTGCGGAGCTTGAAGATTCATCACTGCTCTCCTCTCCAAGAGCCATGAGAGCCACTTGCCTTGTGCTCTTCTCCTCCTTTTCATCATCGGATGAGCTAGAGGATGACTCATCCCAAGAAGCCTTCAAAGCTTTCTTCTTCTTCTTGGATTTTTCTTCTTTTCTTTTGGATTTCTCCTCCTTCTTCTTAAGCTTTGGACATTCATTCTTGAAATGCCCTTTCCTACCACACTCAAAACAAGATGCATTATTCTTATCAAGTTTGGATTCACTAGTGTTACCTCTACTTTTGAAACGTCGATCCCTTCGCATCATCCTCCTCACAAAGTTTGCCATCTCAGATGAAGAGGAGCCACTGTCATCTTCCTCAGAATTAGACTCGGATTCGGAAGAGGATGAAGATGATGAGACCTCCTTCTCCTTCTTCTTCTCCTTCTTCTTCTTGTTGGTCCGGTCCCCTGCAACTAAGGCAATCCCCTTCTCCTTGGGGCCTTTGTTAGCCATTTCATGCAACTCCATCTCACAAAATAAATCATCTAATTTTACAATAGATAAATCCTTGGATACTTTGTAGGCATCCACCATAGATGACCACAAAGCATTCCTTGGAAATGCTTTCAAAACATACCTCACAAGGTCACGGTTCTCGACCTTTTCATCAATTGAATGAAGCCCATTGAGGACTTCCTTGAAACGACTATGAAGCTCACTTACCGACTCATTCTCCTTCATGGAGAGATTTTGAAGTTGGTTGAGGAACAAATCCCTCTTTGCGATTCTAGAGTCCCGGGTGCCTTCGTGAAGCTCAATGAGTTTGTTCCACAGGTCCTTGGCACTTGTGAAAGGACCAACTTTGATGAGTTGATCTTTGTTCATGCCACATTGTAGAGTGACAACCGCCTTCGCGTCGGCTTCACTCTTTCTTGTTTGTTCGGCAGTCCACCGTGAAGACTTGAGTTCTTTGCCTTCGTCATCCTTAGGAGGAATGAATCCCTCCTTCACTGCGAACCAAGTATGGATATTCATCTTCAAATAGTATTCCATCTTTGATCTCCAATACTGAAAGTCGGCGCCATCAAAGAACAGAGGTCGGGTGGTGGAGAAGCCTTCTCTCAAAGCCATCTTGTTGATAACTCTTGGATGTTAAGCCGTAAACAGAGCCCCAAGCTCTGATACCACATGTTGGAAACGAGATGGCTAGAGAGGGGGGGTGAATATAGCCAATCACTTTTCACTTGCGATTAACAATTTTCCTGCACTTAACTTATCAGTAGCACAGCAGCGGAAGAAACAAAAGAAACTGAAAGTGCAGTAAGCTAAAACAGAGACAAGATCAAGACAAAGACAACTGCCAAGAACGCTAACAAGAGGGTTTACAAGGTTCGGGGATAACTTGCCCCTACTCCTTGGCGTGCCCTTAAGGTGGGCGATCCCTTGATCGTCGGCAGATCAAGCCCCGGTTTCACCGGATATAATGCAACCTCCATCTCGGTGGAGAAACCTCTCCACAACGTTTCAGACAGAATAGAGTTTAAGCACAAAGAAACTACGAGAAAGATCTTACTCAACCACTTAGCAAGGACAAGAACACAGCTAGCTTCCCTGAGCTCCACCCAGTGGCGATCTCACGCAAGAACCCTTCTTCGTGTCTTCCCACTGTCGGACTCCAAGCTACTTGTTCTCTCCTTCAAGCGCTCAAGTAAAGATTGGTTGCTTCTCGATTGCTTGCTCAAAGTGATGACAGCTTCAAGAACGCAGCAAGCAAGCAGATTGTGGAGAACACTAGGCGCGGCAAGAACACAAGTTTCAGAACCTTGCTTCTACGAAGCTCACTTCCGCGCTTTTGATCCTCGACCCAGATCCAGGTGACAACATCCTCCATAGCCTCCAGCTATCTTGCTGCCAACACCAGCTACCACTGAGCCCTCTCTGGTCTTCCTGAGATCCCCTCAGCTAAGCCCCAGTCTCGGCTCCAGTCTGCAGCTCGGCCGTTGCAACCTGAAATGGAGAATCGGACAAACCTGCTCCAAGGAAAGCCTCCGTTGACCTCTCCTTGAGTGTTTGAATCCTCCCCTGTCACCTGCAGCTTAATCAGACTGTTAGAGCAGCAAATCATCCAGTAAATCAGATATCAGAAGCAAACATCAGCGAATCGGATGTGATCAGACGCTCTGACCACGTCTGACAGTGCAATTTGAATTAAAGTGATCGGTCACTGGACCGATCCAGGATTTGTGGATCGGTCACCAGACCGATCTACTGTAGTGCTGGGATTCCCAGCTCTTATGGCAACACAGGCCTGATCGGTCACCAGACCGATCAGGATGAAGCCTGATCGGTCACCAGACCGATCAGAGTGAAGCCTGATCGGTCACCTAGACCGATCAGGACATATGAACAGTGATTTTTTAATCAGATCCAAGATCCCTGATCGGTCACCAGACCGATCCAGGACTTTGATCAGCAAGGGAACTCACTCACTTCCCACTCCCTGATCGGTCACCAGACCGATCAGGAGTAAGGTAGTGAGGAAGCAGCCTGCTCCCTGATCGGTCACTGGACCGATCAGGAGCCACACAGTAGGTTCCCAACCTCACTGTGTGCTCCCTGATCGGTCACCAGTCCGATCAGACATAGCTGGATCGGTCACCGGACCGATCCACTAAGGAGCAGCGTGCCAATGTCCCTGATCGGTCACCAGACCGATCCAGAGACTCAACCCTAGCCCTCCAAGCTAGTGGCTTCATCCACCTTAGCCCTCCAAGCTAAGGATTTTTCCATCTAACCCTCCAAGTTGGGAATTTGCACCTAACCCTCCAAGTTAGGACTTTTCACCTAGCCCTCCAAGCTAGGACTTTTCACCCAACCCTTCCGAGTTAGAACTTCATCCAACCTAGCCCTCCAAGCTAGGCACCTGACCCTCCAAGCCAGGACTTTTTCACCTAATTCTCCGGGATGGGAATTTGCACCTAACCCTCCAAGTTAGGACTTTTCACCTAGCCCTCCAAGCTAGGACTTTTCACCCAACCCTTCCGAATTAGGACTTTTCCAACACCTAACCCTCCAGGTTAGGATTTTCCAACACCTAGCCTCCCAGACTAGGATTTTCCAACACCTAGCCTCCCAGACTAGGATTTTCCAACACCTAACCCTTCAGGTTAGGATTTTCCATATCATGCCTGATCCCCGACCAGGACTTAATCATAATCATAATCAACCTAAACTAAAATCGATGTCAACACCAAAACAACAATCAGGGCAAGACTGCATCAACAAAATCCCCTCATCCGCCTTAGACTCAAATTTCCTTAAGTCATCCTTAGTTTTAAAATATAACCTTGCAACCAAACACTCTAAAATAGTGAATTTGAGAAATTTTCCCATTCCACAATTCAAAAGGTGTCTTTCCTAAAAATCTATGAATTAAAACTCGGTTTTGGATGTAACAAGTGGTATTTACCGCTTCCACCCAAAAATATCTAGGTAAAGAATAAGCATTAAGCATAGTCCTAGCTGTTTCTTGTAAACCCGATTCCTTCTTTCTACAACACCATTTTGTTGTGGTGTTCTTAGACATGAAATTTCATGTTTGTACCCATTTTCTATACAAAAGCTAGAGAAGTTTGAATTTTCAAACTCTCCACCATGATCACTCTTAATTCGGTTGATTTTAAGATATTTCTCATTTTCAACCTTTTGCTAAATCCTACAAATATTTCTAGAGTTTCATCCTTATGTCTCATGAAATAAACCCAAGTACATCTAGAAAAATCATCAACAATTACTAAGGAATATTTATTTCCTACTAATGAAGAGTACTATGACAATCAAATAAATCTAAATGCAGTAATTCCAATGGTAGAGAAGTACTAGTTAGGGTTTTACCTTTATGTGATGACTTGGATTGCTTACCCTCTTGACATGCATCACACATTTTATTCTTGGCATACTTGATCATTGGTAGTCCTTTTACCAACTCCATCTTAGTCACTCTTGCTATGTTCTTCATGTTAATGTGTCCAAGTCTTCTATGTCATAGTCATCCTTCTTCTTCTTTTGAAATGAGACACTTAGTAGAAATGTTAGAAACATAGGAGAGATTAAGATAATAAAGATTTGCTTCCCTATTTCCTTCCAACATAACATTTTTTGAGCTATTGTGTCTAACCAAATATTTATTAGCATGAAACTCAACTCTATACCCGGTATCACATAATTGACTAACACTAAGCAAGTTGAATTCCATGTCCTTAATTAGAAGCATTTTATAGACGATGATTGTAGGTGATACCTCAATTGTGTCTCTACCTATAATCTTGAGCTTTCCACTATTCCCAAAAGACACCGTTCCTTCTTTTAAGTAGCTAATTGTGGAGAACTTGCTCACATCATCAGTCATGTGTCTTGAGCAACCGCTATCCACAATCCACTTGTTAGAATCCTTCTTCTCTTCTACCTAAACAACACGAAAAACATAATCTTTTAGTACTCATACACTTGATCCACAAACATCATTCAAATACTTCTTAGAAACACATGCTTGTTTTACATTGCCTTTAATGGTTTGCTTTCTAAGTGCACCCTTTCTTCCTATAAGAGAAATAAAAGCAACCTCCTGTAACGCCCGCCTTTTTTCACACCTTACGGTGTGGCGGGAGGCGGCGTTACGCTAACATACATATAGGCATATGAACATCGTATTGCAGCGGAATAATTTAAAACTTTATACATACATGCAACTAACACTTGAGTTAAGTAGACATGTCTTAACCATCATTCCTAAACATAATGACATGGTAACTTAGCATGTTAACATCATATGTAACATCATGATATGAACATCACATAAATCATCCATAAGCATCATAAGTAGTAAGTTATTCTTTAGGCATAACTATCATAAGTATAGCATGGAACTTAAGAAGACAATGCAAAACACAAGACATGTAACAAAGTATAATTATGAGAATCTTTTTCTTTTTCCTTTGTCATGTCACTGCCACACACACACTTTTACCCCTCCTGCCGCTTCCCTTAATATCCTCTTTCTTGATCTGCGATATAAGAAAATAAAACTATAAGCACATAGGCTTAGTAAGACCCTTTCCTACTCACCAAAATCATACGTCTCATAAAATAAAACATATAACTTACTTATCATAAAGAAGTTCTTCATATAAAACCTAAACATATGAAATACTAACATGGCATGGTTCTTAACATAAAGCATAAGCATATGAAACATTTAACATGGCATGGTTCTTAACATAAGACATAAGCATATGAAACATTTAACATGACATGGTTCTTAACATAAAACATAAGCATATGAACATTTAACGTGGCATGGTTCTTAACATAAAATATCAGCATATGAACATTTAACATGGCATGGTTCTTAACATAAAACATAAGCACATGAACATTTAACATGACATGGTTCTTAACATAAAACATAAGCATATAATATACTTAACATGGATGCATAACATGAATGGATGCATGAGTCAAATGCATATATCCTAAGGATGCTTATTTGAAAATCATACTTATAAATACTTAAATATAATCATCACATCATAGGGGACCTAGCTTGTACCATATACATACATCATATGCGCGCATCCCTAAGTAAATACGAGGTAGCTAGTCTCGACCTACTAGGGTAAGGACAGATGCGGTAGTCTCAAAAACCGAGGCTTTCATGAGGAGCCCATCCCTGTTGGACAGCTGCGGTAGTCCCAGAACCGGGGACAGCTGCGGTAGTCCCACACCGAGGATTACATGAGGAGTCCATCCCTTGGACCCTTACTTCGGTCTGGTACAAGCTCATTCATAAAGTAAAATAGCTTCACATGCTTCATCATTTATAAAACATACATAACATATTTAAAGACATAAACATAATAGCATAAAGCATACTTAGCATTTCATCGTTCATAATTCATGCATAACATCATAATGCCTTAAAGGCATAAACATCATCTTCATTCATTGTCTTCTTTCATAAGTCATGACATACATACATAATTATGCCTTGAGACATAAACATCATCTTAGTTCATAAAGCTTGCATGATCATGGTACATAAGGTAAGCATGTATTACATACATGGTACATATCACGTAGCATACATAATCATAGTATTTATCATAAAGCATGCATGAGTAGGATTCCTATGAACATGATACATATTACATAGGTTCATGGCCTTTAATATAAAACATGCATAGGTCTTCATAACCATATATCTATCATAGGCATTTAACATAATACATGCACCATTCTACACCAACTATAAGGCCTATTTCACCATACATGTGTTCATGGTATATGGTTTAAAGCATTCATGAATAAAACATGGCACATAACATAAGTATACAAAGTCATGATACATAGCTCATAAAGATAAGGTTTTAGGTACCATATAATTCATACAACATACTTGAACATATATCTACATTATAATAAGACATAAACACATACACTTGAAACCTTAGATTAACCCAAACCCTAGAACTTGTGCTTGGCCGAAAGTCATAAGTGGGGGTTCCCATGGTTCAAGTAACATGTGAGGTGCCACAAGTAATATATCACCCATACATTATATACAATGCTATAGGAAACCATTAGAATACATGATTGGAGCTAACCCCAAAGTCCTAGCCCTAAACCTTGACTTGGCCGAACCCTAGAAGGGTTTTAAGTCCATGGGGAATTCATTTAATACACAAATAATATCCATTATATCCTAGATAAACATAGTAAACATGCTTGGAGGGTTAGATCTAATCCTAACCATGAAGATGGGATGGTGGCCGAAACCCTAGAGGGTCTTAGGGTGCTACAAAATTTCCCCAAACCATAATTTATCCTTTATTTATCATAAGAAAATATTAGGGAGCATGAATGAGGGTTTACATCATCCCCAAACCTAAATACAAGGCTTGGCCGAAATCCTAGAACCCAAACCTCATGGTTTTCTCACTTAGATCCTAAACAAACACTTAAATCATGATAGACATCAAAGAAAACAATTATACCACAGGTGAGGGAGTCTAACCTTTCTTGATCTTGGTTATAAACCTTGAATAGAGGAACAAAAGAAAACCTTCTTGACCCTAGAACTCTCCTTAGCCCTTGTAGCCTTGTAGGAAGCCTTGGATCCTCAAGATTAAGGTCTTCTTATGAAGCTTCTCCAAGGGAAAACCCCTTGTGGGTTTCGGCTAGAAGGAGGAAGAAGAGGGAGAGAAAGAGTTTTGGTGGAAGAAGAAAACAAATAACTTAAGTGCTAAGTTGTCTCTTCCCTTCCCCTCTCTTTTATACTAAATGAAGGGGGCAAGTGAAGGGGCATGGTGCCTCTTCTCTTGATGACTCTTCACTTCTTTTAGCCTCAACTAAAATCCTCTTTCTTTTCCACTAGCACTCCCTTGCTAGGTGAATTAGTTAGTATATGCATGATGAGGCTTTGCTTCTACCTTAGGTCTAAGGTTCAATCCTTGATGCATGCACTTTATTTTTATTTCTTTTTCTTTTATTTTTGACAAAGCCCACATAAGAGCCCACTAAGAGTTATGTTAATTTTCCTAATTGGAGCCCAATTCTATTCATGCTAAAATTATACCCAATGTTCACTAATAACCATGGTACTAGAAGAACCCATATAAGGCCCATTGTACCTAGCTTTTAATTTATATAAGAGATCTTGCTACGGTTTATGCTAGTATTCATACGTTATTCGAGAATTCGTATAGGCATTATCAATATTTTAAAGAAAAATATTGAGAGGATTTTACGGGTCGTTACACCTCCTTGGTCTTGGGTTTATATCCTATTCCGGCCTTATTGTATACGGCTCTTTGACTACTAATAATCATATCAAGGTTCTTTGAGCCAATTTGAAATTTGCTAAGGGCCTTAGTGAGACTCTCTACCTTTTCTCTTAATTCCTTATTTTTTTCTTCTAAGGATGACTCATTTAAACTAAAAGAAGAATCATGCATATTATCCTTGATTGTCATAGATTCTAATTTTTCCTTTAACATGCAAATTTCATTTTTCAAACTCTTAATTTTTCTTTTGGCATTAAACAAATCATCATTAGTACTAGAAATAATCTTCACAAGTGTAGCAGAGGGTAGCTTGTATACCTCACTTACCGAGACGTCCGAATCCGAGGATTGACCTCCCCCTTCACTTGAGCTCCCCTCATCTTCAGATGATGCGCATGCTATGTTGTCAACTCCCATTAGCACAAAATGAGACACGTGGTGTTCTTCTTCCGATGATGAAGGATCATCCCATGTCACCTTTAGACTTGTAGTCTTCTTACCTTTTTCTTTTATTTTCTTCTTTTCATCCTTGTTCTTTTCCTCCTTTTCTTCCTTTTTCTTCAAAAGTTGACACTCATCCCTCATGTACCCTTCTTCATGGCAATTGTAGCATATGATGACCTTCCTTGCCTTACTCTTACTTCTTGAGTTTTTCCTACCATAGGATTTGTTAGAAAAACTTTTAAAAGTTTTCCTCATCTTTCTTACCATATACGCCTCTTGATCGCTATCCATTGAGGTGCTTGATTCTTCCGAATCGGATGATGAGTAAGAAACCTTCTTCTTTTCCTTCTTCTTCTTTCTTTCTTTTTCTACAACAAGAGCTATACCCTTTTCTTTAGTAGACACGTTAACTTGTTCATGAAGTTCAAATTCACAAAATAAATCATTAAGCTTTACTAAAGAAAGATCCCTAGAGACTTTATAGGCATCAACCATTGAGGCCCATAGAGTGGTTCTAGGGAAATATTGAAACACATACCTTACTAGATCACTATTATCCAATTTCTCACCTATCACATGAAGCTCATTGATGATTTCTTTAACTCTATCGTGCAATTGACTTACGGTTTCGTTTGTCTTCATGGTGAGGATTGGAGTTGCACCACCAAGAAATCCTTCTTGGCTCTTCTTGATTCATTTGATCCCTCATTTAGCTCAATGAGTTTTTCCCAAAGCTCTTTTGCGGTCTTGAATGGTCCTACTTTGCTTAATTGTTCCTTTGAAAGACCACATTGTAGGGTTGTTGTGGCCTTTGCATTTGCTTGCGCCTTCTTCATAACTTCTTTTGATCAATTCTTCATAGGAAGAGGTTCTCCCCTCTCATTCATTGGCACTTCAAAGTCATCTACAATACTAAACTAATTCTCAATATCATTCATTAGATAATATTTCATCCTACCTTTCCAATATGCAAAGTCGTTGCCATCGAAGAATGGTGGTCGTGCGGTACTATATCCCTCTTGGAACGCCATCTTGATGTTCCGGTTGATGGTGAGTTCTTCCGAAACGAACCGGGCTTTGATACCACTTGTTAGGACCTTGGCGTTTAGCTAGAGGGGGTGAATAGCTTTTTCTCAATTTTGTCTACAAGAATGTTAGCTAAAGCACAAGACAAAAATAATAATCAATAAAAAACAATGCAAACTCCCTGATTTACTTGGTATCCACCTCCAAGAGGTGACTAATCCAAGGATCCACACCACGTATACAAACTTCACTATGAACTTCTCCTTGAAGTGGAGAAACTTTCACAAGGTGCTCTCTTCCTCTTTTACAAAATAGAAATTAGAATGTGAGGAAAAGAATGAGACTTTGAGCACTTAGAATAGGATCTTACACTTAAGAACCGCAACCCTATTTTGCTCCAAAGCCTCTCCTTAAATAGAGGAGAGAGTTGTTCCTTAAACAGCCCAACCCCCGAGATGCCCAGCCAGTGGCTAGCCAACGGATAGACCAATGGCTATATTTTCAAACAGATCAGTTGACTGGTGTCTGGACCAGTCGACTGATCTTTCTGTGAGTTTCAGTTTTGCACTAATAGTCGACTGGCCCTTCCCACAGTCGACTAGCCAACGTATATTTTCACTCAAACTCACTCCGAAGTCCATCCTTCGCGTATGCCTTGAAGTCCACTCCCTTGGTTTGCCCCTTGAAGTTCTCTTCCCTTGGCTTTCGTCCCTCGGCTTTCGTCCCTCGATTGCGCACTGATGATTACCCATAACAAGAGTGTCACGAATGAGCCTCAAATTTAGATATTTATAAGTTGAAAACCCTAGCTCACAAAATGAAAATGTAGTACAGGGGCCTCAAGTCGTATTTTTCCAAGGACTAGTTAAGAGAGTTTAATCCAAGCTTGAATTTGTTTGTCGTTTGATGTTTTTGGGTTTTCAAATAAGATTGGGGTTTTGTTTTGTGATAAAGAATGGAAATATAGTTGAAACAAAGTGAATTCAACTAAGCAAGAATTAGCTAGGAAATTATGAAAACTAAACTTTTTCTACTTGAACATTAAGCAATTCAATACGAGTTTATGAAATTGAAAGACAAAACTAGCATCAAAGACAGGCAAACAATAAATATGTAGCTAAGTTGCAGAAATGAAGTCGAATTCACACACTACAAGTTGAATGCTAGAAACAGGCTAAGATGTGCTGGAACCCTACCTGATCGGTCGACAGACCGATCAGGTACAAGTCTGATCGGTCGACAGACCAATTAGTAGCTATCTGGATTGGTCGAACAGACCGATCAGTAGCTGAAAACTGATGGAAACTGCGACAACTAAGAATTCAGAAGCGAAAGATTACAGTAAATGAACACCAAACCCTCCCTCGATCTAAGATCTTTCTCGCCGTCACACAAGAACCGGCTAGGAACCCCTAGCTCGATAAATCAATAGAGAAATTACTTCCCAGATCAGTTATCCGTAGATCAGTGCTGTCGTTGAGTTACTCTTCCGATCTCCTCCTTCTCGATCAGCCGGGTTGCGAATTTGACTCAGGAATGCTCCAAACTCTTCAGAGAACCCCTCTGAAAGCTCTGAGAACTCCAATTGATGAAGATCGGCGATCGAACAGTAGTGGATCAGAAGAAGCAGAGCTTCGGCTGAAACCCTCAACCGGGCCCTTCCAGCGACGAGATTGCCTTCCAACTTCTCCGGAAATCGTCCTCTTTGACTCGAGATCTTGAGATGAGATCGATCTGATGTGGCCGCGCAAGAAAATTGAGAAGAAAGCTGAAGAACACGAAGAACAAGCAGAACAGAAATCACGACGACAAAGAGCTGGGAGAGGGAATGTCTATTTTAATTAATCCAATTTGAAATTGAACGGTTGTGATCATCCTCGCCTCATCCAACGGTGGGATCATCTCAGATCTGAGCCAAACTTCCTAGATCTCCATCAATGGCCAGGATCTGCTCCTCCTCAGCTTGGATCGTTCAAATCTACAACGGATGGCTCAGATCTCACTGCTTCTTAAATGGATGGTTTAGACCCTCTCGAGCTTGATCCAACGGTCAGATGGCCTCTGATTGGGACCAAAACTTCAGATCTTGATCTGTGGTCTAGATTAACTCTAACTTGAGCTCAGATTGGTCAGAAAATGATAGATGGCTCAGATTTCGCCGTTTCTTGGTTGGACGGCCCACATTCACCCATCTCTTGATCCTCTTGATTGAAGCTAAAACTAACTCAAGTTTGATCCAATCTGATCTAGGTCCATGATCATTCGATGCCTACAAAATTAGATTCAAATTTAATGCCAAAATATCTCAAATATATAAAGATTTGAATCAAAAACTAAAATAGCAATAATTCATGGAACCTCATGTAAATGCAAACTTAAGCATATAAAAAGGGATCAAAACATGGATTTAAGAGCCTAAATTGATCAACAAAATAGTAGTTATCAACTCTCCCATACTTACTCTTGGGCGACTCGCACAACTAACTAATAAACTAAAGATGTATCTCCCTAGATTATTCATATGCAATTGCAACTCATACCTCCTCCACATCAATCATCCCAAGGATCCAGAACCTTCTAGCTATAGAACTAAATCAAGTGTTCACAGCACAATATAGGACAACAACCTAACATCTCCAAAATAGCTTCAACAACAAGATCTAATCAGCTTTATCTTTCACTCGATCTTATCATCATGCTAAACGATTAATTGATAGTGTTGTAACATAATGATACCATAATTCATCCTCTAAACCATGCCCAACTAACTAAATCAGATTTCACAGGAAGACACCCACGGCAGTGAACCAACACCTCAATTCTGTATGCACTTCAACAAACACCAAATCTGCACATGGAAGAAACACCACATACAACATTTATAATTATCATCAACACTTGAACAGAGACTCATTAGTGAAGTAACAAAGTAAACACTCATTCATATGAAACGCCACTATTCAACCACAAAATTTGATGCAAGAACATAAGGGGTTCACAAAATACAAGACCAAAACCTGTCTAAACATCCGATTAGATGCAAGAACATAAGGGGTTTACGACAACAACAAGAAATCACACTTTACCTCACACACCCGCTTGAAACCTCCCTTGGCCGAAACTGGCAGCATTAGGAGATGGAGAAATTCAAAGGGGAGGAAGAAGACTCGAAGAGGAGGATCGAGTTGGAATCTTTGGGAAGAAGAAAAGGATCGCGTGAAGAGGGAGGCGTCGGGCAAATCGGAGGAGGAGAAGAGGAATTAGGGCAGGGGGTGCTGCTTCAAACAAAGGTTGATGGCCCGTCGCACGAGAGGTGGAGTGGCAGCAATGATTAGCACCGATGCCATGAGCGGGAGGTGAGCGATGGCCGCAACTCCGATGAAGTTGTTGGCGTGGACCCACTTCGTGTAGAGATGGAACTGCAAGGAGGGGGGTTGCCGCATGATTGCATAGAGGAGAAGGGAATATAGGGGTATAAGTGGTGGCCATATTTGCAGTTTAGCCCTCCAATTTCGGCTTATCCAAACCAAGCCCTCAACTTATGGCTTTTAAGTGATTACACCCTCTAAATTTAAAGGGTGCCCCCTTTTACACCTTCTAAACTTAGGGTTTAGTCCCCCCCCCCCCCCAAATCATCCCAGAACCCTAATAACAAGTTATCAGATTTTTTTTTTAATTTTGTGAATCCAATTTTATTTTTCGATATTTAACATTCTCCCCCTATAATCAAAATTTGATCCTCCAAATTTCATTATTAAACTGTAACAGATATTAACAACTCATAAGCAATAATAATACTAATCGAAAACCAACAACATGCACCTCAAGTAAACAAATGAAGATGACGAGCTCAGATGGAATCCGGTACGTAAGTGTGGATACGACCGTATCCATTTAGTAAAAGTTGGTACGACTACTATCACAAATCGTAGGACGCATCCTTAAAGGCTGAAATCCTTAACCCCCAATAAGTTGTTGATAGGTTTAATCCTAGCTTCCTGACTCGACAGTCAAAACTACTAGAGAATCAACATCTCTGCTTCTAGGTCACCCACAACGTGTCAACTAATCGCACCCATGGTCAACCTCGACTATAATTGTGAATAAAACGACTTGACTACCTGCCATCATACTATCACTAAGATATTAAATTCCTAATCGTCTAGTATAAGAATAAATATACAAACCTACTAAATTAGGAAATATCTAATACCTCTCCGAATGATAGACACACAAACAAAGGTTGTGATCTACACGTAGGTAGCCTATATTAATATCTCGGAAAAATGATCCATCAGCCTGCGGTACCTCCTCTTTGGTGACAGTGTAATCCCAGTCTATCTCCAGAACTAATGGTGGCATCGTCTGAATAAGCAGCGGTTGAATCATCTGAACTATGGTTGGTTGCATAGGCTAAGGTGCTGGAAATCTAACTGACTGCTAAGGCTAATAAACTGTAGTTGGTATGTTGGGTATGGTTGAACAACACATAAATAAAAATTAGGATAAATCCTAACCACAATATTTACTTAATTAAATTGTAAATAACAACGAGTTACTTCCTAACCTAATCATCATAATTAGGTTAATTCCTAAACTCAAACATGGTTAACCAAACTCAATTCTTCAAAGAATCAAGTTCACATCAACCCATGATCATCACAACAAACCTAGTGAAACCTCCCCAAAATAACAAACTACTTCCTTATCATAGATCTGCCACAAAGGAAACTTATGGCAAGAATTCCAATTTGAACAGATTAATATAGGTATTCCCTCAAAATAGAATAACAAAACTATCCAATAAGATCAACTTATTTAAAATAGGGTTCTTAACCAAAGCAACATCAAGGATTAGGTCCTATACAACTCCATTTCATATGGTATCAATGTTAAACATAACTACAACTCATAAATAACTCATGGCAATCTACCAAAAGCAAAACCAAAACCATTCAGAATCACAAGTCGTTGTCTAGATACATATTTACATTGAATGGAGGTGTAATAGTTGAAAAAGTTTCAAACATGAAACCATTGCTTACCATTGAGGCAAAATACATTATAGCTTCTTAAGTAGTAAAGGAACAATTCAGATCAAGAAGTTCATCACTAAACTTGGAGTAGCTCTAAGCATTGTTGAACTATTACCGTTTACTGCGACAACAACGGGGTCATCGCACAGGCCAAGGAACCCAAGTCTATCAACAATCTAAACATGTACTTCTTTGCTATCACTTGATCAGGGAGATCATAAATAGGGGAGGAATACAAATTGAGAGAATTCCCATTAAAAGGAATCTAGCAGATCCTTTGACAAAGGCTCTACCATAAAGTAAATTTGAGAGCCACATCAACTCCTCTAGTATTAGATATCAATACGATCGGCTTTAAGCCAAGTAGAAGTTTGTTATATTTGAGTGATGTCTTAAGGCAATCACCTTAGAAGTTAAATCATTTATTTGATAAATAAATTCACTATTTAGGTGTACATTCTTCATATATGTGATTTGATTTTAAACTCAATTACTGAAGTCCATAATACAATGCTTAGTATAAGAGAAATTGTGATTAGATCACAATTAATGAGTATCTCATCATATATAATTATGTACGTATTGAAATATTCCCTAGTCGATGAATTGATGAGACTATACATCATCGACTCTATGAGACTAGCATATGTTATGCTTCTTGATTTATCCAAGTCGTTGATTCTCAATGGCTGAAAATATTAGGATGTTGAGAGTTAACATATGGATGTTAGTTAAAGATAATTAGTTCATTGAATGTGACTTGCTATGAGATTTTATGTAGTTCTATATATGTCAATAAAGATTTCATTACAGCTTGAGTGTAAGTTTCCTTAGACTTGAGGTATTCAAGTTAATTTGGTCATGGAGGCTTGTACTTTAACATCTTAGTAGGACATCTTGTTGGGGAGCCCAATGTGATGCATGCATTGGACACATTTCAAAAACATACAGCGGAAGATAAAAATAATAAACTAATTTATTACATCACACACGACACATATATAGGACACAACATGTCAGACATGATCATATAATAAAATTTTACGACAACCTAATTATACCTGTAAGTTCGTTATCGAACCTTGTAGAAAGCGTTTGCTAGCTTCACAAGGCTAGCCTCCATCAGAATCAACGAGCAAGCCTAATGAGGCTTGCCTCTATTCATATCCACACCAAGTTATCCTCGAGGTGACTTCACTAAGTCACGAGTGGTGTCTCCGCTTCAGTGCTATCCGAAGGTGGAAGACGAAGTGATCCGATAAAGAAATCATAATTCATCTTGATACCCGATGGCTCAAGGTCACCTGGTGGTACAAAGCGAGGTGGACAGCAACAATAATGCCATTGCCCAAGGGATGGAAACCTCACTGCCAAAAAGGGGACAGTAGGTTCACGGTGACTGAACCGATTCAGCCAGCGCTAGCATGATCTGACTAGTAGAACAAATTTCAACCTTGTTGTAATTTCTGGCAGCAACCATTGCTGGCCGAAACGTGGTTGCTAGGCGACTGTACACCTCGCTCCCAACGAACGACAGTAGGTCCGGTAGAACAACCCTTACAAACTGTGGTAAAGTTCCAACAGTAACCTTTGCTTGTCAGAACACCACCTGCTACACCAGAACAAGATCACCGCCAACAACAATAGTTGTTGGTTGGCTATTATCTTACCACAAGTATATGGTTAAGTCATCAAGTAATAAAATATCAATCTCATATAGACTATTGATTAAGTACTAGAGACTTCGCAATGTGAATTATCTAAACGTTCGAATTATTTAAAGGTTTTAGAACTAGAAGTTGAGAGAGAGAGAGAGAGAGAGGGAGGGAGAGAAAGAAATTCAAGGGAAGCAAGTGAGTTAGGAATGTTGGTTGGGAAGGTGGTTCTAGAACTTCAATTTCATTATAGTGCTCATTGATATACTATAAATTGTTCATCTCCCACCTCTATGTTTATGTTCTTGTAAGGAATCCAACTAAATACTGGTACTATCCCGTGACAATCGCACAAAAGCGTTTATCCCATTGGCATTCAATGCTATTAAATATAAGAGATAACGTAGAAAGTCAGGCTAAAGAGATACCCTCTATTACTAAGGGCTCCAATTATATAATCTTAAATTACACAAGTCACTTCCTAGCATGGAATTGAGAAAAACATGTAAGCCTAATTAGATTATCCCTTGTGTACCCTCTATCACTAACGGCCCCAGTCATGTGATCTAGAGCATCCCCTCTACAGGGGTGACCAATCTTTACATCCATTTAATAAAACAACACATATAAGCAATAAATCACCACACACACATTCAATCAAACAAAAACAAGGCATAAGCATGTCATTGAAATAGGAAATTGGCAAATTCATAATGTATACATCAATTGCACATCACATTTACTCCCGACATCCTATAACACAAGAGATCTACTCAATAGACAAGAAAATAAGATCCGAAGACATGAATGACGACAAACTACAACTCAATTTAAGAAGGGAGAAGAAAGCTTAGTCGATAGAAATCTGAGTCTTCGGGAACCAATCCTCGCAATAGAAATGGATGGGATGATGGAACCAACCACAGATCATTGAGAAATCACTAGAATCTAGTGTAGATTTGGCCCAAGTGTGTTTCCTTAAAGGGAAAACCCTTCCTCTCCTTGAAAGGGGAAGAAAACTCCCTTTTATAGCAGGGGCACAACTCTTGCTTTTCATGCCACACGGCCATGCCTAGAGGCACGACCGTGGCATGTACATGGCAAAAAGAGGCACAACCAAACCATGTATATCTCTATGAAAAGAGACACGACCGGGCTATATATAGCTCTGGGAAAAGAGGCACGATCATGCCTTTAGGCACAACCGAACCTTGGGAAATGCTAAGAAGAGAGGCATGGTTGTTCCTCTGGGCATGACCGGACTGTGTGACTTACTGGACAAAGCTTTGTTTAGCTCTAGGAGACACTGAGACATGCATGGTCATGCTAAGGCAGGCATGACCCTGTTTTACTTTGCCTCCAAAGTTGCTCCAACATGCGTTTCTTTTCCGATTTAGCTCCAAATTGCATCCTGTCAATGAAAACCAACAAAGAACAGATCTTCGAACAAACAAAAGTAATCATGCAGATAAAGTGATACGTGTGAAATGTTTGAATCCTTCATATTCCAAAGGCATCCCTCTATCTGGTAATCGCATTCCTCTAGTTCTTTGAATCCTACAAAAAGAAAATTGGACAAGAAAAATAAGTAGAGAGATTGGGTTAGGAAAAAGGAAGGAAATAAATATTTAAATGAAAACGAGATAAAACTTAGGTTGTCTTTCAAGAAGTGTTTGTTTTAGGTTATTAGCTCGACCCCTTATTAATGAAGTGTCTTCTAAATCTTGCTCTTGCCGGAGTAAGATAGCTCCGAACTTTCTTGCCAAGAGGTCTTGGTATTTCATCAATTATGTTCTCCTTCAAAGGCCCATCATGAGGTCATCCATATGATTTCTATCCAAAATACATCCTACACCAACATGCTCAAAAAAGAATTAGTTAATAGCTTTAGATATATGTAAAATTTGGCCATATCAATCATCGAAGAGAGTGAATCATCAAACATGGATTCAGACGTGGGTAGGGAAGGCTCTTCTAGATCCTTGAGATTAGGAGGTAATTGAATTAAAGCAAAACACTCCTTTGTCAAAGTCTCCCTTTCATGTTTCACAAGCTCATCTTCATTATCTTCACTCATCCTAGATTCTTCCCAAGTGGTGAGTCGAGTTGACATTCTAGTGCATAATGAGTTTATATTATCACACTTAGCATTCATTTGCTTGATTTCCTCATGCATATGAACTTGTGAGGTTAGAAGTCTTCCATCATTTTCTTTATTCTATCCCACTGAGATGGTGGTTCATAGTTGTTCTCCTCTTGATTTTTTCTGAAAAAAATTTAAGGGTTCCTTCGACCAAGTTTATATCTGTGCGAATGTGATGAGGTTATTTCATCGAACTTTCTGTTAAGATTATCCAAGTATGTTTCCAAATTACGTATGTTGATATAGTTTTCGATTGTATAGTCTATTGTACCATAAATTTTACAATAAACATTATGAGAATTCACACTAGTAATTTGGTCGAATCATTGAATTAGAGTATCCATCTTTGCGTTCAAGGAAACATGTCCAATTGAAAGATAATAGTCAGAATAGGATAGACATATAGTAGTAAAAGAATTATTAGAAAAAAAATATAGAATTTAAACAACAAAAAAGAAAGTTGCAAAAATAAAAATAAGAAAGAAAATGCAGAATTTTTATTAAAAAAAAGAAAAGTGTCTAAAGTAACTAAATTGCTAATCAACTAATATTAATCAAAAATAATCTCCGACAATGACACCAAAAACTTTTTTTCAAACTACAAGTGCACGATAAGTCATCAAGTAATAAAAATATTGATCTTTAAGGACTATTGATTAAGCACTAGTCAACTTTGCAAAGCAAGTTATCTAGACATTCGAGAATTGTGTTGGTCATGAACGCATGAGAGAGAGATTGAGCATGTGAGAGAGAGAGAGAGTAAGCAAAGAGGGAGAGAGAGCAAGTGAGCAAAGAGAGAAGTTGACTTTGGGAGATGATTCTAGGATCTTAGTTTCGCTACAATACTAGTTGATAATCTATAAATTGTTCATCTCCAAATCTTGATGTTTATACTCTTGTATGGATTCTAACTAAATATCAGTACGGCCCCACGACGGTGCACCAGAGAATTCCCCCATTGGTATTCAATGTCATTAAGTAGAAAAGGTAATGTAAAAAAGTCCTATTAAAAGGTTATTCTCTGTCACTAAAGGGCCCCGGTCATACAGTCTAAATTACATAGGTCACTTCCTAACATGGAATTGGGGAAAACCCATTAAGTTCTACTTAGACAATCTCTTGTAGAGAATTGACCTCCCTTTCAAGGTGATATTGTAGATGTCCGATTAAAAGGATATCCTTTGTCACTAAGAGCCCCTGGGTCATATGATCTAAAGCACCTCTTCTACATGGCGACCAATCCTTCACATCCATATGCATTCCTCACACACACATTTAATCAAACACAAATAAGGCATAACACACATAGAACAAGACATACATATATCATAGAATAAGAAAATGATCAAATCCATAGTTTATACATCAACATCACATCATTATTACTTTCTACATCCTAGAATTTGGAGTAATACTCCATAGCAAGGGAGATACAACCAAGAGACAAGAAAAATAGCAAACTACAACTCATAACATGAATTGAGAGAGAAGAGAATGGTTATCCATATGTTACCGATATTCTTGGATGAAATTTCTACTCCGGAGGTGGACAAATCATTGGAATGGATGAAGATGGATATTCTAGGATTTCCCGTAGAGGGGAGAACGCTTCCCTAAGGAGAGGGGTGAAGCCCCAACCCAAGATGGTGTCAAGCAAGGGTTTGCTTAATCTTTTTTATACCTCCACCAAACTATCTAGATCTATCTGGTTTACAGGGCTCTGCCAATTGGTTTTTTTACAACATAACCTAGTTTTCTCATATTGGTCCCTGAACCAAAGTTGTAGCTCATAAATTAGCTAACTTTTTATGGGTTGCACAATCCGTGGATCCAACCAAGCCGAAAGTTATGACTGACTGATGTTCGATCTGCAGTTTGGGCCGGCCAGAGCTGCCAGATTTATAGGGCTCCACTGAAATAGGTTTTCAACCATTAGCTCTAGTTTTCTGGGGTTTCACTCTAAAGAATAGTTATAGATCTTGAAGTTATCTGAATTTTGATAGGTCATACGCTCCATAACTCCAACCGAGTAGAAAGTTCTAGCCGTTTCAAAATTATTTAGCAATGCATTATGGAATTCGACACAGTCATGTCGTGTAACATACGGGCAAGGCTTTAATTTTCACATGATCGTGCTTTTTAGCATAGCATGTCGTGTGGGAGGCTTTTACTCCATTTTAGCATCATTTGGGACCTGATTTTGTCTGTAGATAAGACATAGTTGTGCCCGAGGCATGGAAGTTACTAGGAAGAGACATGACCATGCCTTAAGGTATGACCATGGCATGTATGCTATGCAAAAGTGGCATGGCCAAGCAATATATCTATCTAGAAAGTAGGGAACAACCGTGTCGTGTGTTGTTCTGGGTAGCTTTGGTTGGCTCTTCGGAGACACAGTCATGTCTCTTGAGACACGATCCTGTCAGCTGGTACACGGTCGTACCAAGGCTAGCATGCCCTATACTGTTGTTCCTCTTCCAAAGTTGTGTCAATCTTCGTTTTAGCTCTGTTTTTACTCCAAAAATACGTCCTGTCAATGAAAACAAGCAAAGAGCAGTTCTTCGGGACAAAAAAAATAAAAGTATGAAATCATAGAGAGATAGGATGTGATAACGTAAATCATGCTTATTAAATACTAGTGATTGTGTGTCAATCAATGCATAAAAATATATATAATTTACATACATCAAGGAAGTCTAGCGGAAAGTTCTGAGGGTCAAGATCAACTGAGCAAAAGTACAAACAAGTCAGGTGGACCAAGATTTGACATCAGGTAAACTCTCCTAAGTGAAGTGGTGAGGACACGCTCTTGGAAAGAGAGCAGTAGGGGTTGATCCAACCTAAGGTTTGACGGGAAACCCAAAGTTGAGACCTGATAGGTTGGAGAGTTGTCAATCATATTCATTATTATATATCTGTGCTAACATTGTTATGGAGGAAGCTAAGTATAGGAGATGGCCGGAAAATGAACTCCAAGTACCTAGAGTTGTTCCAGACGACCGAAGATCCGGGTGCCCCAAGACGTTCCAGGGACGTCCTAGTGTGGGAACATAAACTTCCAAGCACTCAAGATGGATCTAGGCTTCAACAAATAAAGTTTCAACCAGGCACTACAACGTCAGCTGGCCAAGAGTTAGGAAGGGATCCAGACACCTAAATTAGCCGAAACAGAATCAAAGTAGGATCGGATAGAGGTTGCTGGAGGCACCCTATATTAATCCAAGCGTCTAGATAGTGCTATAAAAGAAGGTCATGACCAGAGGTTGAGTACCATTCATCCACGCTTAAGTCTATGCTTCTCTAACAACGGAACACTGCTACACTCAAGCCACAATGACACAACAAAGTTGCAATGCCACTACGAGCTCAAATAAGCCTAGCCTTTGGGAACACAAGTTGTTATGCTTTTAGTTTTTTTGTACGCTTTAAACTAAGGGTCGGTAAGATTGTTACCGAACTCAATCTTTTGTAAAAGAAACGAATTGATAGTGATTGCCCAACGAAAGTAGTTAAATTGATTGCGAACCTTGGAGTAGGAGCCACGAGGATGTGAACTAAGTAAAACTAAAAGTGTCATCTTTACTTTCTATTATCTCCGATCGCCTATAAGCCCTCTGATCGCCTCGTGATGGGTCAAATCTGATCTTGACCTAACTCACTCTGATTGTCGATAATATCACCTCCTGATCGCCTATAAGTTGCTTCGGACGCTCATATCCTTAGGTCGCCCTGGCTCGATACAGTTGTCTAGATCCTCCAAATTCCTTCGTCGAGAGTTTTCACCAACTAGTTGCCCTCGGACTCCCTCTTATTGCCTAGAACCGTCGAGTCTTGCTTCCCTACAGTTGTTACTCTTAATGAGTAGATACAAAATGTAAAGTTACTCTACTTACTTTGAGTATAAACACTCATCTTCCAGCTGACTCATTCAAACTGAGATGTCAAGTCATAACTCCCAACTACTTTCACTTGAACTTTGTTTGTCAAGCTTTCAGCTCCCATCAAACTTCACTTGGATTTGGTTCACATAGACTCCAGCTAAGACTTTTATATGCCAAGTCTTTAACTTTCAGCTAGCCTCACTTGGACTTTGTTCACCTAGCACAAAGATAGAAATTTTGTCTATCAAGTCTTCAACTTTCAGCTTGTCCCACATGGATTTTGTTCACCTAGCACCCAACTAAAAATTTTATCTTCCAAATCTCTAGCTTTCAACTGGCCCCATCACTTAGCTCCTAACTAAAAATTTTATATGCTTGGTTACAACCAAGGCTTAACTCATACTTCACATCCAATCAGGATTTCAGTTGCCTAGTTTCAATTTGAGAAAATAAGAAAGTGTTTGATGTACTCCGTTTTTTATTTTTATTTTATAAAAAATCATATCTCTCATTTTTTTAAAAAAATAATTTTATTTCATTTTTTAATTTTTTTAATAAATAAAATATACAAACTAAACATATAATTGTATTTTCTCGTAAAATGAAAATAAAAAATATGAAAAAAATAAAAAAAAATAGTTTAATATTTTAATATTTAAAAAATAGACTTTATTTTTCAACTTGAAAAAAAAATTATTTATAAAATTTAAATTTAGAAAAAATTTATGTAAAATTTAAAATAAAAGTTTTGTTCAAAGGAGTCTGATATGAATACTCATAGTCGAGCAGTAAAAGGCAGATGTCATACCAATTTTACGGAAAAATCTGTTACAATATTAAAGTTTTTTTGTTTATTTTATACGGCCACTACGATTGCAGAGAGAGAGAGAGAGAGAGAGAGAGGAGAAAAACAGAAGGAGCTAGCGGCGGAATCAAACGCCAGGGAGAACCTTCTTGACGATCTCATCGCTGAGGGCGGCAATCTGGGAGTCAAGGGCCTTGATCGTTTCATCCTTCTGCCTCTCCAAGTTCTGCAGCGCCTCCGCTAGCTCCGCCTCCACCCGCTTCCGGCCCTCCGCCAGCTTCTTCTCCAGCTCCTCCGTCGTCTCCTTCTTCATCTGATTCAGCGCGGCCGAGATCTCGGCCCGCGCCGCTTTCAACACCGCCGCCGCCTGCTCCTCCAGCTGCTTCACCTCGCCGGACACGTCCTTCACGTCGGCGAGTTTGCTCCGGATGGCGGCGTCCCGCTCGTCCATGAACTTGCCTAGCGGCGTGAAGTAGATCTTGTCCAGCGCCACCATCAGGAGGAGGAACTCGAGGGCGATGGCCGGCAGCGTCAGGTTGAAGTCGAACAGCGCCGCCTTCTCGATCTGCTCCGCCAGCGCGGGCAAGGGCGATGTGGCCAGCGCCACGGCGGCAGCGATCGGAAGGGACCGGGAGGTGAGGAGGCGGAAGGGCGGTGGAAGCAGAGGCCTGTCCCGGCTGGTCCTATCAGTATCCTCGGCGGACATACGGATGGCAGGGGGAGGGCGGATAACTCGACGGCATGTGGTGGAGGTGAAAGAGAGGGAGGAGGCGATGCACGACATGGTATGTCCTCGACTGAGATCGCTAGCTACCTCCGCCGGAGACGATAATTCGATTGAGCTTAGCCTGCGTTTTCTGGAGTGATAGGCCAAGAAGAAAGCGGCGGGTATGAGGCACAAAGAAACAGGGACCCTAACCTTATCGGATTCCAACCAAATTCTTCACCACACACACATCGCATAAAATGTAAAATAAAACAAAATAGAAAATTAAGTGCCCTAATTATTCATTTATTTTACTTTTTCTCTAAAAAAAACAAAAAAAAAAAAAGATCCGGCTCAATTTCTAATACTTTCGAAAAATGAGTCGGATTTCTGAAACATTCATGATTTTTTTTTAAATTGACAATAGATATTTAATTTTTTGAAAAATTAATTATGAAAATGATTAAATCAATTTCAAAAAAAAATCATTAGTTATCAAGATAAATTAAAAAGCATTCTTGAAATTCTATTACTAATATTTTTAGACTCAATCAATTAATTTTAAAGATGATAAATTCAGTCTCATAAAAATTTTCTATCGATTATCAGAATAAATTAAAAAGAACTCTTGAAGATCTATCTAGAATTATTCGTTGCATCAATTTTGATACTAAAAACTAAAAAAATAAAACACCCTCGATTGCTAATTCTCTATAACTCTCACTGATATCAAATTTAATTTTAAAAAGATATAGTCTTAATATATATTTTAAAAAAAATTAAATACTTAAATCAGTAATAATATATTATGGATGTACTATATATTAATTCTATTTTGACACATTAGCTTTATTTTAGCTTTCAATCTTCTCTTCGGCCATTGATTAGTTGACTAATGTTTATATTCTAACTTGATTATATTAACTACTTTATGCACCACAATGTTATCTTAATCAACTAAAGTGAGTTGCAAGTCAACTGATCAATAGTGGTCCATAAGTAATTTAGCATGTTAAATCAATGGTTCTTTTCTAAATTTTTCGTTAGTTGACTAGACAAATTCATTGAACTATTAGTGTGCATCAGCCAACTAATTAGTCAATTGATCCTCAAATAGAAACACTATGTAACATTCTATTCGGTCTAAGTTTGATTCAAATTTCATTTCTAAGGTTGAATCCATTTCTAAATCTAATCCCACATACAACCCATTATACAAGCGCACTCGATTGTTTCTCATTTGAATTATCTATTTACCAAGAGATTTCATGTCGAGACTTCACGTGCCAAGAAGCCTTGCGTTTGCATTTTGATTCCAAGAGATCTTACCAAGTATTTTGTCCTACTTTACTTGTGGGACTTCATTGGTTAAGTATTCTATTTGAGTTTCTACCCGTCGTGTATTTAGTCTCTGACCTATTTAGACTTTCACTTATCAAGTATTCAATCTTCAACTTTCTTAGACTTCCCTATTGCACCAGCAATCAATGTCAAGCAATCAACCCTAGACACATCATACAAGTAAATCATACATTCATCCTAACTCAAATCTTTGTTCAAATATCAAAATTATATATTTAAAATGAATGACTGCATCAACACCATCAACCTATAACCTTTGCTCAAATATCAAAACCACGTTTAAAAGAATGACTGCACTAACACCATCAAGCGATGATCTCACAACCACGCACATCCAAGCTATGGGAGTGAGTCGTGATTATGAGTTGCTCATGGTGCTTCTTGAAGTTCGATGGTAGTTGCTGTGAGAGTTGGAGGAAGGATGGAAACTTGTTCCCCTTGCATTCCGGTGCACAAGAAATGAGTAAAAAATTGGTTTGCAAATGGATTTAGAATACATCGACGGATCATTTTTTTTTTTACTTGAGTAATCAACGAACCTTGTCTCAACTCTCATGCAACAACTCATCCTTTCCTTATACATCTTTCAGAATAAACAGAGCTTCAGTCCGACTCTACGGCTTATTGATTCGTTAGATGGATCATTCTCAAAATCCACTTAAGAAATTTTCCTTTCCTAGGAGGAGAAACCTTATACAAGATGTAGCTTCTCTATGTAAAATACAACAATCACAAAAGAGAAGATTTACTAAAAGCTCGTAGAGAAAGCCTTTGTAAATCCTTGGATAGTGTTTTGCTTGATCATTTAGTTGTTGAAATATCAATAGTACATTTGTTCATAGTTACCAAAAGAAAACACACTCAATGCAACGACCAATCCATTAATTCAGTCGATTGAAATCATAAAGCTAGTCTTTACAAGATAACCAAAAGTTTAGCTTACTGGACCAATCCATTAATTGACAACCCCTATTCAATTGACTCAAACCCAAGTTCAGTTGACTCAAACACAAAAAAGATTGTTCTATTTCGAACAAACAATTTATAGTTGACTCAGCAATCGACTAAATACTCTAATCTACTGAACCAACCTCTAGTCAACTCAATCAACTTAAAGATCCCAATTTCAGTCAATTTATGCCTTCATAAGCCAACACAAAGCTCCACGATTAAGTTTGATCGAAAACTACAACTAGGAACTTGTTGGCCCTTAGTCGAAAACTCTCTACAAGCTAACTAGGTAGCCCCTATCCAATATTACCCATATCATTCTTTGATGATGTTATCCAAAGTGTAAACCCCATGCCACATTTTCATATATATCTCTCATTGTTCACAATGTTCCAAGTCTTGGTTTCCATATCGTCCATACTCCATGCTATAGGTCTTCACATGCCCAGTGTCCATACTTTCAAGTCTTCAACCACTTGCATAAAGGCTTTGCTCCAGGTCTTCACATGTCCAAAGGTCTTGCTTCAAAATATTCATCAACTTTATGCTCCTCATCTCAAGTCCCCCTTACTAGAATCTTTTAATTCCACAGAATTCTTATTCGATTACCTTGAAGCTCACGTCATACCGAACCTATGAGCCATTGAGTCAAATTAACTTGACTGAACTCTGTTGAGTCCCTCCATATCGAACCTTCCGAGTCCCAACAAACTCAAAATGCATAGATATTAGTACCATAGATAAACCTAACTATAATCTCTTTTTTTTGTCATATATATTAAAACACCCTCAAGGGAACATGATCAAATCTAACCACTTATTGTGTCAACAAATCATCCCAAACCACTTAAGAGTGTCATTGCACTAACATAATTGGCTTAAGTTACTCGTAAACATACATCTAGATACTGGATGAATGAGTAGATCAAGAGGGAGCACAAATTACTCCATCATCATAGTTTATTAATGAGTTGAAGGAAGAAAAACATTATTGTGAAATTGTGATGCAACGCTCAGTCATGGGTATTGTTGATCCATCGACCAAGTCGCTACTCAAAAGAATGACCCACTTGATGATCTATAATACACAAATGTAGCTCCATAAATCCTTTAAGATATATTTGATAAGAGGGAACGAGAAGGAAATGAAATAAATTGATTTCGTTCAATTTCTTCAATGCATAATATGACAAGTGGAACAATCGTAATACATCCATCTCATCTAATTTGTCCAATTTGCTCGTCCTTTCTAACCAACATGGTACATAAACCTACACTAGCACTTCCAATGCATCTAATCCAGTCAAGCCACCTAGTCTATTTGACCTTTATATGCTACTATGCTCACCTATCCATTAGATTATTCCAACCGTTTTGGGTTTGCCTATTAATTTGATTGGTCTTGTCTATTAAACTTGCCCTACTAGTTTAACTCATTCATTCAAGTTACATTGTTATTTTGTTCAACAAATGTATTTCAACACACTGTGTCCAACCTCCATGACTTGTCTAGCTCGCTCGACATGTTCATTTCATTCAATCCACCTACTTCATTTGACTCCCTCGACTATTAAGTCCCACTTGTTTGTTTGGGCCATATTATTCTGTTGAATTGCTCAACCAATCTTGTATACTTGATCCTTATAAATTGACTGATTAGTTTAACCCATTGAGTTTGGCCTAAAAGCCTCACTCAATTTGTCCAACCTATTAGGCCCAATACATCCAAACCCCTCTAGTTAATTAGTCCCTCTAACCAATTTAGTCTACAGCTGTGCCCAATTCATTTATTAATATTTTCTTTGTAGTCTGTGATCTAATCTAATTCACTCGATTTGTCTCAATCTATATCTTTTCGACTTGCCTAGCTTTTTCTTCCATAATTAGCTAACCTAACTCAATTAGTTCCCTTGACTAATCAATGTAGATTTTAGATTTAATATTACTTGTTAGTATTATTATATTAAATAAAAGTAAAATGTTTCATTCCATTCAGTTGTTGAAATAGTCATTCCTTAAATCATTCTATATTAAATTGAATTACCCAAATTGAAGGAGTCATATAGAGCATAAATCCATTCTCATTTTATTTCATTCTACCCCACCAAATATGGTGTTACAGTTGTACGTGTAAGAGTTGAAGGTTTTGAACTAGATAAAATTTTTCAATAAGAATTTAGAATTGAAATCACAAACAGCAATGAACACCAAACCCAAGTGTTCTAAACCACATTACACAATTTTTATTCTGAGTTTATTGAGTTTGTGTAAAATACCTTATATAGCACTACTTAACTCCCAAAATAAGTTGTCCAGTAATACTCGTACAAAAAGCAGCCGAGAGTCATACACATCAGTTGGGTGTTCGTGCTCCGAATGTCTTAGACAGCTCTTTAACAATAGTCTTCTCCTTTGCACTGCCATCCGATTCATGATGCCATTTTCTTGACGTGTTAGCAACCTGGAATTTCCATTAAGAACTCATTCAGAAGCAAAGATACAGATATAACAGCGAGGGCCAGAGCTTGAGGTAAGCCAATGTCATAATATTTAGCTCTCCCATAGACAACACAGTACCAATGGAGCATCTATGCACTAATAAAGTATCTCATGAAAAATAATTGTTCCATTATCCATGTAATTAAGCACTAAGAGTAAATGCTATAATATACATTAGGAATATTAATATGGCAGCATTACAAATATCTAATTAAAACTAAAAATACTAATCAAGACTAAACATTTAGTATACCCTACTATTAAATAGCTACATTCTCCATGCATGCTGAGTACAAATGAGAATGCATCGCCATGCTTAGTCACAGTGAGGCCGAATTTTGGAACAGTAGTTCCCACTAATGATTAGCATTAAGTTTGAGAATATTAATAGAAACCCAAATTGAGCCACTAGTTTAATTCTGGTAAATACAGAAAGGAATTAGATGTATGTCAATGCTTGGATCTTAGTAAACCACAAATCACATGCACAATTGTTTAGAATTAAAAGAATCTAATTTCGTCATCGAATCTAATTTAAAGTCACACTAATTTAGCTTAGAAAGATTGTCAATGTGTCGGTTAAAGAATTTCTTTCATCAAATATTACAAGATATAAACTCAATTTATATACAAAGTTAGGATCTATTCTAAGAAATAATTAGAACTCTATTCTAGAAAATAAATCAGGATTATATTTAAGGACTAATTTGAATTTCAAGTAAAATACAAATTAGGATACATCAAATTATCCCTAACTATATTTATAATATTCTAACACTCCCCCTCAAACTAGAGAATATAAATTATAGTACCCAGCTTGTTACATATGTAGTCAATTCGAGACCCTCTTAGTGACTTAGTGACTGCTAGTTGATCATGTGAGTTGACATAACTATAGATATTTCTCCAGATACAACTTTCTCTCTAACAAAATGACAGTCGACTTCAATATGCTTTGTCCTCTAAAAAAAAACTGGATTTGAGGTGATATGCATAGTGGTCTAGTTGTCACATATAAGTGACATTTGTGTAATCTCTCCAAATCTTAGTTTCTGAAATAACTATTTGAGTCATATAAGCTCTTGACTGGTTATGGTCATAGCTCGATACTTTACCTCTACACTGGATCTTGCTACAATATTCTGCTTTTTGCTTTTCTAAAAATAAGATTATCTCCGACAAATATACAAACCCCAAAAGTAGATCTCCTATTAGTGGGAGAACCTGCCCAATCTGCATCAAATACCCTATGACTCGAGTATGTCCTTTGTCTCCGTACAAAAGACATTTTCCTAAGCGCCTCTGATATATCAAATAATGTGGATCACAGCATCTCAATGTTCCTTGCATGGAGAGTTGAGAAACTGACTTACTACACTTACGACAAATGAGACGTCTGGACGAGTAACAGTAAGATAGCTTTGTTTTCCTAATAATCGCCTGTATCGTTCAGGATCTGGAAGAGACCCCCCCTGATTTGGCAATAACTTGACATTAGGATTCGTGGGGTTGTCAACTGTCTTTGAGCTTAACATTCTTGTTTCTTCCAAAATATGATTGTCTACTTCCTTTGGGATATGATGATCTCATCTTTGGACTGTGCTACTTCTATCCCCAAGAGATATTTGAGTTTGTCGAGATCCTTTGTTTGGAAATATTTGAAAAGATACTGTTTCACCTATGAAATCCTGAGATGATCATTACCTGTGATGATAATATCATCAACATAAACCATTAAATAGATACAACCAATAGATGAGTGGCGATAAAAGACAGAATGGTCGACCTTGCTCCGAGTCATGCCAAACTATTGAATTACAGTACTAAATCTACTGAACCATGCTCTGGGTGACTGCTTGAGGTCATATAAAGATTTCCACAAGCGACATACAAGACCAGGAGACTCCCCCTGAGCAACAAAACACAGAGGTTGCTCCATATAGACTTCCTCGAGCAGGTCACTATGTAAGAAAGCATTTTTGATGTCCAACTGATAAAGAAACCAATGTTAAATCGCATCAATGGACAGAAATAGACACACAGAGGACATCTTGGCAACAGGAGAAAAAGTATCCTCATAATCCAATCCAAATATCTGAGTATAGCCGTTAGCGACGAGGCGGACTTTAAGTCGGTCAACTTTTCCATCTACACCAACTTTCACCGTATATACCCATCGACAACCAACAACTGATATTTCCCTGGTGGTAAAGGAACGAGGTCCCAAGTCCCACTGCTTTGTAAGACACATTTCGTCAAGCATAATCTGTTTCCATTCTGGATGGGCAAAGGCATCACCTGCAATCTTTGGAAGAGAAATAGAAAACAAAGAGGAAAGACAAGAATAATAGGAAGGAGAAAGACGATGATAACTCAAAGAAACATAATGAGAAGGATTACGAGTGGAACGCATACCTTTTTAAAGTGCAATAAGAATATCAAACTCAGGAAATGAGACCGGAGGAAGAGGCGAATGACTTGGCTCCAAAGATGTGCACGGCAATGTCAGCGCTGTAGGACGAGGATGACGCTAATAAACCCACAATGGAGAAGGAGATGACGCTGGAGGTGATAGAGAGTCCTCCGGAGGGTAAAAAATAGTCACTGGCGTAGGCGTAGAAGGAGAAAACTCGAACGGAGATGCGTTAGACCCAAAAAATAGAACCGAATCAAAGAACGTGACATCAGCAAATATGAAATACCGACGGAGAATAAGGGAATAACACTTGTACCCTTTCTGAGACCGTGGGTACCCAAGGAAAACACATTTATGAGACTGAGGAGAAAAAGAACTACAAACATGTTTCCTAATTGACATGACTCACAAGCCAAAGACTCTAAGTGAGAAAGGCTAGGATGTAATTGTTTCAACTGATCAAGACCTAGATGTCCTAACTGAGCATGAATAAGAAGAGGAGATACCGCCGCCGAACCAACAAGAGAGAGCCGGTGAAGCCGATATAGACCATGAGACTCACATCCGAAGCCAATCATCCTCCCTGTACTCCGGTCCTGTAACGAAACAAAAATTTTAGTAAAAGGGATGACACAATCAAGAGACCGAGTAAGTTGACTTATTGATAACAAATTAAAAAGAGCACTTGGAACATAATGAACATTATGAATAGTGAGAGAAGGTGAAGGATGAACAATACCAATACCCTGGGTCTGAGTTTGAGAATCATTTTTGCCATGATGACAAAGGTAAATAACTGGAAGTAGTGAGAGAAAAAAAAAATTATTACCAATGATATGATCGGTGGCTCCAGAATCAAAATCCCAGGGATCAAAAGATCGAGATATGCCAACAAAAGAATTACCAGCGTGTGCAACGGCAGCAGTGGAATCAAAAGTCTGTCGATCCTCATATCATTTCAGAAAGTTATTATAAGAAGGCGGTGGGGTCGGATCCGATGGCAACTGTGAAGTGGAAGCTGAAGAAGCGACAGAACTCTGGACGAACTGAGCAGCACGAGGGGGTCAACCATGTAGACTCCATCATTTATCAATCGTGTGTCTTGGTCAGTGACAGTGATCACACCAAGGACATCCTTTGCCACCTTTATAGGGTAGAGGTCTGGTATTGCTTCGAGAGACCAAAGCTTATGAGTCAACAGGAATGGAAGGAGGTAACGTCAAGACTTTGGCAGAGACACACAGGAGAGTCGCTCAAGTACTGTCCATGGTAGCTTCTGTTGGGTTGTCCAAAATCTAATCACGAACATGAGAATAATCTGTGGGCAGACCATATAAAGCCAGAGACATAAAAAATTTCTTCCGATTTTCAAGCTCTGCAACAGAAATGATCGCAGGTGAAAGTAGTTCATTAAAGTCACAAAGAAGGCTAGAGACCGAACCCAGATAAGTTGACATAGAATCCTTAATCTGATGGGCACTGAGGAAGTTCATGAGATCTTCACAAACTTGATAAAATTGTCGAGAGGTGTTTATAAAGAGTTATTGAGTCTATGTCCAAACAGCTTTACAGGTTTTGTGAGTGCAGAAGGCATCCCTAAGAGATAGATGGATTGTGGCTCGGATAATACGATACAATTAAGCGTCAACCTTTTTCCACAAAGGACGATCGGCGACTTGAGCATCCTCTTTGGTTTGGGTGAGATTCATCCCATAATCCTGTCCAACAAAACAAAGCTCAATGTGAGAGGCCTAAGAGGAGTAGTTCTTACCATCCAACTGCTTGGAAGAGAGCGATACAATGATGTGATTGGTAAAAATTGAGATATCCGACTTTGGAGTGTCAGAGGTAGCCATTGATCAGTTTTGGATTGTTAAGAGGTTGTCGGCGTCAGGAATAGGTGTCTGAATACTCACGCGATGGAGGAGCTTTCGGCATTCAACGGAGGAAAACACATTGCGGAGAACTGAACACGGCGTGCAAAAGCCTTCAGCACACCTGAAGATGGAGGTCGCGAGCCGAGGAAGAAAAGGAAAGGCTGCCTTACGCGAGCAGGTCGTGGGGAGCGACGCGATCGGGTGCAGAGAGAATGCGATCACGTGTGGAGAGCGACATATTGTCGGATCTCGCGACGCGTATAGGAGAAGAACAGCAGCTTCGGCTTCTCTAGAGAATAGCGACTTTGGCTTTCTCTGGAGAACAGCAGCGTCGCGTGCAGGAGAAGAACAGCAACGTCACGAAGAAGAACAGCAGTGTCGCATGGAGAGAGGGGAAAAGAGAATTTTAGTGAAACGGAAAAAAAAACTTAAATTTTGCACTTTGATACCATGTTAAAGAATTCCTTATATCAAATATTACAAGATATAAACCCTATTTATATACAAAATTTGGACCTATTCTAAGAAATAATTAGAACTCTATTCTAGGAAATAAATCAGGATTCTATTCTAAGGACTAATTTGTATTTTAGGTAAAATACAAATTAGGATATATCAAATTATCCCTAGCTATATTTACAATATTCTAACAATGTCAAATGAAACTATATTTGATATCTTCATTATCATTTTTTAGCACCGAGGCTTTTCTTTACTTCAATTGAGTGAATTATAAGAAAGGGGAAATATCAAAAATTTCGAATCATCATTTTTTTTTTAGACTCGGGATCTGCCCATTTTGGACAAAACAAAGATGCAGAGAAAAGACTCACCATATTTTCCCCTTCCCACTCTTACCCCTAGTAGAAGGTTTCATAGATTAATTAACCATTTCCTACCAACATAATTTTTTCTTGATGACCTAAAATTCAATCAACAATAGTTAGCCTACTAAAAACATCCTCCAAGAATCAAAAAAACGAAAAGGATTCATGATCTTTAGATCATATTATAACAGTTAGTAATCGGCAGCCCGGTTGAGGAAGGGTTGGACCATGTTGGACCATGACCTCAAGGTCACATGGTAACAACATTACCATTGTACCAATGCTCCCCTTTATATTATAACATATTGTAAAAAGTTTAATAAACCTCTAACTTTTAGATTTTCCTATAATAATAATCACCAATATGGTTAGCATGGCATGGATATTAGCAACATTCTATATTACCAACTTCTCCATCATAGGCAGCCTAGCATGGAGTCTTCAAACCCAGCAAAAGTCACTCAATATTATTCACCTCAATACCAACAAGTGGATTAGGAGGGGATGAAAAGGGAGCCAGAGCCAACATTCACAAATTCTAGAAAAATAATTATGCAATTGGGTTGCAGACATAAGCTTTGTCAGTCTTGAAGAAAGTATAGAGTAGATATAACCTTGAAATGCAATATCTGACACTGACCTCTCTAGCTTCGCCACAGTTATGATTGAAGACTTGGGGTAACATAATCCCAATTGAATTCCCTACTTCAATGTTGAGGTTTTTGATGAGGAATGTGATTGCACACAATAGGTTGTTGTCCTATCGGACGAGAGCACCTTAGAGCGAAAGATCTAGGTTAGGAGCATCTGGGTCGAGGTAGATTCATTTTGGTGGAAGTAGAGGTATAAAAAAGGAGCAGAGGCAGAAGGCAAACGGTTTAGGGAGTTTGAATCCATTCAAGATTCAGGTTCAATGGACAATCAATGTATGTCAGTTGATTTGTAGAATTGTAGTGCTCACAATCAGGCATAAGATGATTAGGAATATATTAGGAAACAATTTATGCACAAAAGAAAAAGAAATGCTAAGTCCATGTTGCTAATGGGTGTTGTTGGAAAATATTAAACTGGTCTGAATAAGCGACAAATTTAATTAGCCAATAAAAAATTAACTGGAATGGCAAAAAATGTACTACATGCATCGAAGTAGCCCAAACTGGAGGTATTTTTTTTTGTAGTATCCCTTGAACCACTGAGATGCTAACTCGCCCATGATCTGGAAACTAACAGAATGAACGTGGTTTAATCTCTGCATAAGCTGCACTAAGTAAGAAAAGGAGACATGTCTGATCAAGTTAGTTGTTCAGTTTAGATCGAAGTAGATGACTTGACCATGTGCTGTTTTTCATTGGGTCGGCACCTACTCTTGGTGGCAAAAGGCGAATCGCTCGCCCCCAGCGCCCCCGCCAACCCGTCCCAGGGCCAACACGGAGGAGGTAAATCACGGGGGCTACTAGCCCGGATGTTGTGGCTAGCGTGCGGGGAGGTGGGTATACTGGCTTTGCCAGGATTTGACCCAGACCTATTGGTGGCAACACCCACGTACTAATCATCAGTCCATCCGTGGGGACAGGTCAGCACCTACTCTGAAGCATATAAAAGGGGACTAGAAGTAAAATCATATGACTCATTCACAATCTGCTATAATAGCCACAATGAGTCAACGTGATTTTTGGCGACCACTTGTTGCCCATCCATCCTAACCATGAGCCATTACCAAGCCACCCTCATTTATACCCACCTAACCTAATCAACCATCTATGGACCAATAGATTCTTGAACCTTCTTCAGTTCAATTAACATTAAAACCTTCCCAGGATCAATGTCAACTTGACCATTGTCTCGCCCACCTCAACCAAACTGAATTTAGTTTGGTCAATTCAAGTCTGCCTTCGTGAACCCCCATCAATTTGGTCAAACTAAAGCATTCTAATTCTAATTTGGATGAACTCTTTTCAACTGGGCCCAATTCAACCAACTTCCCTGTTTAAGGTCCAAAAATAGGTCAAGTAGTTGGCAAGCTTTTCCATTTGTTGTGATTGTTCTATACCAATCTTAGGTCATACTACAACCGTCTTCAAAAAACACTATGACATTAACGTTTTGCTTTGCCAAAATTAACCCCCACTACCAAAGATAGTATAGAATGGATATTAGCAACATCCGTATTCCAAGCATTTCTAAAGTCTGAATGCTATCCGAAATTAATTTGACTAATTACATAAACATTAATAAATTATTGATATAAATTGAACTTCAAAACTAATAAATTATAAGAACTAATTATAATTATCTTTTGATTATTTTCAAATTTTTTTAACTGTTAAACAATAAAAATCTTTTGTGTGTGCAAGAGACAAAATGGGTAGGTGAGAAGGCAAAAATGATAGAGAACTCGGGTTTTAAGTTATGGTATACAGGAAAGAGTAAAACAAGAAATGGAGTGGGTATTTTTGTAGATAGTTCTTTAAAAGATGAAGTTGTTGGTGTAGTTAGAAAGGGGGATAGAATTATAGCTCTCAAGATAGTAGTGGCGAAAGAAGTTGTGAACGTAATTAGCATATATGCACCTCAAGTAGGATTAGATGAAGAAACTAAATCAAGATTTTGGAGCGATTTAGATGAGGTATTACAAAACATTCCGCCAAATGAAATGATTTTAATAGGAGGCGATCTAAATGGACATGTCGGAGCGAAAAATGAAGAATATGAGAGAGTACATGGGGGTTATGGGTTTGGAACAAGAAATGAAGAAGGAAAAACTATATTGGATTTTGCGATAGCATATGACCTTATACTAGCTAATACATTTTTTAAGAAAAAAGAAGAACACTTGATCACATTCAAAAGTGGGAATAATAAATCACAAATTGATTATTTTATGGTTAGGAAGAGAGATAGGAAGATTTGTAAAGATTGTAAGGTTATCCCTGGAGAAAGCTTAACTACCCAACATAGATTAGTAGTGTTAGATATACGCCTTAGTTATAATATCAATAGAGGAAAAATATACACGACTCCTAGAATTAAGTGGTGGAAGTTAAAGGATGGGAAGCAAAACATATTGAAGGAGAAGGTAGGAATACAAGCATTAGATGAAATATATAGCGACTCTAATACGACATGGGATAAGATGGTATCAAAGTTGAAAATAGTAGCTAAGGATGTACTCGGTGAGTCAAAGGGGCATGCACCACCAAGGAAGGAATCTTGGTGGTGGAATGAGAAAGTACAAGAGAAAGTGAAAGAAAAACGAATAGCTTATAAGGAATTATATATTTGTAAGAACGAGGAAAACTTAAAAAAATATACAATAGCCAAGAAAGAGGCTAAGAAAGCAGTGAATGAAGTAAAAAATAAAACTTTTGAACGATTATATCAAAATTTAGATACAAAAGAAGGGGAAAGAGACATTTATAAAATAGCTAAAGCAAGAGAAAGGAAAACAAGAGACCTTAGTCAAATAAGATGTATTAAAGATGAATGCGATAGAGTACTAGTAAATGATAGCGAAATAAAAGAGCGGTGGAAGATTTACTTTCATCAACTTTTTAATGAAAGTTTAGGGGACCAACTTGACTTAGGCAATTTAAGTATTTCAAATGAGTATAGAAATTTTAATTTTCATCGGAGAATTCAAACTTCAGAAGTAGAACAAGCTTTGAAAGGGATGCAAAATGGAAAGGCCGTGGGACCGGATGATATCCCAATAGAGGTATGGAAATGTTTAGGGAAAAAAGGTATTGAATGGCTTACAAAATTATTTAATTTAATATTGAAAACAAAAAAAATGCCTAATCAATGGAGGGTAAGTAGTCTAGTTCCCTTATATAAGAACAAAGGAGACATACAAAATTGTGCAAACTATAGGGGTATTAAATTAATGAGTCATACCATGAAACTTTGGGAAAGAGTAATAGAAAAAAGATTGAGGAAGGAGACCACGGTAACCGAAAATCAATTTGGGTTCATGCCTGGAAGGTCGACAATAGAAGCTATACATCTTCTTAGGCAATTAATTGAAAAATATCGGGAGCAAAAGAAAGATCTACACATGGTATTTATTGATTTAGAAAAAGCTTATGATAGGGTACCAAGAGAAATTATATGGAGAATTCTAGAAAAGAGAGGCGTTAGCGTAACATATATTGACCTAATTAAAGATATGTATGAAGATGTAACGACTAGAGTGAAGACTTCAGGTGGATTGACTGAAGCATTTCCAATAAGGATAGGGTTACATCAAGGATCAGCTTTAAGTCCCTATCTTTTTACACTAATCATGGATGAACTCACTAGGCACATTCAAGATACAGTGCCATGGTGCATGTTGTTTGCAGATGATATTGTTTTGATAGATGAGACACGTGAAGGAGTAAATGCTAAACTAGAATCTTGGCGGGAAACTCTAGAAATGAAAGGTTTTAGGCTTAGTAGAGTAAAGACTGAATATATGGAATTTAAGTTTAGCAATGCTAGACGTAGTGAAACAATTGTTAAGATAGGAGATGATGAGTTGTCTAAAATCGAGAACTTTAAGTATTTAGGATCGTTCTTGCAAAGTGATGGAGGAATTGAGAGAGATGTCTTACATAGAATACAAGCAGGATGGTTGAAATGGAGATTAGCATCGGGTGTCTTATGTGATCGTAAAGTACCTCTAAAACTTAAAGGGAAGTTCTACAAAACGGCAGTTAGACCTGCTATGTTATATGGTGCTGAATGTTGGGCTATGACTCGAGCACATGAGCAAAAGATGAAAGTTGCAGAGATGAGGATGTTAAGGTGGATGTGTGGACATACGAGGATGGATAGAATAAGGAATGAGAGTATTAGAGAGAAAGTCGGAGTTGCATCTATTGAAGAAAAACTTCGGGAGACACGTTTGAGATGGTACGGACATGTACTTAGAAGACCAATAAATGCCCCTGTTAGACGATGTGAAACTATGATAAATACGCACATTAAAAGAGGGAGAGGAAGACCAAAAAAGACTTGGTTGGCAACAATAAAACAAGATAAATTTTATTTAAATCTAGATGATGATATAGTAGGGGATAGAACTCAATGGCGTAAAAGGATCCATATAGCCGACCCCACCTAGTGGGATAAGGCTTTGTTGTTGTTGTTGTTAAACAATAAAAATCAATGATAAAATTAGTAAATTAATAACTCAAACTTTTAAAATAAAAATCTTATCACATTAAATTAAAATTGCATAACTTATTAAAAAGTATAATAATTTTGTATTTAATTCTCTTAACATTAGTCAGCTGTACCCAAATACTCCTTATCCATAATTAAGGTTTACAATTCTCAATAGGCTAGAGCCTCAGTATTAATTTGTTATTGTATTATGCGATGTCGATACAATTTCAATATTTTTTTCTCTTTTTAAATATATGTATATATAAATTAAATAATGACAACCAAACTTTATCCTACTAAGTAGGGTCGGCTATATTGATTCTTCTACGCTATTGGGCTTTGTTCCCTATTATATCATCATCTATATTTACACAAATTTTATTTTATTTTATTGTTACTAACTAAGTATGTTTTGGTCTTCCTCTCCCTATTTGTCATAGTTTCACATTGCTTAACCGGGACATTTATTAGTCGTCTAAGTACATGTCCATATCATTTTAAACGCGTCTCTCAAAGTTTTTCATAAATAGATACAATTCCGACTTTCTCTCTAATAATCTCATTTCTTATTCTATCCATCCTCGCATGTCCACACATTAACATCTTCATCTCTGCAACTTTCATCTTTGGCTCATGTGCTCGAGTCATAGCCCAACACTCAACACCATATAACATAGCAGGTCTAACTGATGTTTTGTAGAACTTTTCTTTAAGTTTCAGAAGTACTTTACGATCACATAAAACATCTGATGCTAATCTGCATTTCAATCATCCTGCCTGTATTCTATATAAGACATCTATCTTAATCTCTCCATCATTTTGCAAAAATGACACTAAATACTTAAAGCTCTCAATTCCATACAACTCATCATCTTCTATTTTAATAATTGTCTCATTACGTCTAATATTGCTAAACATAAATTTCATATATTCTGTCTACTCTACTAAGTCTAAAACCTTTCACTTTTAGGCTGCGTTTGGTAAGGGGTAATGTAATCGAGTCTGTAATGTAATCAAAATTACATTACTATGTTTGGTAACGAGTTGTATGTAATCTTGGATAACCATAGGCTGCGTTTGGTGAGGGGTAATTCATCCTGCAATGTAATCAAAGATTAGCGGCTGACGACCGACAATGACGACCGACGACCACAGTTGGTGACCGACGACCACGGTTGGTGGTCGACGACCGCCGTCGGTCGGCCGACGACCGACGACCGGTCGGCCGGCCGGCGACCGGCCGCCGTCGCCGGCCGGCGACCGGCGACCGCCGTCGCCGGCCGGCGACCGGCGACCGCCCGGCCGACGAGGCCATGGCCGCGGAGGGTTCTGCCGATAGGTTTCGGGAATAGAGGGTAGGGAATGTAATCGGATTACATCGTTTTAGTTTTGTAATTGAGATTACAAATGTTGAACCACTTTTGTAATCGAGATTCCATTACATTGCAATTTTAAAATTATTCCAAACAAAGGAATCCAACTTGTAATATAATCTTGATTACATTACAGGATAGATTACCCCCTACCAAACGCAGCCTTAGTGTTTCACGCATGGTTTAAAGTTTCGTTCCATGCCGGAGGGCACGGGCGATACTTACCGTTCCGCTACTGATCCGAAACCGACACAGAAGTCATCATGATTTCGTGCGTGCGTCACGTGGTGACGGGCGGAGGCGGCAACAGAGGGAATCCTCCAGCGCCAGAGGAAGAAACGCCATGCGCGTGGCCCGTCGTCACGTTGTATATGCCGTCGGAGGCGTCACGAGACCCCTCCAGCGGCGCCGAAAGAGACGTCGAGCTCCTCTGGCACCGCCAGAAGCTCGTCGGACAACACCTGAGTCACCGATCGCACGCGCAGCCTCCGCTTGCGCTCCACCTGCGCTAGGGCTTGCGAGCACGAGGTTTATGTGAGGAAATGTTTATAAAACATTTTCTCACCTAAATATTTATCTCAATAAAATATATAAAAATATATTTAAAATTAAATAAATTTTATTAATTAATTTCTGAAAATTATTTTTAATGTTTTAAATATTATTGAAAAAATCTAAAAAATTGCTAAAAAATCAAATTTATATTCTGATATATTTTTTATTATTTTATATATTTACTATTTTATTATTTAATTAATATTCTGATATTTTTATCATTTTAAATATATATTATTTAAATTAATAATTAATTAAATGAATAAATAATTAATTTATATAATTATTATATGTAAAGTAGCATTTTGTGTTAATTTATATATTTATTATAGATAATATTTTTTATCTTAGAATAAATTTGAAATTTTGATTCATAAATATTACGATAATAAGCTTTTTTACTTTTAGAGTTTTTGCTCCATAACATATAAAGTTTTGATATTAGTAACTTAGTAAGGTAACATATTATGATATATCAATTTTAATTCAAGTTATTGTTAGGTGAATTTTCTTTAAAGAAAATTATATTTAATTTTTTATAACGATATTAAGTTGTTTAATAATTGAGAATTTATATAAAATCAATATATAATTTATTTTTAAATTATACACAATAAATATATTTATCTAATAATTATTATATATAAATAAAAAAATACCGAAACCATAGCGGCACGGCACGATACGATACTGAAACCGTATCGTTCCGGTCTGAAACCGAAACCTCGACACAGATCGAAATTTTGAATCTTAGTTTCACGTCAAGATTTTAGTTTAGCATTTACTTCTTTACGTGTCTCATCTATCAAAATAATATAATCTCCAAACAACATACACCGTGGTACTATATCTTGAATGTGTCCAGTGAGTTCATCCATTATTAGTGTAAAAAGATAGGACTTATAGTTGATCCTTTAACCCTATCCTTATTGGAAATACTTCAGTTAATCCGCCTAAAGTCCTCACTTTAGTCATTACATCCGCATACATATCCCTAATAAATTCAATATATGATATACTAACACTTCTCTTTTCTAGAATTCTCCGTATAATTTCTCTTGGGACTCTATCATAAACTATTTCTAAGTCAATGAATATGATGTATAAATCTTGCTTTTCCTCTCAATAATTTTCAATTAGTTGTCTAAGAAGATGTATAGCTTCTATTGTCGACCTTCCAAGCATGAATCTAAATTGATTTTCAATGACAGTTGTCTCTTTCCTTAATCTTTTTTCTATTACTCTTTCTAAAAGTTTCATAGTATGACGCATTAGTTTAATACTCTTATAATTTGCACAATTTTTTACATCTCCTTTGTTCTTATATAAGGGAAATAAAGTTCTTACCCTCTATTGATTAAACATTTTTTTCATTTTAAATATCATATTAAATAATTCTGTAAGTCATTCAATACCTTGTTACCTAAGCACTATCATACCTCTATTGGAATATTATTTGGTTCCACGACTTTTCCATTTTGCATCTCTTTCAAAGCTTGTTCTACTTCTAAAGTTTAAATTCTACGATAAAAATTTAAATTTCTGTACTAAATTTTCTTACTTAAATAGCAAAAGTTAAGTTGGTCGCCTAAACCTTCGTTAAAAAGTTAAAAATATATCTTCTACCGCTCTTTTATTTCTCCATCATTTACTAGTACCCTATTGCATTCATCTTTAATACATCTTATTTGACTAAGATCTCTTGTCTTCCTCTCTCTCACTTTAGTTATTCTATAAATGTCTCTTTCCCTTTCTTTTGTATCCACGTTTCGATATAATTATTCAAAAATTCTATATTTTACTTCATTCAATATTTTTTTAGCCTCTTTCTTGGATGTTGTATATTTTTTTAAGTTTTTCTCATTCTTACAAATATATAATTTGTTATAGGCTATTCGTTTTTTCCTTCACTTTCTCCGGTACTTTCTCATTCCACTAACACGATTCTTTACTTGATAGCGCATGCCCCTTTGACTCATCAAGTACATTTTTGGCTATTATTTTCAATTTTAATACCATCTTATCCCATGTCGTATTAAAGTCACCATAAATTTCACATAATTCTTGTACTCCTACCTTCTCCTTAAATATGTTTTGTTTCCCATCCTTTGACTTCCACCACTTAATTCTAGGAGTCATGTATATTTTCCTTCTATTAATACTATGATTAAGGCATATATCCAACACTACTGACTTATGTTGGGTAGTTAAGCTTTCTCCAGGAATAACCTTACAATCTTTATAAACCTTTCTATCCCTCTTCCTAACCATAAAAAGTTAATTTGCGATTTATTATTCTCACTTTTAAATGTGACCAAGTATTCTTTTTTTCTTAAAAAACATATTAGCTAGATTTAAATCATATGTTATTGCAAAATCAAATATAGTTTTCCCTTTTTTATTTCTTATTCCAAACCCATAACCCTCATGTACCCTCTCATATTCCTTATTTTTCACTTTGACATGTTCATTTAGATCGTTTCGTATTAAAATCATTTCATTTGGCGGAATATTTTGTAATACCTCATCTAAGTCATCCCAAAATCTTAATTTAATTTCTTCATCTAATATGCTAATTACGTTCACAGCTTCTTTCACCACTACTATCTTGGGAGCTATAATTCTATCCTTTTTTAACTACTCCAACAACTTCATCTTTTAAAGAACTATCTAAAAAATATCCACTTCAATTCTTGTTTTACACTTTCCTGTGTACCATAACTTAAAACCCGAGTTCTTTATCATTTTGTCTTCTCACCTACCCATTTTGTCTCTTGTATAGACAAGATACTAATTCTTCTCCTAATCATCATATCTACTACCTTTATCGCTTTACCAGTGAGGATTTATATGTTCCATGTTTCAAATTTTAGACCATTAGTCTTCCTATAATGTTTGTTCTTATCCCACCTATGGTGTGAGAACTATTGCCTGTTTAACATTACACTCAAGTTCTCATGAAAATGTAGCTGCCCTTGCCTATACGTTACAATCGAACCCTACAATACGAACTCTTGTATGTTTAGCACTACACCCGAGTTCCGGAGATGTAGTAGTCTTTGCTGAAACGTTACAATTGGGCCCTGCAATGCATTCCTTCAGGGAAATATCCTAGCAATAGCACAATAGTTTAATGGATCCATTCATTGAGCATTTGCTATAGTTTTACGCTAGCTGGCAACTTAACGCAACTCTCCTCCTTTATCCAGGCTTGGGACCGGTCATGACTGGTCGTCACAAGCGGAGTTGATTACTATAGATGCTCTATTGATTTTATATTTTAGGTGTTGAAATTCAGTTTTGATATTACCTTTAGTGCTTATTGAATATTTACAACAACTATCACTAAGTATAAATTTAAATCTATATTCTAATTATTATAGCACATGATGAAATAGTCTCAAGATTTAGCATCTAGAATGGTGATGAAGAATAGTCTCTGATTTCGGCATCTTCAAATGTACATGGAATCCAAATTGTTTTAATTTTTGATAACTATGGGCATTCGTTATGTTTTGTTTATTTGGATATTCTAAGTTCAAATTATTGATACAATTTTTGTATTTCAAGAATATATGTGTCATCTAAATTTTGTTTAAATTTTTTTTTTTTGATTTACAAGGGGTATCCAGGCTTGCGCCCAACTAATCCGCTTGGCTGACCAGCCCTGCCCCACAGCCTTCAACGAAAGTCCCCACCGGTCAACGTGGGTAAATTAAATTTAATATTATGCAATGAGAGAATGAGGGTATGATGTTTTGATTTATTGATATAATGTATACTCTATCTATATATAAAATAATTTTTGGAAGAATGGGTGTTGACCCTATATTTTTTTCAAGAAAATTATGTTATACTTGATTTTATATTGGATTTATATTGGTTTTCAAGTGTTAAACAACTTAACATTATTAGGTAAAATCAAACCAATATATCTCTTTCAATTTTTTTATAATTACTAACTTAAATTAAAATTTGTACAAATAATTAGGATTAATTTAGTAAAGTACCCAACATGCTACGTTGCAAATACCAAAAGAAGTATCATATATCGGATGGAAGCATCAACTTTTGCAACACCCATATAAAGATAACCCTAGAGTTTTCTAACTCCTAGGTTATAATTCTCTTAAGGCACATGGTCCATCAGCATATCTGGATTCATCATTGAAAGTTAGACTTGCTCTCGGATAGACGCCACTGAAATCAAATAGTAAAAGCACAAAATAAGGATAAATATAAGTCTCAAATCTCTACGATAGATCACCATATAATATATTATTGTAGCAAACGTGATTACACTCACCCCAGAACGTCCCCAAGTTATGTTAAAAGAGGTAAATCATAGGGTCAACATATTGTCGACTGTCAAGTGACTAAACCATATAATATATTAGAATTATAATAAGAAGCTTAAGATCATCTAAAATCAATCACTTTTAAACTCTCACACATATGTTGTTAATTATGAGTTTCCTTTTGTCAATCACACTTACATCACATAATGACTCTTAATATCTCTTGCACCATGATCATCATCTCATCTTGAGGTTGTATGTGTGTAACCTTTTTTGTTGTCCAATGCTCAAGTATTGGAGTTGAACATAAGTTTCAAAACTACTAAATGCATCGCTATTCATCACCTCCATCTATAGTAACTCATCAATAACGTTATCATCATTTCAAACTTCTCATTAAACTGCAATGTCAAAAGCAATGACACTTTGATGAGCATAGATTAGATGTGTTTTTATCCTTGTATTAATGTTCATTCACTTGCTTTGATTGTCTCTGATTTACGTAGTTATGCCCCTTCTTATTATTTTAACAGCATAATTATTTCCCTTTGTTCAGAGATATGCTCTATGTGTATTTTCTTTGACAGGAGATGATTCGGAGCAAAAATGGAAGCCAAACAGAGCAGAACGAGAGTTGGAGCCCGAGAGGAGGCCAAGCTATGTGACCTCACACGGTCATGTGGCCCTCACATGCCCTAGCCGTGCCCCATGGCACGACCATGTGAGACCACCAGCAGCCGACCGTGCCCCGACCGTACCCCTTTATGTCTCATGATGCAAGGCCCTAGTGGCTGATTTCCAACACAAGGCACGGCCCTTGTCGTTCCTGCCGTCCCGTGTGGAGGCCACACGGTCGTGCCGCCCCAGGCCACATATCATGCCACCCCCTCTATAAAAGGGAATTTCCTCCCCTTTTCTTGCGGAGGTAGTCTCTCCCTTGGGGAGACACCACATTGGCTCCATCCACGATCTCCAACAACTCGCCGATGACTCGAGGATCTCTCTGACGCCTTCCATCTCTTGCGGCTTGGGATTGGATATGAAAACCCTTCTCTCCAACAGGCTAAGCTTTCTTCCCCCTTTCTTGTTTGGGTGTTGAATTTTATTTTCTTTGTCTTCGGATTTCTTTTCCATATCTTGTGAGTAGATTCTCTAGGTTCTAGGATGTGGGAAGTAAATATGATCTGTATTTGGTGAAACTCTATGGATTGGCTTATGCCCTTGTATTGATGACATGTTTTGGAATTGTTTATGTTTGATTAAATGCTTCTATAAAGAGTTTATGCTTAGATCTCTTAAGTGTATGCTTGATTGTGGTGTTTGATTGAATGGAAGTATGGAGTGGTCTTCATGTAGGGGATATGCTTAAGGTTGTATGTCCGGGGAGCCCTAGGTGACAAGGGTAATCTTTTAACCAGACAACCTTAAGTGTTACCTTGAAATGGTGGTCACTCCCTACAAGGAAAGACCTAATTAAAACTTAATGGTTTTCCCTAATCCCATGCTAAGAGATGACTTGTGTGATCTTAGAGCATCTCCTTCACATAAGCTTTCCTAACTCACTCTCGAGAGCTCTCTTTTCTCTCTCTAGTCCTCATTGATTTACATTAACTCACACTCGGCTAGTTTACCTAATTCTCCTTATGTCTCCCCTAGTGCTTGACAACTCAATACCTATGGATTTAACAACTCTTTATATTACATGCGACATTTCCGTACGCTTGCAATTCCTTCATCACATTTCATCACTGTCATTGTGTTCGTGCTCATCTACTGTTACATCTAGTGGATTTTGACCAATAGTCAATTGCCTCTTTCCCTTGAAAGTTAGAGTTTTGCTTTTTCCAATTTTTAGTAGAAACTGCGAGAGGTCCACCTTTACCTTTGTTTAGGTTAAGATACAACAATAGAAATCTCAGGCTTCATCATCTTTCACTAACATCTCCTCTAACTTGCACTTTTTTTATTGGTAAGGAATTAAGATGGTAGTAATGGAATTTCTGCTGTCTAAGTAATGGATTCTCAGTCTTAATAACACTACACCAACTCATCATTAGTTCATCCTCAATCTAGATGAATCAAATATAAAATAGGTCTGCATCATTAAACACTTATTTTTTTCTTTTCTACTATGACCCTTAGTTAAAGATGCATAGTATAGTGACATAGACTCCAAGCGACGATAAGAAAAAAGATTTCACACTTCTTTATTAATATCTTCTCCAAGCGACAATAAGAAAGAAGATTTTGCACTTCTGTATGAATGAGGGAGAAATTTGATCAGTTTCTTTCACAGTCACTTGAAAACACTGTATGTGAGAGCATTTTGTATTGCATATATTTCCTTTTTTGCTTCATTAATTAAGTGGTAGACATTGTGCATTTATAGCTTCTTGTCCATGTCAACATTGCATAGAATATCATACGATGGCACTAATGCCATAAGAATATCCACGGCTTAAAATCTAGCATAAATAACAATTTTTTATTTCCCTATTTTCCTTCAATGGTGCTAAAGTACCAAGAGATTTCCTAATCCTCAAAAGTGAACATGACGTTTAATCTAACTTTTTTTTTTCTAGTAGAATGACTTAAAGGCAAGAAAATGAGTTTCAAACCTTGTTACTCTCCGTCAACCTTGATCAATTTCTTCATTAATCAGTAAACCCAACTATAATTATAAAGAAATTTTGTAAACAATTGCACTTTTTCATTACCTTCTTTACTATGTCGAGTTTACTAATACCCACCAACTTTAAATCGATACAGTGTGATGTGCATGATATCAAAAATAATGTTGGATGTTTTTACTCCCACTCTTCAAATCTCTTAAATTTGGCACCATTGTCTGCGATGTGACTACCTGTTCTACTACATCTATCTTTTAAGCGACAGCAACCATCAAGTGATATATATAAGATACATAATGATATTCCACAATTGCATCAACATATTTGTAAAATTCATTCTTCTATTGTAATATAATAGAAAAGTGATAATGCACATTTGTGTAGATTTTGCCTAGCTATCGCACATTATCATAACCCCATATAGGTCACATTGCTCCTTATATGAGGGGGCATATCTCCCTCCATATGTTTATCTAGGTATGAACCAACAATTTCATAACTTTTCAAGGGTAGACACCATATGGTAGTATGCATTGTTTGTTGCATTCAATAAAAGTCAATTAAAATAAAAAATTACAATATTTTGGTCAATCAATTTCTTCTTCTCCCTTTAGAGGCACCAACAATATTTTGCTAGCTTGGTTTGGAATGTCCTTGGATCAATATCGACAATATTGAACCATATCTGAGTTTTGATCTATGACCAGAATTATACTGGTTCAATATGATATCATGTCGTACTAGTATGGTTTCCATATTTTTTTAGATATAAAATATATTAATTAAAAATAAAAATTTAATCAAAATATTAAAAAAATATGGGATCACTATGTCTCCATATTTTCGAAATTGTATTATATATTTTCAAAATTAAAATAAATAATATATATATATATATATTAAATTAATGGGATAGTTTTAGTAGGATTTGATTAAGCCTGTTTAGATTATCTTATAAATTATAACTAAGAATTGATTGAAATTATTAATCCTAAGTTTAATTATACACCTAAGTTTTCTACATACCTACGGCGCACCAGCGAACGTCCCCACGGTGAACCGCGAAGGTCACGAGCGTCCCCACCGCAACCCACGCAGGTCACAGGCATCCATGTCATGACCCGTGGAGGTCGCGGGCATCCCCAACACAACCTGCAAAGGTCACGAGCGTCCCTAACATGACCTGCGGAGGTCACGTCCCTACAGCGACCCGCGGAGGTCACACTAGCCTCCGTGACCCCCACTAAGGTTAAAGTGTCTTCGTCGCGACCTCACGAAGTTCGCCGCGGGATTGCAATGTTTGCTGCGGGATCGCGATAGCCTCCACGACCTCGCGAAGTTAGCCGTGGGATCGTGGTGACCTCCTCGAGCCCACAGTGGCAATGCCAATGTCGAGCAACGGACGAAACAAAATGAAATTTTAGTCCATGACCCCGCAGTGACCCCTCGACCCCACAGTGGTAAATTGTGTCTAATTCGGTCGGTACGAAATGAAATTTTAAAGCATGATATCAACTGCATATGAAATCTAAGGGAAAAAAACCAATACCACCTCATGATGAGGAAACACAAAGATTTGCACTTCTAACTGTTAGTCCAACATTTAAGATTGAATGGTAAATTGCATCCGATTCGCTCGGTACAGAATGAAATTTTAAACCATGATATCAACTGCATGTTTTCATCCCATAAAAGGAAAAAAACCAATACCACCTAATAATGAGGTAACACAAAGATTTGCACTTCTCAATGTTAGTCCAACAATTCAGTCACTTCCACTAGCACCAACTATTTTTTATTTTTTATTTTATTTTTTCTCGTTATCTTTTTGCCCCCATGGGTTGGCACAGTTGATACCTGCATGGGTAGTTGCTCGAATAAGTCTTGGGGTCAATTTAGAGCAATGCAAAATGCCTTGTTAAGTGTCTAACCTCCCCAATGCAAAGGGTCCTGTGCTAGGGCAAAATGGCCCGCCCCCCCCCCCTTCATGATTTACTTGCCTATATCTAGTGGGGGTTCGGCAATACTGGGCAACTTGAGGTGAGCGTTATCACTTTTTGCTCTAACTATATCACATATGTTGCTCGCATTCATATTTTACTAAGAAGCACAAAGAATACAATAGAAATTCTTGGTCATTTGAGATATCTTCACCACAACCTTCAAATTTATCATATACAAATTTGCCAGAGGTTTATCTATTAAAATCTTAATGTTGTTGTTATTTATACTTAAAAGTTTGTTTGGCATATGTTTCTCCATTGCACAACAAATTCCATTGTTGTGTTAGATCATATTGCAATGTAACCACCGACAATGAAATCAGTATCCTAGTCAATACGTGTCTCTAAAAAAAATGATTAACCAATTCTGGTAACGACGAACCTCGGGTGACCGGCCCAACACCACGGAAATTTCCTATCGGCCGCCAAAGTAAATCGGAAAAGTGCACATGGAGGCACATCATGACAACCAGCATTCTCGGGTCCGCTATCTAAAGGGAAAAATTCCCGATGATAGCTAAGTTTCGAACTCTAAATCTTTGAGTTATCATTGAAGGGTCTAACCATCACACCCTTCCCTCGGGGACAATATGTGTGTCACTAAGTTGGATCATAAGAGAGTTATTTTTATGTCATTTCTTTACCTATGCATCATTAAAAAGATAGAGTATAAAAAAAAAGACAAAATACTCAAAATAAATAAATACACTAATATTCACAATTCATAACATTAAAATTAACATAAGAAATATAATTTTAGTTATAAAAAAATCACAAAAAAAGACGAATATTAGTTTTAACAAAAATACAAAAGGCAGCTCAATGCATAAAGCTCCAGTCAATACAAGATCCCGAAAAGGGTTTATAGTACGCAACCTTATCCTACTTTGCAAGAGGTTATTTCTGATACTCGAACTCGTGACATCTAGGTTTGCATCAATATTCCCCTTCTTTAACAAAAATATACACATCATAAATATTTTCATACAAAAATATCACAAGTATCACTGCAGATACGAACATGACATAGGACAATGCAAAAATGAATATAAAATACAAAATTAGAAATTTATTAAAATTATCACTCTATCATGACAACCGTATCATTATTTTTGTAGACTCATTATATATACATATTTGAATATTCAAAATTATTAAAATATATAATTAATCTTTAATGGTAAGAAGTCCAATTTTAAAACAACTAATTTTCAAAAATGAAATAATTTTCAATTTTAGTTAAAAAATTTTCTAAACTAACCCTAAAAGTATTTGAAGAGTTCAAGGATCATTTTAAAAATTATTTCTAATTTTTAAAGTTATTTAAAGTTTCAAGTTACATTATGAATACTATTTAAAAATTTCGAATTTTTTAAATAGTTATTTAAAACATTTGAGAAAAATAAATTGCTTTTCAAAATATATAAAATTTATAATCAATTTTTGAGATGGATTAAAAAATATAGAATTATTTTGAAATCATGAAAATTATTCTAAAATTTTAATATATTTTTTTTATTTTAAAATTAAATTTCTAAAATTATGAATATCTTAGAGATTGTTTTCTTAATTTAAATTAATTTTAAGTATGTTTAATCATGGTTCTAATAAAATTGAAAGTATAATTATAAATATGTTGTATATAATTAATTCAGGAATTGCCCAAAGGCGCACCCAAAGTTCGGAATCGACCAAACGGAGCCCTAAGGTTAGAAAATGCTCAAAAGATGCACTTTTTTCTTGTTTTACCCCCGGCCAAATCTGACTTTTTCTCCTCTTTTATGTATGCAATCTTTTTTACATGCCACCTCTCTCCACTTTCCTCTCTTTCCTCTCATTTGCATGCAATAACTATTGTAGTACTGATTTAGCGTCACAGTTTAATTACATTAGCACTAGTGATGGTGTTGGTTTGCACTATTACAGGCCTGGTCTGATTCAGATAAGACGCAACATGGGTTTGATTTCTCAGAAACCCAGACCACATTCTAGTTAAAAATTAGCATAACGTTATAACACCTCCAGAGATGTTGAAATAAGGAATGGAGGAAATCGTTGAACTCCTTGCAACCTCAGAAACTCAGAACTTGAAATAGGTATAATCAGATCAAACTCAAGTCTGATTGGACTCATTTCAAGTCTTGTGGGTTTTTGAGGCTACCTCGGGTCTAGTCTGATTCATATCACGCCCAATGTGGGCCTGATTTCCTAGAAACCAGGACCACGTTATAGCTAAAAATTAACATAACAATGTAGCACCTCCAGAGATGCTGAAATAAGCAATTAAGGTCACCGTTGGACTCCTTACAGCCTTAGTAATCCACAGGACTTGAAATGAGTCCAATCGAACTTTGTCTAGGTCCATCAGTAGATTTCGATCAGTGGATTTCGATCGAAACCTTTTAATGGACCTAGACAGGTCCGATTAGATGTGGGTTTCTGAGGCTGCAAGGAGTCTAACGGTGCCCTCCATTGTCCATTTCAGCCTCTCCGAAAGTGCTATAATATTATGCTAACTTTAGCTAGAAAGTTGTCCTGATCTCCGAGAGTATCTGAATAAGCACTACCACAGGCTAGATCAAACCCAACATGAGCCTGATTTCCAAAAGACCAGACCACTCTCTAGCTGACAGATTGTAACTCCTCCAGAGAGGCTAAAATAAGTAATGAAGGGCACCGTTGGACTCTTTGCAGCCTTAGAAACCCATAGAACATGAAATGGGTTCAATCGGATCTGTCTAGATCCATCAGTGAGCCAGGAGGATCTGAATCAATGGTGCTAATGTAATTAAGTTGTGATATTGATTTTTTAAAAATTAGCACCACAATAATTATTGCATGCATGCAAAAGCCAGAGGAGAGATTACACGCACAAGAGAGAGGAAAGAGAATAGAGAGAGAAAAGAGTCAGATTTGACAAAGGGGTAAAACAGAAAAAATGCATGCGTTTTGGGAATTTTCAAACCTTTGAATATCTTTTTATCAATTCCGAACTTTGGATGCGCCATTTGTTCTAACTTTAATTACACATTTCACTGTAATATACCTAACTTTCTTATTTCACTCATAGTAGCATCGTGCAGTAAAAAATAAAAAAGAAGAAAAAAATATGATATTAATTATTAATGTCTAATTAATTAATAATATATAATCAGTAAATTATATATAAACGGTTACAATATATAAACTATTAAACTTATATATGTATAAACTATATATAACAGTTATAAACTATATGTAAACTGTCATAATAATTATAATTCTGTTATGTTAATATTACAGTTATAGTAATAAAATAATAGTGTTATTAGAACACTGTTAACAATTAAAATAGTTACAACAATATATTATTAATATAACAGATAATAATATATATATATATAGATACAATTTGTTATAATTATAATAAGACTCATGACACTGATATATTTATATATCAATTATTTCACGATTTTGACTTCTAATTCCCTCCCACAATGTCGCGATCTCAATTTGGTCAATAACCAGTACCACCTACTAAAGCTGTCACCCAATAATAAATCCATTATATGTTCGTACACTAATTCTCCTATGTTGGACACCAGTTGCCACTCATTGCTTCTCGTCGTCATTGTTGGTAGCCTCTTGTTAACACTAGCTGCTACTTCTAGTAATATTTAGAGCTTCTATAACCTCTTGGCCTCTAAGTGAATCTTTGTCTTGTTCTTTGTCAATAGCAAGCACACAAGAAAATTTATGGCCAACCATGAGAATCCCATACGAATTGACTAGCACAAGCACGCCAATTAGATCTAGTGTTGGACCCAAGACCCGCCCATATCGGGTGGCATTGATTGGCATCGAAAACTTGTCCAACATATTATCTACTTCATATTCGTAATTAACTTCACATAAAGTTAAAACTTATATTCAATATTTTCTAGTATTTTTTGAATATTATAGGTTGTAAAAGATTCAAAATTTCCTACTACCTGAAACCAAAATACATATATTTAACTATAAAATTTCTAATTTCCAAATAATTACATAATAAATTTCCAACGGTTCATATAATCAAACTTATTTAAAGAACATAAGCATGTACAACTTTTAATATCGCACTTTATCAATTCTATGGTTCTATCTCCAAATCAATTCAAATAAAAAACATTATGCTTGGCATGTAAAGTCCATTAAACAAGAATGGTTTTGTTGTGGCAATGCTACACAAACAATATCTGACAAAAGATATATAGTTCTCTTTCCTTAAAAATCAATCTGCACCACCTTACCATATAGCAAGTTTAAAGAAGAATAAGTAAAAGGGTAAAAGGAAAAATGTAAGTGCGAAAGGAAAAATAAATTGTGAGAGAAAAATAAGGAATAAATATTAAAATTGAAAAAAAAAAATCAAGGAAAGCAATTAAAAACAAATTTAAAAACTCAAAAAGGCTAATCTTAATGACTTAACCAAACAAAAACTTGTTCAGGTTGGTTTTATGCTTGGTTCCCTAATGTGGTATAAAATCAACTAAAGGTTCAAGGAAATTAGTTAGCATTGTTTCAAGCAGAAATGAGAATTGCAATACAGGAAACACAGTTTTCCTGGCAAATTTAACAAATTACTAGCTTTAGGATTTTTCAGAATATCAGAAGACTACAAATTCTGAATCACAGAAAAACTGTATCATTTTATTATTCATTAAAAGAAGGAATATTTATAAAAGTAAACTTATCAACATACCCAAGCGCGAAATGGACCCATTTGCTCCATTAATGTTTCAGCACTAGGCTGGATCAACTCCCTTACTTTTATCCTTATATCATCGGTCTGAAAGAGAATACAGCTTATAATATTTTGTTCTTGGGAATATGCACTTTCATAGAGAAACAAATAAAGTTAACATGAAGCTGAACAAAGATTATGCTACCAGAAATAGTTTATGAAGTGTATAAATAAATTTTTCAATATATACATTATATGATGTTGTGAAAACCAACAAAAATTTGAAAAATCAAAAGTTAGCGAAATGAATAAACATCCTCGATGACATGTTCAGTTAGCTAAATCGAGCAAACTATATATCAAAAATCTCATGACTAATATGCATAATTTTTCTCATTCTGAGTTTAATGATTCATTACATGCTGCTGTTATACTTTGAGCATGCCAATTAGGTGAATCAGCATCGTAAACTTAACTGTGACATCTCCCGTGGTTAACTAATTGAACTTGAGAACTAGTTAAATAATAATAAAACTTCATCAGGTTATTGTGTTAGAAGATCTGTGGAAGAGGAATAAGAAGGGCAAAAATAGAAACAGCACCTCTTTTTTTACAAAAATATTGAAGTACTCATTTTTTTACAGAACATTATCATCAGGAGGATGTTCGTTGATGCTTTATGTCAAATTTGTCCTTCAAAGTCTATTGCACCTTCATCTGACAAATGGTCGTTCGACCAGTTTGACACGTGCACCTATACCAACTCATATAGCTTTTGGTCAACACTACTACATTAATTGTAAATTTTTTTAAAATATATTTAATCTTACATGAATTACAAATTTAAAATTAGTAAAAATAATTTAAAAATTAAATTTTTATAAATTTAAAAAATTATGAAAGTAGTCATGTTGCAGTTTTGGTCCAAACTTTACATGGTCATTTTTTGTTAAAAATTTGAATTTAAATTTGAATGAATCCATTGGAAGTCCAACCATGCTCTTAAAATAACCAAATGATTTAGCAATATCAGAAAAAATGTTATGTAGAACTACCGGCATTGATTATCTAATAGTTTTGGTCAAAATGGTTAGATAGATAGTCAAAATTAAAGGGCAGCCAGTACATAAAACTCCCGCTCAATGTTCTAAAAGGCGGTGCCTAGGACCGCCTAGGCGCCGACTAGGCGGTGGGCGGCCCCAACTTTTGCAAAGGCAACGCCGGTGGGCGTCATCGCATCGCCGAATTAGTCGGCCACCTAGGCGGCTAAGCGCCGCTTAGTCGCGGGGCGATCGTCTTTTTTTCTCGTGAAAAAGTCTGCCCAATCGATTGACAATGTTCAATCGATCCATTAATCGATCCGGCAAGTTTTTATTTGTCGCGAAAACCTCTCAAATCGATTGGCCAATCGATTCGGGAGGTTTTCACAACAAATAGAAACCTGCCAAATCAATTAGCCGATCGATTGAACAAAGACAATCGATTGGTCAATCGATTGGGCACTTTTCCGCGAGAAACTGAATGTTGTCAATCAATTAATCAATCGATTCGAACCGTAAATTGATTGGCCGATGAATTGAACACTGTCAATCAATTGGCCAATCGATTGACAAGAGTTTTTATGAGAAATAGAAACTTACCGAATCGATTATCCGATCGATTAACCACTATCAATCAATCGGTTAATCGATTGGCTCAATTCCGCCTAGGCGCCAAGGCACTAGGCGACGGGTCATCGCCCGCCTAAAGCCTAGCGATTTTTATAACACTGCTCCCGCTAATGCGTGGTCCCGGGGAAGGGTCAAACTATTTTGGATATATTGCATGTATCCTTACCCCTACATTGAAAGAGGTCCGCTAACCCATGACCTCCATGTCACAGACAAAATTTCTATTTTTAAATCATTTGGACATTTTTAAAGCATGGTTGAACTCCAATGATCTTCTAAAGTAGACTAACCACAGTTCGAAACTCAAGGTTTAAAATCTCGACCCGTGCCGAGGTTTCGGTCTTAGACCGGAACGATACGGTTTCGGTATCGTATCGTGCCGTGCCGGTACAGTTTCGGTATTTTTTTATTTATATATAGTAATTATTAGATAAATATATTTATTGTGTATAATTTAAAAATAAATTGTATATTGATTTTATATAAGTTCTCAATTATTGAACAACTTAATATTATTAAAAAGATAATTAAATATAATTTTCTTTAAAGAAATTACTCTATTAATAACTCGAATTAAAATTGTTACATTATAATATGTTACCTTACTAATATGGATATATTAGAAGTGCACAAGAATATAAGTGTTTTATTAGGAATCATGAACTTGATAGTATATATTTATCAAAATTTTTAAAATAAGAACATAATGACAAATAATATTTCTTAGACATATCAATTTTGATTCTAAAATCAATTTTGATTCTAAAATAAAAGAAAATACTATCTATAATAATTATATAAATTAATCCGAATTTATATATAATAATTATATTAATTATTAATTTATATAATATATTTATATAATTATAGTTTATAAATATTCTAAAGAATATATATTAAATATTATTGTAAAATTAAATTTATTTAAAAATTTTAAAAATTTCTAATTTTTTAACAATTATTTTTTAGAATTATTTTAAATATTTTTATAAAATTTTTATCTATTTTTAATTTATTAAAATAATTTAAAATTTAATTTTAAAAGTACTTTAAATTATATAATTATAAATTATTTTGTACTTTATTTTTTATATTTCAAATAAAAATTATAAAATTATATACTATAATTATAGTAATTAATTTACAGTTTATTTAATTCTTATTAATTTATATAATATATAATTATATTTTATATAATAATTAATTAAAAATTAAATATTTTATATATAATTTAATATTTTAATAAAATCTGAATTCCTCTCATATTTGCTCCCGAGCCCCCGCCTCCCCCGACTCGCTCGCCCCGCCTCAGCGCGACGCCACCTCAACCCACACCCGCCGCCACTGCCTCAAAGGCGACATCGCCGCCACCACCTCACCGTCGCACCTTGCCTTCGCCTCCGTCTCCGCCTCGCCGCCTCTCCTCCGCCTCCGCCGGTAAGTTTTAACTAAACCTAACCTAAGTTTTCATCCTCCCATTCTTCTTCCTTCTCCCTTCTCCCTTCTCCCTTCCTTCTTCCTTCTGGCTCGCGTGACGCATACGATGACGCACGCGAAATTGATCCGCCTCCCGTGCTGGTGCCGGTGCCGGTCCCGTGTCGGAACGGTAGGTTTCGGTCGTTTCGGTCGGTACCGGCACGAGACTTCAAACCTTGTCGAAACTGTCGATTCAACAGTTCAAAAAATATCATCCCTTAACCTTAACCTTTACAATTCGAAGCACGGATTAGGATTCAATTCACATTTCGCGAAGGTTTAAGATTATTGTTTATTTTTTATTTTTAAAAAAAAATTATAAATTATAGATGTGGAAAACTTTAAAAAATACTTAAATTTATTTAAGTTGCCTATGTATTCCCTTTGAGTATAAGGGAATTTAAGCCAACTATTTCACTAGTTCCTATAAAAAAAATTTGATGTCCGATGATAGTTCACACTATATATATAATTTTATTGTTGAACAAATTATATCCCTTGATAAAATCAAGGGGTCATCTATTAAGCTAGTTAAATGGGATTAATAAGTTCAATGAGTTAAAGGTGGAATAATCCCACATTAAAAAATTTAAAATAAATAGGATAATTTATATTAAATCACAACATTGAAATATTAAAATGCTATATTGTTAAATGAGAGGTTCTCATTGAAAAAACCTAAACTAGTTAAAAAAAAATAAGTTTTTTTTTAAAAGCTACTTATGAAACAGTTATAAACCGACATTCACTTTGAGTCTGAGCCTTTATCGACCCATCTAGAGATAGTCCGGTTACGGTTGAGACCCATTGACCTGGTTACAGTTTCAAGTCGAGTTCGGTTCAAACCCGGGTCCGTGGATAGGTTTACTCTATGTAGATCCAAATTTTCAATTTTCAGCAGAAAATTACCATGTAATAATTTTGGCCAAACTTGTTACATGATCATTTTAAGTTGTTGCATCATTTTGAAAATCATGAATATACTCCAATGACCTCTTATAAAGCATCTATATATTTAAATTCAAAATTTAAGCAAAAACCGATAGTATAGTAGTTTTAGACGATAACTTCTGAAAGGTCATTTTTAAGTTGTGTAATCACTTTGAAAGATTGATGCACTCCGATAGCCTTCTAAAGTGGATCTATACTTTCAAATGCAAGTTTTATAAAAAAAAAATTGCCATGTAGCTATTTAAACCAAAACTACTATATCAATTAAAAATAACTACGTATTAGTTTGGACCAAAACTGCTACATGCCATTTTGAATCATTTGATCATTTTGAAAACATATATGGACTCCAAAGATCTTCTCAAGTGCATCTATATATTCAATTTCAAAATTTGAAAGAAAATGAACATATAGCTATTTATTTTTGGCAGTTTTTAAATTATAACTTTTTATAAGAATTATATTTCTAATTAATTTAAATTCTTTAATTTACAATTTATGTAGCAATTTTAAAAATATATATATTAGAATATATCAATTTGCTTTCTATTATTTTTTAATAAAATATATTTTTTATTTTATGAAAATACAAATTATATAGCAATTTTGACCAAGTTTTCTTAGAAGTGCATATAATACCTATTGGATGGTCAATCTAATTTGTTTAGGAGGGCATGTAAAATTGTAGTGAGTTTAGAAGGGCAATATAGTAAAACAACATCAACTGGGGCACTCTTTTGATTATAAATAAAAAAAGGGTGCTTCTTTGATGATTATGTAAAAAAGAGGCATTATTTTGATTTTTTACTTAAATAACAATTTTTCCTCTTATTGAAGTGAGATCCATTGCATCTCACTTGTATCAAGTATCATAACAATTATATGTTGGCAGGGGCGCTGGAGGCGAGTGAATTGCCTTTTGCCACGCAACAATTACATGTTCTATCAAAAGGTCCAACTTTAAAATTTGAATATTACATGGCAAACTTCTTGGTGCCAATGAAATAAATAAATATGATCACAAAATCAAATTATAATTTATCCATTTGAAGATGTTTTTCTTGGAAAAAGCTAGAATAAAAGTTGTTCAGTTCTACTTTTAATCTTCATTATTTTTATTCATTGTATTTATTTATATGAAATGTTATTTCAGCTACTTGAAGTTTCGTCATTCTCATTCTCTTATACTCTCTATACCCTAGAGGATGGATAGACCATGCATGAGCTCTTGGCTAGTCCGCTACAATGAATTCACGGTTAAGCCGCCGGGCAGCTGCAAGCTTGCCACAAGCTTGTGAGCTCACTGTTGGCTCGCAGCAGATGCCAAAGAGTTTTTCTTGGGAGGAAAGAATAGAAATTTTGCCCAAGTTCAGGTGCAAGAAAAAATAATTAAAGTTGATCCATAGATGGATTTTGAATCCCTCTTTTCCCAAATTTTGCATCAACTAAATGAAGGCAAGTGTCTCAAGTCTCGTGTGATCCATGCTTTCCCTGATCCGTCCAAGGTAAACAGGCCATTAGTCAAATCATAATCTCATACTATCTATCCTCCTCTGAAGAAAAACTACATATCAAAAATGTCAAGAAAACTAAGATAATTTTTCACAAACAACATATGATGAGAAATATAGCATTCATCCCAAAGTATGATTGAAATAGCAATCGGCAAGCACATGTAATGGTTGACTAGGAGAAATTACTTAAGCACGAATAAATATTTCAAAATGGAGTAGTTAACTAAAAATCTGTATGGCAACTTACAGTGTGCAACTCCAGCTTATAAGCTACATATACAAACAGGAATGTAGCACCACCGAATACTATAGATGTAGCAGCAGCAAATGCCTTCCCAACTATAAAAAGTGCAAATTGATAAATATCAGATTTGTTACCTTGTGCTATCAGCAACAAATACTAGTCCCAATAGTACCTTAATTTGATAATCTTAATAGAAGACACTAAGTGTTCAAATCACAAATCCCTTTGGATACTTAGTAGACAATGTAGCAAAAAACAGAAAAAATAAATCAAGCTTCAACATAAAACTAATATTCCTACAACTCTACTAAAGATTGAAAAGAAAATTTAACATTCTATGTTTCCTACAATCTAACAGCCACTATTTTTAAATGAAAAACTAAAAATATTGAATAAATTTTATCATGCGAACAATCAACAGTGATTTAAAAACTCCATATTTGTAATTGAGGAAACAATAAAATTCTTCATGAGATAAAACTATCCTTCCACCAGTACCAACTAAGAATGAATCACATCCATTTTAAGTAACAATCAAGTGTTGTGCACTAACTATCTTTCTCAGTGAGATTGTCCTAGATGTGGTTAGCATAATTTTATGAGGGTTTACTATCTAAAATTTAAAATAACCTCCATGAAGTGACAGTTGTTGACTTCCATTTCATGCACCAAGATTGATATTGTATTGTATCATATTGTGAATTTAAAAATTGTGAATCATAAAATTCACATAAAATCATAAAATAAGTTAAAAGATTATTCTACTTTCTGAAGAACAGTTTTGAGATCCTATAATATGTAAAATGAAACAGTACATTATACAATAACACAACATTATAGATGAATCAAGTTGGCATTGATTTATAACAAATAAATATAGGTTTATTTCTTACAGATTAGTTTTATTTCACTTCATTCTAAATAAGCAATATAATTTTTAATCTCAACTTCTCTTGACATATAAAGAACATTCTTCAATCCACCCTCTGTTACAATAATAATTTTTAGGGACAAATTGTAAATTTGTAAAACTAATAGACTAATTTGCAAAATGTCAAATAAAACCTAATCACCTTCTCCCCTCTCCATGCGCTTGTTATTTTAGTTTTTTTCTTCATTGCAAATGGCACAAGACACTGCCTTGCTGCTACCACCTTGCCCCAATCGCCTACCATCACTTCTCGGTCGTTGACACCCAAAGTTGAATGACCCAAAGTCTCCATCTCCTCCCTCTTCAATTTTTTTTCTCTCTCTCAATCTCTCCCTCAGCTAGCATACGATGTTCTAGACTTCAGGCAACACTATGCTAGTTGCTCTTTTCTCAGCTGACACAACACTGTTGTTGCTTGATGTGGCAGCCTTTGTTGTTGTTGTCACGACATTCCCACACCTCTCAAATTGTCAGCACCGTGGTTGTAGCCCCCATCTTTGTTGCTAATCGTTGTAGGAATCCATGCCCCTATTGTTGAGGTTTGTCCAACAACATTGCCACCACTCGATAAGGTTCTTCATTAGTTGGATCACAATCCATGATTATCGAATTAAACTGATAGTTGCAGCCACTTTCTCCTCCTCTCCTCCAAAGGAGCCGACTAGGATTTGAAGATGGTTCCAGACTTGTACACCATTTTGGGTGGCAGTTGGATTGAATGGAGGTACTTTTGATAAATTTTGATTTTTAACATTAAGACCTATTTTAGAGCAACTTTATGCTATCTTTCATTTTAGGCAGCAACTATTGTAACCTGTGTAACAATCCCCTTTAGGTCCTTGACTATGGTTGCTTTACAACTTTCTCCTGTATCACTTGTCCTGTTATATTTACAGTTGCATATCTAGCTGTTTATTACCTTTTGAGAAATCATGATGAATTAATGATAATACTAATGAAGTAATTGATAAATTATACTATAGAGCTTCAACTCTACACTATAAAAGAAGTTGTGTTATCATTTATATTAATTAATAAGATAATGGATGCAACATTTATAACTTAGAGTGCGGCTCCACGCTCTGAAAGAGCTTCATTATTCTTAATATTAAATTGATGAGGTAATAAATATAACATCTATATTATAGAGTTTCAGCTCGCTGCTCTGAAGGAGTTGCATAACTTATTGTATTAACATAAATAAATGAAATAAATTACTTACATTATAGAGAATTGTCTCCATACTTAAAAAGGGCCATTGGGTTCTTCTCACGCATGTAGGCTTCAATCATTTTATTATATGAGATGATATTCTCACTAAGTGGATTGCGGGCCGTTCGCCCTTTATTCTGTGAGGTGCATCTCTAGATGGATTGTGAGTTATTCACCGTTTATATATATTTACAATGTATTTCATATTAAGTGGATTGTCAGTTGTTCATCCTATGTATCTACAATACACCCTTATTGGGTGGATTGTGGGTCGTTGACTCTATATATTTATATATGATTATGATGCACATCGTTTTGAATGAATTGCGGGTCATTCATCCATTTATATGATGCATCCTAGTAGATTGTGGGTCCATTGCCCTATATAATGGTGTATTAAAAAGCAAATAGTTGTAAGAGGAAACACAAGTGGGGTTATTCAGAGATTAATGAGGTTGAATTGGTGAAATATGATAGCCTTAATCATTTGTTACTGATTGGATTCTTTTATGAAATATTTTACGTCATGCACTTCTCTCATATGTCATGCCCACTTTTAGAGTTTTAGACCTCCAATTATTGGTTGAGTTTTATGCATAGTGCTAGTGGGGTTATTCAGAGGTATGCATTTAGTTGGTACAGTTAGCTTAGTCTATATTTTTCTTTAACACTATTAGGGTTCATGCACGGCGAGCAAAGCTAGCTTCACAGCATGCCTCAATCATGTAAAACATGGCATCCTCGCTATCAACTCAAAATCTTGATAGTATTGGAACAATTGAAGAGAGAGAGGCAACTAATGACCATGCTATATAAGAGAAAACAAAGAACAACTTTGACATGATATAACTTCTAAGCCACCGTTAGCTTTGCCATTGTAGTTGTTTTGTGTATCCATGTGACTTATTTTTCTGCATTATAAGGTGTCAAGTCCATATTAGTTATCATCAAACTTTGTCTCCATATTGCAAGATTTTCTTCTTTTATGCCACCATACTCAAATATCCTTCCATTGGACCTGTATCCTTTTATCAATTCATTCTCTCTTCTTTTTTTTTTGAATGACTTAGTTTACTTTCTAATATATTGGATTTAATTTAATGCCTTGGTTAGATTTAATCTCAATTAGTTGAATTTAATATTTAATGAATTTTCTTTATTATTTGTAGAATCAAATTAAAAAAAAAATTTATATCAAATCATATTGAATTGAATTGTTCCAATTCTTTTAAATTTCAATTCATATATAAGAATTGTATCATTTTTAAATGGAAGCCACAAAGTATAATAGTTGAGAATTGGAAATTGTATTAATAGAACACCTATCTAATACATCATACACAGGATCATAACACTTTTTTATAGATTGAAATCATGTCTTATTTTTACATCAAATCATAGTCTAAGACCTATTTATGAAAAGCTAAATATGCTTTATGAAAACTAGTTACGCTATCATATCCCATAATTTATGAAAAACTTTTAGCTTACATACTCCTTAAGTTGGTGAATAGATATGTATCATTCCCAACTTGATTATAATACTTTGAAACATTGAGCCACTTAATATCTACAAGCAAGTTGTTCATGTGTAGATACATAAGGGGTACAAATTAACTCGCTCTCGATTCTCTTTAATGAAGTGTTTGTCAATTTCAATATGTTTTGTTCAATCATATTGAAGTCAATTTTGAGCTATATTTATGTTTTGTTCAATCATATTGAAGTGCATTTTAAGCTATATTAATAGCAGACTTATTATCACAAATAAAGTCTTATTAGGTTCTCCTAATCTTCGAATCCTATAAGATATGATCTTTAACCAATATGGTTCATACATATCTTGAACCACTATTCAAAATTTTGCCTCTGCACTAGACCTTATCATATATGTTGTTTCTTGCTCATCCATGTCTTTTAAATAGAATACCTTTTCTTAGCGTTCCTTTGAGAAATTGTAATACTTAACGAGTTGCTGATGTGTGTAATCATACATATGATTTCTATCTCATTTAACATACATTTATTGCATTACATGAGCATATTGTGCATAAACTTTTAGCATTTGTATCCATTTCATCTTTTTAGTTCGGATAACTGTGGTTTGTGTTTTATATTGACAGGAGGTGTAGATTTTGGCATTAGAAATTATTTAGAGACGAAGAGCCAAAAGAGCGAGCATTGCAGCATGATACATGGTCTGCCCGTGACTAATACGATTGTGCATCATCATTGGAGATAGAATAGGCGTCGGAGCATCAACCAAGACTTCTAGCAAGGAACACGGTTAGCCCATGGCACCTGTCATGATCATGTTCCATTCTTGACTCTTGATAGGAAATTTTCCAGAATGATCCATGGGATGCCCGTGGTAGCTACCACAATCGTGGATCACGTCATGACAGCGTCCCCTTATTTTTTAGAAAATTTTATTAACATCTCGTTAGTTTTAGAAAATTCTGTAAGCCGTCCCTACTTTTTAGAAAATTATGTTACAGTTTTCCTACTTTTTAGGAAACTCTGTCAAGGTTCTAAACTATAAAAGGAGGCAAGGGATGGCGGCTACAAGGCATCTGCTGATGGAGGATCAAGAGATCTCCCAATCCCGTGATAGAGGATCACGAGATTCTCATGACAGAAGACCCAAAAGAGAGACGTCTTCGAAGAGATCGAAGGAGTCAAGGATTTCGAGCCGTCAAGGAGCACGTGGAGATCATCAAGAGGCATCATCGACATCTACAAATTGTGTGTTTTTCTACACTTTAATCTTTCTTTTGAGTTGTAGAATGCTTTCAATGATGTCTTTAGCTTGTTTCTAATCTCTTTAATTCTAGGATTAGAGAGTAACCCGATGTTGAATTGACAATGTAGTTTGTTATTATTCTCTTTCATCGCATGCTATGTTTTATCCTTGATTCAGTTCTTAGCGTACTTAACATGCTAATATGTCCTAACTCTTAACGAACGTGAGCATAGATCCTAGGGAAAGAAGGAAGAACCAAAAGGTGAACTCCGATTTCGAACCTATAAGAAGTGAACTTGAGGATTTATTCACAAAAGTAATCCAAACTCTCTCAAGGGTACCATTGATAACAAAGCATAATAGGTCTATCCTAGTTCGACTACCATGAAAGTTGGGGTTGCGTTAGGGTATACACCGATGTATTCACGAATGAGAGCATCGGGTGTCTTAGGATAGATCACCTTCAAGCACTATTTAACATTGAGGTAAGAGAGGGATTAACAACTACATTGTCAACGATCGTCATGGTGAAACAGAAGTCCTAGAATATCTCAAGAACAGGTTTTCTCCTCGTCTTTTAATTTTGTTTTCTTAGTTCACTTGCTTTCGCAACAACTCTCTCAAATTTGATTCGTTTAGATATCCTTCTTTGCACGTAAATTGGTACTCAACAACACGGTCCTAGAGGATGATATTTTTACTAGTTGACGATAACCGTGCATTTGCGGTTCGCATGCATTAGCCGCCATTGATACATTTCCTTATCTACTGCAGTATCTTTCTATATCATTCCAAGTCTCAAATTTAGCTCTATTAGAGAACTTGTTAACGTGCATACTGTGTTGCCTATTTCTTTAAGAAGATCCCTAATGTATTACTATTGAGAGATAAAGATGTCTTGCATAGAATGAGTCTCATCATTTTCTAGCACTGTTATATCATCTACTATACTAAGAGAATTGTGACTCCTTCTGAAGAAGAGTATTTAATAAATAATATGTGATATCTTTGGCTTTATCTATATCCCATGACAATCATCTCTCGTAAATCATGTCCGTGGTGATTGCTTAAGTTCGTATAAGACTTCCATATAGAATGAGTTTCCAAATTATTTCTATATCCTAGTGGAACCTCCATATAAATATTGTTTTTCTAGTTTATGTGCAAACTAGAAAATTAATATATTGTCTAGCTCAGTTGGTAAAATGCAAGGTTGCTACCCTCATGGTCGTAGGTTTGAATTTCATAGTGTGAACACAATAACAACATCAACCAAGTCTTATCCCACATTCTCACTCAGTGGAGTCGACTATGAGTCCTTCTACGCCATTGGCTTTATCCTTACTATATCATCATTTATACTCAAATAAATTTTATTTTATTTTATTGTTACTAACCAAGTCATTTTGGTCTCTCTTTTCTCATTTGATGTATGTATTTGTCATAACTTCACATCAACTAACTAGAACATTTATTGATCGCCAAAGTATATATTCGTACCATTTTAAACGTGTCTCTTAGAGTTTTCCCTCAATAGATACAATTATATCCATCCTCGTATGTCCACACATCAACCTTAACATCTTCATCTGTACAACTCTCATCTTCTGCTCATGTGCTTGAGTTATATCCCAACATTCAGCGTCATAAAACATAGCAGGTCTAACCGTCATTTTATAGAACTTTCCTTTAAGTTTTAAAAATACTTTACGATCACATAACACACCCGATGCTCTCCTCCATTTCAATCATTTGTTTGTATTCTATGTAAGACATCTCTCTCAATCCCTCTATCATTTTAAAAAAATCTTAAATATTTAAAGCTCTCAGTTCCAGATAACTCATTTCCTATCTTAATAATTGTCTCATTATGTCTAATATTGCTAAATTTAAATTTCATGTATTCTATCTTACTCTACCAAGCCTAAAACTTTTCACTTCTAGTGTTCCCCACCAATATTCTAGTTTAGCATTTTTTTTTCACGTGCCAAAACAATATCATCTGCAAATAATATGCACCATAGTACTGTTTCGAATGTCCATGATTAGTGTAAAAAAGATAGGGACTTAGAGTTGACCCTATTTTTATTGAAAATGCTTCACTTAATCCTCCTTCATCCGCCTGAAGTCATCACTCTAGTTGTTACATTCTCGTACATGTCCTTAATTAGTTTAATATATGCTACGCTAACACCTCCTTTTTCTAGAATTCTTTATATAATTTCTCTTGAAACTCTATCTTAAGTTTTTTCTAAGAATTCAAGAAAGATGTTTTTCAAACTCTCCAGAATGCAAGGAAGGATAAATATGGAATTCTTGTATCCTAAATTGGATGAGTTTGAACTTAGGGGGAGGGGTCATTTCATAAATAATTGAGTCTCTTGGATCAACCACATCTGATTCATCCACTTTGATTCCAACAATCAACATCACATCATGCAAATTGTGTCCTTTCATTTGAGTGAATCTAATCCATCCATTTGGACCCAACGATCTAGATTGCATCCATCCACACCATGTGTCTAGCCACATGTGTACTACCTGGATTGTGCCACATCATTGAACCACACTGAGCTACCCTGCTTTCAATTCTATGTAAAGAAAGGCTCCTTAAGCTTCTCGCGATAATGCAAAGTGCAAAGTGTGCTCATGCGACGTGTGTAGGCTTGGTCAATGCTATGCACCTCCCTCGCCCTTGTAGGATAGGGGGATTGGGGCATGGGTCAAGTTGAACCAATTAAACCCCAACAACACAAATATTATACAAGGAATTCAGTGTCATATAACATAACACGTCTAACCATCGTTTTGTAAAACTTCCCTTTAAGTAAGCATAGTGTGAAATTTGCATATATATTAAATATTTTGTGAAACAATAGTAAATACGCGCATTAGTCGAGGAAAAGGGAGACTAAAGTATTTGATTAACAATGATAAAATATGAGATGAGGATATAGTAGGGTATATAACCCAATAGCGTAGAAGAATTCATATAATTGACCCCACATAGTGGGATAAAAGCTTACTTATTCTTGAAATCTAACTTATTCTCGAGATTGGGTTGGATTCTTAGACTTGCATTAGTTCATGGGCAACCATCTTCTTCCTCAAGTATGCCTTATCAACTCTCACATTCTTAATGACAGAGTTCAGATTTCCATGCAGAGGTTTAGATATAGATTTTGATATGGACTTAGATATTTGACTTAGACGTTGAAAATAATATGTCGAGCAGGAAATACTCGTCCATATCTTCTATTATAGAATTCTCCCTCTGAAAATAAGGTGTGGTGAAGTATGTTACTTATTCATGGAAAGTAACATTCAACAACCCATAGAACTTCTTTGATGGAGCATAATAACACTTACCCTTTTGAATTGAGAAAGAACATAAATATTTGTGTATGTTCGGATAGAATGTTGAGAGTATTCCATTGAACTCTTAAATCCCACAATGTTAGGAGGTAAACAATTTTTGAAATGAATAACAAACTACACCAATGAACAAGTAGCTGAAGGAAGGTTACTAATATGAGATCTCAGTTTCGACCTCTTCTGACTATACTATATCCAACTTTTATAAGTCAAAAAATTACAGAGATGAGAGTCATCAAAAAACAATAATGAAGGTCAAATACCATGAAAAATCGAGCTTTGAATGATATCAGGAAGAATTGAGCAATGAAGGCCAAGTAACAATGAAAAATCTAGTTATGAAAGCCAACAAAGGAAAGTGAAAAAAAAAGTAAAGAAGGCCGAGCAACAATGAAAAATTAGCTGCAAAGGCCGCTGAAAAGAAAATTTGACAATAAAGACCATGCAAAAGGGAAAAATCCAGCTATCTCAATGAAAACAGAAGCTATCTCAAGGCTAGTAAAAGCAAAAATTAATAATGAAGATCAAGCAAAAGGGGAAATCCAACTATGAAGTGCAATAAAAGGAATCCAAACATGAAGGTTGATAAACTTAAAAAAAAAATCACAAGGAACGCAAAGTAAAAGGAGAAAAATCCATCCACACATGCTATTACGAATACTGATAAAAGAAAAAATCAACAATGAAGGCCGAGCAAAAGAGAAAAATCCAACTATGAAGGCTCGTAAAAGGAAAAATTAACAATGAAGGTCAAGCAAAAGGAAATAAATCCTGCTACGAAGGTTAGTAAAAGGAAGCTATGAAGATTGGTAAAAGAACAAAATTGGCAATGAAGGCTGAGTAAAAGGGAGAAATCTAATTATGAAGGCCGGTAAAAAAAAAATGACAATGAAGACTAAGCAAAAGGAAAAAATTCAGTTATGGAGGTTGGTAAAAGAATCTAGGTATGAAGGATAGTAAAATAAAAAAATCAATAATAAAGGTAGAGTAAAAGGAAAAATTAGCTATCAGAGCTAGCAAAAAGAATTCAACTATTATGTGGTAAAAAAAATCAACAATAAAGGTCAAGCAAAAGGGAAAAATGTGGTGAAAGGAAAAGAGACAAATCACGAATAGATGAGAATAGAAAACTAATGATGGTGATGGAACAAATGGTGAAAGGTGAAGATGACAACAGATGTGCAGAAGATGTGGTGGAGGGAATGATATGTTAATAAGAGAGAGCAAAGAATAAAAAAGGTAAATTAGAAAATTGTTGGATTAGGGTTTTGGCTGGAGGCCACAAGGAAATTAGAATAGAAGGGAGAAAACGATAAAACCTATAATTGGCAAGAATAAAAGAAGAGAGATTTTAAAAGATGAAAGCGGTTGAGAGAAAGAATACAAAGATTAAAACTAATAAATGGAAAATCAAAAATAAAGAATGAGTTAAAGAAGAAAAAGAACAATAAAAAATAGAGATAAAAAAAATAAAGAAGCATAAAGAAAAGAATAAAAAGATAAAAAGAAGTTATTATGGATATAAAGCAATAAGAGAAACTATGCTTCCCAAAGAAAATAGTTATCATTGCTAAGTTCGATTTTCCAAAGGGCATAGATATCATTGTTCAGTTTGATGAGTAGAAAAGATATCAAGTTCATTGATAAGGAAACAATTTTGTAGCCAGGGTATATATATATAGGGTTGAAAGGTGATAGCAAAAAGAGAAAGAGGACAAATAAGACAAGAAAATGATAATTAAAAAAATATAGGCAGATCCAAGAAAGGAAAATAAGAAGAGGTTTAAAATTTCAATTCCTACAAGGTTTCCATTTATGACCGGAATGATATGTTTTTGGTACGCTACCATGTTATATGTTGATACAGTTTTGATATTTTTAAATATAAATATATTAATTAAAAAATATTTTTAAATTCTTGATTCTTATAGATGCTTGCCATGGAATTATATTTGATGAGTTCAAATTTTAATATTATTATAAAATGTTTGATACCTATTGAGTGACAATTTAGGGTTAACTGAAATCACTAAGTAGATATGGTAGGATCAAATAGATTTTAACTAGATTAAATTTGGATTTATTTTAATGAATTTAAAATTAAACTAAATCTATATATAGAATAATTTAATTTATCAATAGTAGTAACAATAAAGTTGTTGCCGTGTGACTTAGTGGTCATGGGTTCGAGTCGCAAAAATAGACTCTTGTAATGCAACGTAAGGCTATGTAAATTAACCCAAAATGGTCCAATTCTTCTCCGGGACTTTACATTGGCGGTAGTTTTAAAACTACGTTTATGATGACCCAGACATGGCCAGTCCCAAGCTCGGATAAAGGAGGAGGGTTGTGTTAGGCTGCCAGCCAACGTAAAAATCTATAACAAATACTCAATAAATGGATCTATTAAACTATTATACTAATGCTAGAATATTCTCCAGCCCCACCTAGTGGGATAAGACTTGGTTGTTGTCGTTGTTTTTGTTGTTTATCAATAGTAGTATATTTTATAAAATTAAACATTATATTATATATAACTTTTTTTTAATAAATATGTTTCCTCCATCTTAAAGAGACTTTTTTTCTTTGTTTATCTTGTGGACAAATAAAGGAGAAGAAAAAATTAACCATCCCTTAAGAGGGTTTTTTCTTTATGTTTAACTTGTGGACAATGAAAGAGAAAAATTTGACTATGAGTTTAATAGATTTTTGTCTATCCTTGTGGACTGATGGAGGGATAAAAATGAATTGTCCTTGAAGAATTTAAGAGATTTTTTATCACTCTTGTGGATATATGAAAGAGAAAAAAAAATTAGCATGAAGAATCCAAAAAAATCAGCAAATAAAGGAGGAAAAAATATCAAGAAACAGAGAGAAAAAATAGGAAAAAGGAATAAAAAGATAAAAGATGAAAAATAGAATGAAAAAAAAACTGTTGCACGGCTTTCTCCACAGTCTCGTGAACCACCACGAGGTCGCAGCATCCGCAAGGTCATGGCTTCCTCCGCGGCCTCGCAAAGGTCATCGCAAGAACTCGATTCCGGTTTCGAACCCAGGCAGGCGGAACAGTAAAATTCCGCTTGTGCCGACCGGCACAACAGCACAATACGGTGTCTTAATCTATAATAAGATTAAGAGGACACAAAGATAAGAGAGTATAGATAAGGATAAAATATAAAATACGAAAGAACGAAAAAAAATAAAAGAATTAACTTTTAATTTGTAAGGAAAGGATAAAGGAGAGAAGGAACCAAACCCAAATATCAAAGTGCGAGTGATTAATGAATAAGGGCAGTATTGAAGTTTGAGGATGAAACTGAAATTAAAGGATAACTAGTAATAAGACTGAATCACTATGTTTTGACTCATACTATGTAAGAATTGGAAATTGTATTAACTGATCCTAGCCCCATTTTATAAATTGATAAAACGACTCATTCTTCATAAAATAATAAACTTTTCTAACAAAAAAACCTAAAATTTTAATAGACTTTTCTAATCAGACTTGTTTTAAAAAAAAGAAAGTTAAATAGACATGAAAATTTATTTTCAACCTATATATGGTTACAAAAATATGTTTTCCTATAGGTATCATAAGATACGAATCATGAACCACACAATTATGACAACTATGGTAAGGACTTATGCTCAAGAAATATTTTGTTCAAAAGATTTTGCTATTAGTTCACTCTTAAAGAACGATGCAATTTAGTTTACATGTAAGAAGAAATGAACAAATCATAAAGCACAAGGGACGGTCAATTATGATGTTAAAGATCATGGATAGAGATATTTAATATTTGAATATACGAGAATATTTTGAAGAATTTATAAAATCTCATTTTCAACAATACAAGACCTAATTGTCTCTCTTGTCTAATGCTAGATTCCTTTCTTAGGTCCTAGAAAACAGAATGTGCAATGCAAGTATCACTAGGTGGTGAAAGCATAACCTTGACCAGATTAAGCAGACAGAATTGAACAAATTGGAATCAGCACAAAAATTAATTTTAAAATTTAAAAAAAATGAAGAGACAGATATAAAAATAAGCAAAAAAATATTTTTAAAAAGTAACATTTCTCTTATCATTTCTTCTAAATTTGCAGTGTTGGACTTTTAGGAAGAATTAATATTATCATTTACTGAAATAATGTACAGTCCAGCAGTAGTTGCAAGTTGTATAAATAAAAATCAAAACAACATTTTAAATGTTTCGATGCAGTTTATATTTTGCATTCTAAATAAGTTTTAGTGACAAAGCAAGAAAAATTTAAAGGTAACCAGATGATTTTTAAGATGTAGAATTATCCATAAAATTGTGCGCTACAATCAGCTCCACCAAACAAAACAGATCTTGAATGCCATATTATAAAGTGAGGAAATTACTTTGGGCATATGCTGCTAATGCAGCCTTTATCTTCTCAGGATCAGCAGGACGGGGAAATCTATCATGTCTCAAGTCATTTGCTGTGGATGCTGAAATGTTTGGATGTTCATTAGAAAGTTGCCATCTGCCCTAAATAATAAATGCAATAATTATCTCCTGATGACAGAGGCATCACAACTCAGAAAATCAACAAAAATTAAAATTAGAAAAAGATGCTTTGATGCAAATAAGGAATTGATTTGAAATTCAAATAGATTCCTTAACTGCATCATTTTATCTGTTATCATCTCATGGGGAAAAACTGAGGCAAATTTTGCAAACAAGCACCAAATTGAGAAACTAAAGGGGCAAAACCAAATATAAGCATCGGGTGACAATTCATCAATTAATGGAAGAACTATCGAAGAAAACCTTCACAACTTGCAATGAAATTTGAAGCTGATGGAGGTCCAGACACATTAAGTTTGTCCCTAAATTGGTAAAAAAAAATGTATTTTCTTTTCTTTTTCTGCAATTTTTAAAGTATGTCTAGCCCAACTGTTTGTTCTGATCACATGGGCCAGGTTCAACCCAGGGGAAATGACGAATGACTAAGAATTTTGCTTCAAAGATATCACATCCAATGTTTCTCTATGGGCTAGACAATAGGTTAGTTACTCCTCGCAAGGAAGTATTTCTATGACGTAACCAGCAGGGTGGTAGATGCATTGACTTCTCCATTATCCTCATCTTCTTCAAGCTCTAATGTGAAATCTTGATTATTTAATTGTTTCATAACTTCAATCTCTAATTTGACTTTTACTTTGACATTATCCCTGCCCTTTGTTGGGAATTGGGCTCTATCCATCATAGCCAGGTCATGATAACCAGAAACAAGGGTCCATGATTTGGCTGATGATTTTGGTCGGGGAATAAATGTTAGGACCTAACAGACATTGACTTGTCATGCACAGATTGGTGTTCTAGTAGTGCAGTCTGGCAAATGCTTGCATAAGTTTACTAAGCAATCAAGTGGAGCAGAACATCATCGAGCAGGTGAAGTTCACTATTTCCACATCACAAGTCCCACTGAAATCAATGTTGATTTTCTGAATCTAACATTAGTTTTGGCTTGTTGATTTCACAGTTTTACAGAGTTTTCTATGCAAGGGAATATCAATAGACAGTTTTGATCCTCAATTTCTCACCTAATTTAATTCCCTAGGTTGTAGGTAGGAAGGTATTTTGAAGTCCTTGAATCCGTGATTTACATTCCTTTTTTATTAGTGCATAAGATATCAAATTGACACTTGATACCAACACCTACCATATTCTCCCACCATCTGTCTCGCCGAACCTCTCATCTAGTGAGGCTCCCCCTTCTGATTCATTTGAAAGCCCTATCGAACTCATCTCTCCCAGGAATCTCTCTTCCTCCTCAATGAAGCACTACCTCTTCTCCAACTTCACTTTAAAGCTTATCCCTTCGTCTCCCTCTCACAACAACAACATCATTCCTCTGTCAAGCACCTCCACCCACCTCTCTCACCCGATAGCTCAATTCTCCTAAATCTCTTCATACAAGATTAATTCTCCCAAAATGCATCAAGCTCATCAAGGAGTATGGTAGACCAACTGTTTAACGGTTCATGAAGAAACTATGTTCCTTGGTCCTGATGGAATCTAATTCTCTTGCTTGTTTGGCAAGAACGAGAGAATTAGAGGTGCTTCTTTTGTGCAATTAAATTTTAAAAAAATAAATGAGTTCTACTCTTCATATTGAGAAAAAAATTAATAAATCATAACTGAACAAGTACTCCAAATCATTAATCCTTCCACAATTTCTCTATGGACAAGAATCTCCAAAGACAATAAATACACAAAAACATGCTTGATTACGGTTCCATGAAAGTCATAAGCCTAAACCCTCCTAATCTGTAATCCAAATTTAAAATTTATAATCTTTTCTATGTTTTTTTATTTTTTGGAAGGATCATGGATTGGCCTGCCAAACCCGCAACTAGCCATGGGTTGGATTGGGTTGGGTTAGGGATTTCCCAACCTGCCAAGATGATGGGTCAGCCCGCCCCCGCTACGAGTCTACCCGTCTGACAACTATAGGTGCAGAGAGCACCGTAATCGAGCTTTAGTTTGATGTTGATAAAGGTTTAAAGTTAAGCCCTTGTAGGTTGATAAGTTGTGTTGAGCGTGCAAACTTAACAAGAAAAGCCAAGTAGGTCAGTTAGACCAAATACTAGGCGACAAAGACTTTACGAATCAAGAAGACTGACACCAAACAAGAAGTCCCAATGGGTCATTTACCTGACATCTAGCAAGACGGACTCAACGGACCGGACATCGAGTCTAGGAAAGTCCTAGTGGGTCAAGTGATATCAACTAGAGGAAGCTCAAACAGGTCAACTGGACTGATGTTTAGTAGAAGGTGAATAAAGACGACCTCCTAGAGTGGAGAGGTCCTTCTAAAAAGAAGAACAAGTAATGACGAGTCTTTATCATGGGGGCAAACTTAGGCGACAATCCGACTAAAGGTCCTACTGGGATTCCGAAGTCGAGATCAGACAGTTGATTAATTGTCCTAATTAAAACTTGCATCTTATATATTACTATTTTATGTCCTAACTAGGTTTCGCAGGGTTCAGGCAACCGAAACGAAGTTACCTAGGTGATCGAATAGTAAGGTCTAGTCGACCGGAAGCTGAGGTGGCACAGTCCTTTGACATGGCAGCCCAAGTATCTGATATGCTGACGTGGCATCTGAGGTGGACGAGGAAAAGTCTCAGATGACTGATGTGACAGAGGATAGAGTTTGGCTTGCTGACATGTCAAGAGGTTTGGTCAAGATAACCTTCAGTTCGCTGACATGGCGAGATGCACAGTCAAGGATAAGCTCACCAAGGCTAGCATGGCCAAGGATCGACATCCAGATGCTGACATGGTTGAAGGAAAGTGGTATGATAAAGAGTTCAGTCAATCGAACACATCGGGCGACCGATAAGCAGATCTGGATTAGGTCGACCCCGAATTAGACGGCTTATCAGTCGACCAAACAGGGGATTAATCAACCGAACGAGTGATATAAAAGAAGCTCGACCAAAAGGCTCTCATCATCAACTTACAAGCCTCTAAACCCTCGCATGCTCAAATCAATTAATCCACGGCTCCACGTTGTGCTACTCCGACAATGAAGCTCCGTTTCAATAACTCTCATGTTGTGAATAAAGATGTAATTGTTTTTAACTTTAGCACTTTAATTTCTCAAAGGTCAATAAACTTGTTACCATATCTTTACTCATTGTAAGAGGTTTCTCCGCCTCCGAAAAAATCTTCAGAAAGGAGAAAGTTAGTGATTGCCCAATCATAAGCAATCCAAGAGATTGTTGGCCTTGGAATAGTAGCCGATGGCTATGAACCAATTAAAAAACAAAGTGTGTTTTGTGTCATTTATTTTCCGTTGTGTTCTTACTCGAAATTTATGAAAGAAGAGATTTTAAGAACGAAAAAATTTTACATGTGTTATCCCCCCCCCCCCTCTAGCGCTATCATTGGTCCAATAATAGGTATCAGAGCGAAAATACTTTGAATTGGTGCAACCACCATTCGGATAATTTTTTGTTTCTTTTCTAAGTTTTCTTTTTTAATTGCACTACTTACACAAGACCAAGTCTTAGAACATATTTTAAATTTTGTCGTGCAAGAAAATGATCCATCAAGAAGGCTACAGCACTGTCCATCCCCCCACTTCAATGGCGGCAACTTCGACTACTAGAAGGGGCGAATGGAATTCTACCTGAGGTAGAGATGTAGATAATTGTCAAGACTGGGTTCACCCTACCGGTCAACGAAATCGGAGAGAAACTTGGATGCGAGAGTTAGACCCCGATATAAAAATGCAAATTGAAGCTGACGTAAAAGCCACTCAGACACTATGATGTGGTTTAACTAAAGAAGAGCTCAACTTCGTCAGACCGTTTATAAGCGCCCTCTAGGACAAGCCGGTCAATCTCTCCGAGGGAACCACATACACTAAGGAAACAAAGTGCGATTTCTATTTGAATAAATTATTTAATATTAAAATGCAGATAGCGAATCCGCGAGCCAATTACACACCCGCATCAAAAACATCCTAAACATGCTACATTCCATAAGACAACCGTTGGAGAACCGAGACGTCCTAAGCATAGTTGAGCTCTTATGAGAACTCGGAAGCTTCGCTAGCTTAAGATTGAGGTGCAAGCTTAGTGCTTCTAAGAACTCGGAAGCGCAAGAGGTTCAGGAAGCATTCGCTATTGTGCAAAGCGCATAAACTTTCCTCTTTTGTTTGTTTTTTTAAATAAGTTTAAAGCCCTAAACGTCTTTGCATTTTCATCTGCCTCATACCGCTGCCTCTTCGTCTACCTCTCGCCACCGCAGATCATGCTTCTTCGATCGCCTCTTCGAAGTAAGTGCTTCTTCTCGATTAACTTATATTAATCAGAATTTTTCCAACGTCTCCGACATCCCGCGAGTATCCCGCTTCCAGCGGCTTTAGACGCACGCGTCATCACATGACACTTCCAACGGCGCCGGAGGCGTCCCGCGACACTTCGAGAGTAGCTGGACACATCACGATCATGAACTGTGGAACAATATTTTTCTTAAACTTAGGATTTAATTAAATCAAACAACTCCCGACCTAAATTGGGTATTTCGAATAGGTTTTTATAAAGCCTAATTATATTATCCCAATAAAATATAAAAAATATATTTAAAATAAAAAAAAGCTAATAAGTTTAAATTAAATTTAAATATATAAAATATATAATAAAAAAATCTAATAAATTTTATTAATTAATATAAATCAGATTTAAAATTTATAAAAAATATATTTTAAATCTAAATTTTTATTAATTCATATAAATCAGATTTAAAGATATATAAAACATATTTAAATTTTAAAAAATTATTAATTCATATAAATAAGTAAATTAGATTTAAAATTTAAATACATAAAAATTATATTTCAAGTAAAAAAATCTGATAAATTTTATTAATTAGATTTAAATATATAAAAATATATTTAAAATTAAAAAACTAATAAATTATATTAATTTATATAAATCAGTAAATCAAATTTAAATATATAAAAAAATTTCTAAAAATTTTATTAATTCATATAAATTAGTAAAACAGATTTAAATATATAAAAAATATATTTAAAATAAAAAAATCTAATAAATTTAATTAATTCATATAAATCAGATTTATATTATAATAAATTTTTTCATGTTTTATTTTTTTTGTATTGATTGATTATTATTGATTTCAGCAGTATTGATTTTTAACCATGTCAAATACAACAATTCTATCAACTCGAAAAGATATTGCTTGGAATTATGCAACATGTTCAGATCCTAAAAATCCAAATAATGTCAATTGTATTTTTTTGGTAAAATAACAAATGATGGAATTTATCGATACAAGCTACATTTAGTTGGGGCAATAAAAATGTGAAAACTTATCCGAAATATCCAGAGCATATTACAGAAGAATGCAAAAAAAGAGTATTTAAAGAATCAAATGGACGATATTCCTCATTCTGATGATTTGGAAGATTTGGAAGAACATGAAGTTGAGCGTCAAACTAATCTGAGAGAAACGACCAATATCCGATTCAAACATTCATCCTACGATCCAAGGTAAAATGTGTAAACAAACTAAACCTATTAATCTTTATTTTATTAAAGATGTCGATGAAATTGTCAAACAAAGACGTGCAAAAAACAAAGGACAATTTAATGAAAATAAAAAAAAAGTTAAGTGATATTGTAGTTGAGAAATTTGTAAGATGGATGTATGATACTAAAATTCTTTTCAATGTTGTTAAATATGATTTTTTTTTAGCCTTGTATTGAAGCTATTGGATAATTTGGATCGGGGTTGAAACCTCCATCATATCATGAAGTAAGGGTTAAGTATTTGAAGAAGAAGTTGACAAATATGAACTCGCTTCTCAATCCCACGAAGAAGATCATACTAAGTTTGGGTGCACAATCATGGTAGATGAGTGGACAAATAAAAAGGGGAGAACTCTTATAAATTTTTTAGTAAACGGTCTCAATGGAAGCTTATTTGTTGAATCAATTGATGTTTCAGGCTATTCTCACACAGCTGAGAAGATATTTGAGTTACTTTCTAAATTTGTGTACCGTATTGGAGAAAAAACCTGGTTAAGGCTGTAACAGATAATGCAAGCTGCAATGTCGTGCAGGTAATATTTGAAATTTATCTTACTTTGAATTACTAATTTGATCATATTTTTTTTTACTAAATTTATTTTGTTTTTTCAGGCCGTCTATTGGAAAACCAATTTCCACACTTGTACTGGACTCCCTGTGCAACTCATTGTTTAGATTTGTTGCTCGAGGATATATATTCAAAATTCCTCATCTCATAAAATTGCACAAATGGGCGTTGATGGGGAACAATATGTCATAAGTATTGAGCATGATAAGAGAGTTTACTAAACAGAGAGACATGGTAAGTACTGCAAAGGCACATTTCACAACCACTTTTTTTTACTTTAAAGTGGTTTCATGTACAACAAGCAAATCTGAAAAAGATGCTTACATTTGAGAAGTGGGCAAATAGTTCATTTTCTAAAGAGACTGCAAGAAAACGTGTAGTAGAAGTGATATCGATGTCTTCTTTTTGAAAAAATATGATTTTTGCATTAAAAGTTGGTTGTCCATTAGTGAAAGTATTGTGGCTGATAGACGGTGAAAGGTCTCCTATCGGTTATATTTATGAGTTAATGGGCAGGGTCAAAGAAGCTATCGTTGCGTCATTTAATAATAATGAAGAGAAATATCGTAACATCTTTGAATTCATTGACAAACGATGGAACCTTCAGCTCCATCGACCTTTCCATGCAACCAGATATTTCTTGAATCCAGAGTGTTTTTTACTCCAACCCTGACATAGAAAATGATACAGAAGTGATTGAGGGTTTGTATACAAGTGCATATCTAGATTGGTGAGAGGTGAGGATTTACAAAATAAGATCATAAATCAATTGGTGAGAGGTGAGAGCTTCAAAATCACCAAGTAAATTTGTAAATAATATATTGTACAATCTCAATATTGGATGGTAATAAAGTTAATCTTAGAATTTATATGTTTTTGTGTTTCAAGCTGATTGTGTTAGTAATATGAGAGAAGTGTCCTAAGGCAATCGCCTTATGATTGTAAACATTTATTCTAATAAATGATAATTCACTATTTGAGTATACATGTTTGTGTATTTGATTGAGATCTTAAACTCATCTACTGAATGTCCGCAATACAATTCACAGCATAAGAGAATTTGTGATGGGATCACAACTAGTGATTATCTCTAAATGTGCAATTGTGAAGTATTGAAATTATCCCTAATCGATGAATTGATAAAAACGGACACTATCAATTCTGTTGAGACTAGCATGGGTTATTCTCTAATCAGCTGATTCTCACTGACTGGTGACATTGGGATGTCCGGAGATAAACATGGATGCTAGTTAAGGGAACTAGTTCATTGGAGTGACTAGCTGTAAAACTTCATGTGGTTATCTATAAAGATATGTCAATGAAGTTCTTACTGCAGCTTAAGTGCGATGTTCCTTTGACTTGCGGTGTTCAAGTCATCTTGGTCATAGAGACTTATACTTTAACATCTTAAGCAAGCATCTCCAAGGAGGTGTGGACCCAGGATGATTGGGTATGAGCCGAAGTGCCCGAAGATGTTTGAACAGCCTACAAAGGATTCACCACTCCTTGCGAGGAGATGTATACCCAGGCCTATCGTCGGATTGTTACTCAAAACCTCTGGCCAGAGTAAATCATGTTTAGAGTGCGAGTCTCTTAAATACATGAGAGTAATTAGAAATCCAAAGGACGAGAAAGACACTACTTGGGCTAGGTGTGACGTAGTCAGTCTAGTGGGGACTGACACAAACAGACCATGTCCTGAACCAAGTGGGTATAAGCTGGTGAAGGGAATGGGGCACGATTCATTAGAGCTGCTGAAGGGTTTCGGAATTACTTCTGAGGTCAAACCGTTGATCTTTCGATTAATTGGGGGTCATGATGTACTACTAGGTGCCACTCATGACCGTTCTATAATTGGTTAATTATAGACGACCAACATAAATCGAAAGCCTATTTAGTCACATGCACTACGAGTAATCCGAGGGATTTAAAACGAGTTGAAAATTGGATTTTCCAATCAAGAGAAATAAGTCGAATCTGAGTTGATCAGAGGCGCAACGGAAACTTAAAATGGCTAAGTCTTTTGAAGGCTTATTGGGCGAATTAAATGAGTTTAATTCGCGATCGGTTCGGGTTGTTTTGGCCGACCAAAGAGGGTGTCCACCCTCTTGGTTTGGCCGGCCATTAAAAGGGGATAAACCAATTTAATTGGTTTAATTAATAAAATAAATCTAGCGCGATTTGTTTTATAAATTATGGATAAATAAATTGATATATATAAAGAAATTTATATAAAGAGATTTATAAAGAAATTTGTAGTAAATTTATTCTTTTTTATGGAAATTAAAATGAACCATGAATTGGTTTAATTTTAATTTATAAAATCAATTATGAATTGATTTATCCATGATAAGAAAATTTTATACAAATTTTATTCCATAATTAAAAGAGGGAGAGTATTTGTTTTATTATAAAGTTAGTTATAATAAAACTTGGTTTAAACGGAATAATTCATAAGAGAATTTATAGGATAAATTTGTTATGAAAATTCCGTTAAGAGGGAGACTTGGCAAGGGAGATGCTACTATATAAAGGAACCAAAGGCAAGCCCTTAATTCCAATTGAGTTGTCAAGAGATTAGTAGCTTCCTCTCTCTCTCTCTATTATTCTCCTTCTCCCTCTCTTCCCCTTAGGGCCGGCGCCCTCCTTGAGATCTAGGGTCGGCACCCCTTCATCCACCTAGGGCCGGCGCACCTCCTTCCCTAGGGTTGGTTGCCGTGAGCTATCAAGAAGAAGGAGAAGCCAAACAAGAAGAAGAAGAAGAAGAAGCGGATCGCAACTCCTCTCTTCCCGGAATTTGGATTCCGTTTCTTGTTGGTTAGTTTCCTATCTTTTCTTGTTCTTCTAGTTGTGCCTTTAGAGAATCTAGTAGTTCTCGTCGCACAAAACCGTGACTTTGCGAAGTCATCCGAAGAATCGGCGTGGACGCGAATAGAGGCGAAGCTTCCAAGGACCTACGGTTGGATCTCGTCCTTACTTCGAGTTACGCGATACTTAGTAAATTAGTTTACTTTTCCGCAAGTTTTAATTTATGATTATTCAACACATCATAAGGTTGCATCTATACGTGGTTATAATTTAGGAATTTTTTATGCTAATTCTTCGTTGCACGTATTTTTTTACGAACCGTATCCTTGTCGACATGCACCCGTCCAACGATTGATGGTCTTCTTAGGTGATCAAACTGAATTATTTGCAATGAGATTTTAAACATACTACTTCTTAGGTTAGAAGTAGTTGGAGTGTTTTTTTTAATACAAATTAAAAATTATTTTATGGACTTAACCTTTCATAAGAAAAGAAATAGGTTGTCTCAACAACGATTGAATGATTTGGTATATATGAAGTACAACAAAGCTTTGAGGCAAAGATATGACATGCAAAATAAGATTGATCTTATTACTTTGTTAGAGATAGATGATAATAATGAATGATTGTTGGGAAAATTGGATGATAGTGATAAAGACAATGATAATGATTTTATGTATGAAAGTGAAGATTTGCATTGAAGTGATGTAGCACACATATGACTTTCAATCTCGAAATGCGTCTTCTTCAAAAGGAGTATCATCATCTGCTTCAGCAAAAAGAAAGCAATTTTCAACTCAAACTAGTCTTGCAGAGGAAGAAGAGAATAACCTTAATGATGAAACTAAAAAAGAAGATACTAATGGATAAAATCAAGCAATGGAGTTGATGACGTAAATTTGGACAATGAATATGAAGAAGATGATTATTTTGATATTTAATATTTCATCTATCACATTTTCAAAGATTTTTTATTTATTTTTAGTTTTTTAAATAATCTACAACTTTATCAAAGAATATTTTATTTTATGGTCATTTGGATTTTCAAAGATATTTTCAAAGACTTTTAATAGATATAATAGTCCTTTTGTTTATTAGGCTTTTTTCTGCCCGCGCTTTACCTTGCACTCTTGAGCATTTTTTTGCGCTCTGTGCTTTTGACAACTATGGTCATAAGGTATGCTCTCAAAGCCTTCATGCCTTGTGGGCATCTATGGTAGATGGATGAAGGTTTCCAAGTATCTTTCTAAAATCAAGCCAGATGAAGTTTTTAGTGAATTTGAACTGCACGAACATACTAACTCGGGCGAAGCCGAGAAAGGTATTGCTTTAATTACAAGGCAAACCAAGGGTAAGGAGTCAAAATCAAAGTTACGACCGAATCAAAATCCAAAGACGAATCGGATTCAAACGAGGATGACGAAGAGCTAACCTCGGAGATCATCAACTTGGTCCAGAAGATGATCAAGAAGAAAGGCTTCACCAAATGAGATCAAGAAGGTGATGCAAGAAAAGGGTAAGTAGATAAGTCTGAGCAAAACCAAGTCGGAGGTGACTTGCTACAAATGCAACCAAAAGGGTCACTACAAGTTCGAGTGCCCAAACTCAAAGGAGACTAAGAGGCAAAGGAAGAAGAAGGCACCAAAGGTCACATGGGACGAATTATCTTCAGAGAAGTCAGACACAGAGGAACCAAACCAAACAAGCTTCATGGCTCTAATGTTGAAAGAAGACGTAGCTGAGTTCGAGTTCGAATCAAGCCATGTATCCAAATCGGATTCGACAACCAAGAAGATGAGGTAACATTTCACTATCATAACATGTCTAACAAAGAAACTAACTAAGTCTAAGGACCCGATTAGGTCACTTCTTAAGGAGGACAAAACCTTAAGAAAGAGACCGACCTTAGTCCCTCAACTGACCAAGTTCAAGAAGGAACCTCAACACAAGTTGAAAAACTTGAGGCAGATAATTCTCTCTTAAAAGGGCAAGTTAAGGGACTCAAGGGTTCGTTTGAAAGGTTCACCTCGGACTCCAAGTATTTAAACATGATACTTTGGACTCAACAAGTCATGAACAACAAATCCGGACTTGGATTCAAAGTTAAGACTAGGCATACATCTTATATGTCCTTAGTTAATCAACACGCTAAAAAAAGACTCCAAGCGTGGGTCCCAAAATGATTGTTAGGACTTGATCAATATTGGATCTCCAAGGATCAACTTCACTACTTAGATAAGAATTATCGAAACTGTGATCAGGGGGACAATAAAAGAATTGTTTCATTAATTTGTTGAATTATGCATGTTTGCCTATCTTAATTGCTTTTAATTTATGCTTAAAGTAGAATAGCTAGATAAGACGGGAATGGCTAGATAGGAAAAGGGTTGTCTAATCTTCACAACATAGTATCAGGACGCGGTGAGTTGATAGTACGTTATAGATAGCCTAAGTATCTGGGTTGGATAAGGTGTATCCTACCAGTCCACCTAGCTAAGAGGAACTGACTGAAGCTAACTCATCATATCCTAAACTAATTAGACCAGGGTTTTGCACTTAATTGGTTAAGTGTGCAATTTCTTAAGTTGGTTTTATCTAAGGAAGTTGTTGTTGATCCGATTAAGAAGACTCCTGTGCCTCGCCATAACTTTGGAGTCAATTTTAGAAATGCCTACTTGACTGAAGGCTAAACTTGAATTTAACCTAAGGCCTAACAACCTTCCTAATTCAAACTTAATTTTAATCAAGTAAAATCTGGAAGGCCGTCTCATAAACCCTATAAGACTAACATGACTAATCACTTAGAATGGGTGAGATAGAAAAGAAGAAAAATTAATTATGTAGTTAACATTGTGTTTCAACTGCATCAATTTAATTTAGTAGTATAGGTTTTCTCTTACTATGATTATTACTACTACTATATGTAAACAATGGAACTAGCCTAGGATATATTGTAGATTTCTTGTACCTCTATAAATTTAGGCACTCTTTGCATTATTGAGCCACGTAGATGGGTGTGAGATGTTAGATCCAACCCTGATTCCACATGTAGATTAGCGCATCAATATGAACCAAGGAGTATAAAGCCAAATAAATCACTAACTCCGAAGTAGACTTAATGATTCATTGATATCATTTGAGTAAAAAAAAAAGTTAGACATTTCTTTAAGGACGATATTTTAGATGATGTAGCTTTAAATATTATATTTTCAAAATATTGGATTGCTAATTATGCTTGGTTAAAAATGGTTAAATCCTAAATTAGGATCCATGCTTAGGAAATCCGTGTCATGAATGAACTTTAAGTTACTTATATGGTTGCTTTTATGCATATATTTTCTTAACTTTAAATCGGGTTGTCACACATCAAAAAGGGGGAGATTGTTGGTGCAGAAAGCACCATAATCGAACCTGAGTTTTGATATTAGCAAAAGTTTAAAGTTAAGCTACTTGTTGGTTAATAAGTTGTGTTAAGTGTGCAGGACTTAACAAGAAAACCTTAGTAGGTCAGGTGGACCAAATACTAGGCAACAAAGACTTAATGGATCAAGGGACTAGACACCAGACACTAGGTCAGGTGGACCGTATACTAGGTCAATTAGATCTGACATCTAGCAAGACAGATTCGATGAGTCAGCAAGTACTAGACATAGAGTCAAGGGAAGTACTAATGGGTCAAGTGATATAATGTGAAGCAGAGGAAGCTCAAATAAGTCAATTGGACCTGATGTTTAGTAGTGGAGAGGTCCTTCTGAAAAGAAGGGCAAGGACAAGTCAATCGAACCTGATGTTTATGTGTTAACTTGGTTTTGCAAGGTTCGGGGGGCAAAACCATAGTTACCAGTCAATCGAACGGTCTAGGTGACCAAATAGTATAGTCTATTCAATCGAAAGTTGAGGTGGCATAGGCCTTTAACATGGCAGCCAAACTATCTAATACGCTGACGTGGCATCTAAGGTGGACGAGGATATGTCTTAGACGACTAACGAGGCAGAGGCTAGAGTTAGGCTTGTTGACATGTCAAGAGGCTTGGTCAAGATAACCTTCAGCTCGCTGATGTGGCAAGATGCACAATCAAGGATAAGCTCGTTAAGGCTGACGTGGCCGAGGATCGACATCCAAATGCTGACGTGGAAAAAGGCAAATGGCAGGATAGAGGGTTTGATCAACCAAACTTGTACATCGGGCGACTGATAAGCAGATCTAGATTAGGTTTACTCCTGATTATCAGTCGATTGAATAAGGGATCTGGTCGACCAAATGAGTGATATAAAAGAAGCTCGACCAGAAGGCTTTCATCATCAACTTACACACCTCTAAGCCCTCGAGCGTGCTTAAATCAAGTCGTCCACGCTGTGTTACTTTGACAACAAAGTTCCGTTTCAATAACCTCATGTTGTTGGTAAAGATTTAATTGCTTTTAATTTTAGCACTTTCATTTTTCAAAGGTTGGTAAACTTGTTATTGTATCAATTGTAAGAGGTTTCTCCACCTCCAAAAAATTCTTCGAAAAGGAAAAAGTTAGTGATTTCCCAAACATAAACAATCCAAGGGATTGTAAGCCTTGGTGTAGCAGCCAGAGGTTGTGAACCATATAAAAAAACAAAGTGTGTTTTGTGTCGTTTATTTTCCGTTACATTCTTACTCAGAATTTATAAAAGAAAAGATTTTGAAAATTAAAAGATTTTAAGTGCGGTATTCACCCCACCGACCCACCCACCCACCCCGGCGCACTTTTATCAGTCCTATAACAACTCCACCATGTAGAGGAAGGCATTAAGGAGATCGTCCATACAATGAAGGTAAAGGGTAGCAAGGTTGGCAGCTCCACCATGTAGAGGAAGGCATAAGGAGACCTTCCATATAATGAAGGTAAAGGGTAGCAAGGTTGACATCCACATGGATAAGAATTTGCATATATACAAATGCAATAAACATTATTCCATATTCATCAAGGGCCAAGGTAAAAATCTCGCTATCATCTATTGTATGTTATTTCAAGGTTATACTTGATCTTTAAGCCTCATCTTAGTCTATATCACTAGAATATATGGGTGATTCTTGCACAAATGTTAGATTTAAGTGCTTAATCTTTGTACCTTGTCGCCAACATTAATGGGATTTGTTATGATGTCATTCTAGCAACCAACAAATGTTAACGTAGGGTGAATATCATTGAGGAGCCAAGACATATAATTAGGTGTTTAATGGAATTAAGGTCTAGTTTAATTTTTCAAAAAGGAGTTGAGGATTGACAACGAAGGGTGTCATTTGTCCTTGTTTACACTTTGAACTTAAACCAAATCATCAACTCCTTTCCATTTTGAATTCAGGTCCACACCTTCATGAGTTAGGAGGTCATCGCTTATTAGAAAGTCAATTGTCAAGGACCAGCCTAACTTAGAACTTGAGAATCTTCTCGATGGAGATTTTAAGTCGAGATTAGATTCCTAGGATCAATTTAGAAAATATTATTGATTTGGTCCAAAGATAAAAATCGCATAGCCTTCTAGAGTTAATAAGGATTTTGTAAGTTCCAAGGATATTACAATGTGGTTTGTAACACCACATTTTATTTTGTGGCAAATTAGGATATTTGATATGCCTCTAGATAGTTCTTTGGGATGTTTGGTTAGTGGTTATTATTCTACAAGATCATATTTTATAAATTATTAATTGTGAATCATATTTCATAAGGTATGATGAAACTTCATTCTATTTTCACCTTTGATGGTCGCTGTTGAGTCATATAAATTGTTGGATTCATATGTTTCTAGGTAATATTTTTTTTCCTGCTAGTTTGGTCTTGATGCACCATCCTTTGTAACTTCTGAATTTATAAGTCTTACGCTAACCATTTGTCTTATTTGCATGATGATGTCAAATGTATAATTACATTAAACATTTATTTGTGTAAGATTTACGCTGATAAAGGATGTATTGAGAGTGAAATAACATGAGAGTAGTGAGTTACATGGATAGTTGAGAAGCCTAAGTTGTTGGATCGATGGTTTCTAACCCTTTATGAGGACCCTGTAGAGCCACTAAGAGAGAGACCGTCACCACCAGCACCATAACACTAAATGTGGTTCTCAATTTCTCTACCATTTCCTTTCACACTTTTGCTATTGTTGGGCTAGTATAGTACCAACAATATTTTCATATCTTCTTCCATTTAAGAAGAAAATTAATCTTATTTCATACAATGTCGTTACAAAAGCATATTGCACACATGTCTAACTTTGCCTTCCTCGAGTAATACTTCATATTTATTTGACAGAAAGTGAATTCTCCAATAACTAGAAAAACGATGGTGACACCTAGACTAACAAAGTTTTAAAAAATAATGGAGAATTTGTTAGATTTCAGATACTTTCTTTTATTATACTTTAGTTATTATTGAATTGGAGCTAGCTCAATTTCTTGTTATGTTCAACTAACCCAAGATCAAGCCCTGTTTCACAACAAAGTGTTACGGCTTAACAATGAATGATTACGAAATTCATGACTATCTGGCGAGGTGGTACTCCAACTCTAATATAGATAAAGTCTTATCCAATTCAGCTTCTATTCATTACATTTTCTTCTCTCTGCAGAATGTTAACTATGCAATTTCCTTATGGTTTTCAAAGTTCAATTGTTTGATCCATGTTAATAGCACTTGATCTATATCGAAATCAATATCAAACTCAAAGCATACCTAAACCCAACCATCTATAGAAAGGTGCAATCGTTTCTACTAATACAAAAAACCTAGAAGAGGAACGTAGATCGTAGAAGAAGTCGAACGAAGATCAGACCTTTTAGGACCGAAAGTAGCCTGCGGAAGAGAAACATATGCTCGGAGAGGATTGAGAGAGTCCGGCGAGACCATAGAGGAGGAGGAGGAGGAGGAGCCGCGGACAAGCCACTTGGATGAGGCTGAGAGGGAGGAGGCGTCGGCCGTCGATGTCCCCTTGAGGGGGACGTCGTGGCGCAGTATCTCCGGAAGAACATCGGCGATCTTGCTTCTCGCCTCAGCAGCCACGGGAAGGGAGGGCGGCGGAGTAGGAGGAAGCTTCTGGGCGAGGCGGCCGACGACGTTCTTCGACTCGTGGAGGAAATAAGAGCCCTCTGTGGCCGCTAAACGCCCGGCTAAGAAACTCATTTCCGCTGGTGCCTATCCCAATTCCCAACCCCAAGTTGATTTTTTTGATGAGTTCTGCGACATTAATTAGATTAGGAATGCGAGCGCGTTGAAAATTCAAGTGTTTGAAACTCATTTCCACTCGGCTTGGACAACCCGGTTTGACTGGCTAATCTTACAAAAAATGAAGAAACTTCTTATGAAGTGTATAACTACATCTACTTTTGAAATTTAGTTAGTATTCCACGATAAGCTAAAGCAAATGATGGGGCAAATGATTGAAGTAGATTAAGTTTGGCCGCTTTGGAAACTAGGGGTTGACTGATTCAGTTGGCATGAATCGCAAGTTGATCGAATTCAAGTGGGACCGGAATCCACCATAGGTTCGACTTGATTGAGGTTTGGATATTTAAAAAATTATGATGTAGCACTAATTAACCATGTAACACTTACTAACTCATAGTTGTTGAATTGGATTATGTCTAGTTCCATAATTATCTCCTCTGTGTTGATCCTGGAACAGATTGATGGGGGTATTGGAGATGAGTGAATTGCTTTTGCCACCTTGAATTGAACTATGTCATGTTTAATCGAAGCGTGGAGAGATTTGAGATAAATTTTATATTTATCTCCTGTAAAAATAATTTTAGTATAGTTAGGTTCTGTTTGTCTATTGTAAAAATGATCTTCAAGCCCTAGACCATTTTGATATTTCTTTTTATTCGCTCAAAATCAGGTGAAATGAAGCTTTCATCGATCCACTAATAAAAATTCTGAGTCCCCATAGGATAGACTGATTATTAGCGCATGCGATGTTACCACTTTCAGGTATAGGAATTAAAACCTGACAAAATCAGTGTCCGCCCTCCCCGCGCGCTAGTCATAACATCCGGACTAGTAGCCCTCATGATTTACCTCCTCCATGTCGAACTTAGAACAGATTGACGGAGACACTGAAGATGAGTGAATTATCTTTTGCCATCCTCGTAAAAAATTCGGCTGTATAACATGAACTCTAACTATGAATTGCAAACTTTGAACAACAAATTGGGTCACGAACTCTAGACCATAACTATAACCTAGTGGAAGAGCTCGTGTCCTCATTATGAATCACAACAGCTGCAAACTTCAGCCTGACTGTGAATTGTGGTGAATCACTCACGACGATGGTGAGATGGCAGCCACACTGCAAATTGAGGTCGCTGTGAGCTTGCAACTAGGCCCGAAATATATAGTGAGCTAAGAATCACTAAATCAGTTGTTGGTTGTCGATGGGTATGTACGGTGAAAGTTGCTCAAGATGAAAAAGTTGATCGGTTTAAAGCCTGCCTCGTCGCTAAGGGTTACACTCAGATCTTCGGATTGGATTATGGGGACACTTTTTCTCCTGTTATCAAGATATCCTCTATACGCCTATTCCTATCGATTGCTAGGATTGACATTGACCTCTTTATCAGTTGAACATTAAAAATGCTTTCTTACATAGAGACATGCTCGAGGAAGTCTACATGGAGCAACCTCCGTGTTTTGTTGCTTAGGGGGGTCTTCTGGTCTTGTATATCTCCTGCGAAAATTTTTATATGGCCTCAAGCATTCACCCAGAGCATGGTTCAGTAGATTTAATACTGTAATTCAACAGTTTGGCATGACTCAGAATGAGACCGACCATTCTATCTTTTATCGCCACTCTCTACTGGTTGCATCTACTTAGTGGTTTATGTTAATGATATTGTCATCACAGGTAGTGATCATCTCGAGATTTCACAGGTAAAACAGGATCTTTTCAAACATTTTCAGACAAAGATCTCAGCAAACTCAAATATTTCTTGGGGATAGAAGTAGCACAGTCCAAAGATGGGATCATCATATCCCAAAGGAAGTATGCAATCGATATTTTGGAAGAAACATGAATGTTAAACTCAAAGACAGTTGACAACCCTATGGATCATAATGTTAAGCTCCTGCCAAATCAGGGGGAGCCTCTTCCAGATCCTAAACGATACAGGCGATTAGTAAAAAACTAAGCTATCTTATTGTTACTCGTCCAGACATCTCATTTATAGTAAGTGTAGTAAGTTAGTTTCTCAACTTTCCATGCAAGAAATATTATGATACTGTGATTCGCATTATTCGATATATCAAAGGCGCTCCAGGAAAGAGTCTTTTGTACGGAGACAAAGGGGCATACTCGAGTCGTAGGGTATTCTAACGCAGATTGAGTAGGTTCTCCTACTGATAGAAGATCTACTTTTGAGTTTTGTATATTTGTCGGAGATAATCTTGTTTCTTGAAAAAGGAAAAAGCTAAATGTTGTAGCAAGATCCAGTGCAGAGATAGAGTATCGAGTCATGGTCATAGTCAGTCAAGAGCTTATATGGCTCAAACAGTTGCTTCAGGAACAAGATTTGAAAAGATTACACAAATGTCACTTATATGTGACAACTAGGCCGTCATGCATATCGCCTCAAATCTAGTTTTTCATGAAAGGATAAAGCATATTGAAGTCGACTGTCACTTTGTCAGAGAGAAAATTATATATGGAGAAATATTTACTAGTTATGTCAACTCACATAATTAACTAACAGATATATTCACTAAGTCACTTAGAGAACCTCGAATTGACTACATATGTAACAAGATGGGTGCATATGATTTATATTTTCCAGTTTGAGAGAGAGTGTTACAATATTGTAAATATAGCTAAGGATAATTTGATATATCTTAATTTGTATTTTACCTAAAATATAACTTAGTCCTTAGATAGAATCCTGATTTATTTTTTAGAATAGAGTTCTAATTATTTCTTAGAATAGGTCCTAACTTTGTATATAAATAAGGTTTATATCTTATAATATTTGATGAAAGGAATTCTTTAACAGGTTTAATTATAACCCAAGAGAGTTTGATTTTGAACCAAACATAATCTTAATTGTAATGGATCAGGTTAGTTTTTCTTGTTGGATTTGGGAGATGATTTGCTTCCCAAGTCATGTAAAGGTGTATAAATACACCCCTTGACAAGGAGAAAATAAATTGGATTAGGCTTTCTTCTCTTCCTCTCTTCTCTCCCTCTCCCTTATGTCGGCATCGATACGGATCGATTCCATCGACGGCCAGCACTGATACCAATCCGCATCATCGATTTTCGACGCCGACACTGATCGACGTCACTGACCGATCAGTGTCACTAACGTTCGACATCGATACTAATTTTCAACACCGCTGTTCAGTGTCGATATCGATTAGCGTCACTACTCATCGATGCCGTCACCAATCGGTGCATCCACTCTTAGGCACCAGCACCTAGTTTGGTACCGCTTGGTTGCTTCGGTCGTCGGGCACAAGATCAAGTGGGAGTTCTCACGGATTGATTCTTCTCCACGCTTTGCTAGTATTGATCGGAGAAGAAAGACTTGGGCTTCGCGATGCCGTCTTGACAATAACTCGACGTGGATAGGAATAGAGGAAAACTCCGTTGAGTTTGCAAGTTGATGTCCTTTCCATTGCGCATTATCCATCAGATATACCTAGAATAAAAATTATTTTAGAAAATTTTATTTTATGATCATGTCTAGCCATGTTGTATCTTTGCATGCATATGGTGTGTGATGTAATAATTTAGGAAATTATTATGTTTTTGTCTTCCAAAGTGCATGTTTTGAAATGTGTTTTAGCACGTACCACATAGAGCTCTCCAAAAAGTGCCTATCGCTGAAAGCATGAGTAACATGTATTAGATGACGGCTAGCTAGGCTTGGAGATTGACACTTAAAAAGTTAAATCACTCATTGCACTGAGCATAGAGAATTTCCACTTATGTCACACTCAAACAATTTTGTTATCTTGCTAATTAGTGAAACTACACATTATAATTAGATTAATTTACTAAAGATTATGATGTATCATTTATACGCATAAATCAAATTATAGGTTTTGCTTGAGGACAAACAAAAGATTAAGTCAGAGGATGTGATTTATGTGTTTCTTATTTTATAGCATTATTTGTATATATTCTATGTCATTTCATGAATATATTTTGCATACGTACATCTTTTTTCTATTGTTTTTATTGCTTTTACTCTTTTAATTCAGAGCATTGCTCTTTGCTTGTTTTTGTTGATAGGATGTCAATTTGGAGTTAAAATGGAGCATAAAGCCCTTGGAATGTAGAGTTGGAGTAAGAAGCACGCTTTAGCCGTGACCCATGACACGGACATGTTCCTATATACAAAAGAAAAAAATGAAGAATGAAGTGGAAAAAGGCTCAACACGGGCTAGTCGTGCCTCCTAGGGCCCAAGCATGATTGTGCCCCTTTCTAAGGGGCAAAAAACCAATTTTGGCGGAGCTAGAAAATCTAATAGATCTGGAAGACTTGGGGAAGCTATAAAAGGATCAAGAGAACCCTTGTTAGGTTATCTTGGACCAAGGGACCCCTTTCTTTGTTGGAGGATTCTCCTCTTTCCAGGGAACCATAGAGCGGCCACTTTCTCAGCCGTTGCGATGATCCGTCTATCATCGGAGCTCGGAATTCATTTGGAGACACCGACATCGATTGGATAAGCATTCTCCTCTCTTCATTTCTAGTTTAGAGTTGTAGAATGCTATTATTTATGTCTTTCGATTGTTTCTCATTTTCTATAGTGTAGTTCTTTGAATTCTAGTAATAGGAAGTAGCTATTATATAATTGTTGACAATTATTTTAAGTATTTCTTTCTTTCTTTATTGAATGACATGTGTATTCCTTGTTCCTGATTTATTGTGTAAACTATAATGCCTTAGGACTTGGGGAGTCGGTCACAATGTAGAGGTGATAATATAGATGAACTGTGGATCCCTAGTTATAGGGGTAGTCCCACAAAGCGGAGTTCTAACATTATCACCTTGAATGTAAATTGACTTGCCATGAGGGAATAATTATCTTAGGGATTTATGGGTTTGCCCAAATTTGATGTCAAGAAATAAAGGGGATAATCTAGATATACCGTGAAGCCCTAGTGATAGGGGTAGTCCCGCAAAGCGGACATTCTAGCGTTGTCACCTTGCTAAGAGGCGTTAAGTTTGGGAAGGCACACTCGTATAATTCTCTCAAATCCATATCGGTAATTTGGATAGGACCCCCAACATGCGAGTAAATATAGAGGTATGAAAGTGAACAATACATAGGGCATCGACAAATATCGTAGCGAAACCAAAGTCCTAAAATAACTTTCCCAAACTTGACTTCTCTTTTAACAACTTGCTTGTTCTCAACCTCACAATTGCTTTAGACCCTCTCTCAATGCTCTCTCAGCACTCAGCTCTCAACTCTCTCTCTCATTCTCTTTAGCGAACTTGAATGACTTTGATTCTCTAGATAACTAGTTTCACGAACTCAATTAGTGTTTAATCAATAGTCCTCGTGGAATTAATATTTTATTACTTAACAACCATTCTCGAATGGGTGGAAACGAAAAGGAACGGAATCAACCAAGGAAAGATATTCAAGGGGAAGAGGAAAAAAAAAAGAGGGAAAGGAAAGGAGGGAAACAAGATTCTACGGGAAAGCTCATGGAAAAGAGGGAAAAAGAGATAATAAAAAAATTGACGAAGTTGTCGTTACCTGAGCAGTCGCAGGACACTAGTGAGGTGTTGACTAGTGCTAGGTGCAATAGCCTCGCATGATGTCGTCTGGCTAGTGGTCTGATAGCCTCGCACAGTGCTGTCCGACTCGACAACTATCGTCAAACCGCAAGTGGTAAGCCGTTAAGTAGTAAAACTATCGATTCATAGGAACTGTTGATTAAGCACTAATCAACATTTCAAAATAAGTTATTTGATGATCGAGGATTATGAGAATACAAGTGGGAGAGAGAGAGAGAGAGGAGGGAAAGACTTGAGAGAAGGCTAGAGCAGAGGTGGTCAAGGGAAGAGAAGTAATCAAGGGAGAAGTTGGAATGGGGATGATTCTAGAATTTCGATTTCACTACAATGTTAATCAATGTCCTATGTATTATTCACCTTCTTACCTCTATATTTATGCACTTGTAGGGATTCTAATCAAATTACCGATATAAACCCGTGATAGTTACACCGGTGTGTTTACCCCATTCAATTTGAATGCTATTAAGTAAAGAGGTAACATAAAAAGTTTGATTAAAGGTATATCCTCTGTCACATGAGGACCCCAATCATACACTTTAGATTACACAAGTCACATCCTAACATTAAATTAGGAAAAACCCATTAATCTTTAATTAACTAATCCATTGTAGAGAATATCCTTCATTTCAAGGTGATACTCTAAAAAGTCCAGTTACAAGGATACTCTTTATTACTAATGGCCCTCTGGTCATACAATCTAAAGCATCTCTCCTACATGGCAACCAATCCTTCACATCCATTCAATCAAACAAGAACAAGACATAAACATATCATATAATAAGAAATTGACCAAATCCATAGTTTATACATCAACATTGTTGAGGCAATCGACCCTAAAATGATTAAAAGATCATGATTTTGATGTGTGTGTGAATATGTTTAAGGTTAGAGTGTTATGTTGTATTTGATGTGTGTGATTGAGTTTGCAGGACTTGGAGAATCACACATGGTGAACATATCCGAAGGACGAGAGCCGAGGGAGGAGGATTCCAAGGGCAAGCCGGGAAGTGGACTTCAAGGGCACACGTGAAGGGTGACATGGAGGCAAACCAAGGGAAGGCTTGTGTGCGCATCCGAGGGACGAGAGCCAGAGGAAGATGACTTCAAGGGGCGAGCCAAGGAGTGAACCTGAAGGCACACGTGAAAGAGTATGTGAAGATTGGCTGGAAGTGAGTGGGCAGTCGACTGGTCAGAGGGGAGTCGACTGCCAAAACTCACAGAAGGTTTTCAGGGCAGTCGACTGGTATACCCCGAAAACTAGCCGTTGGCTAGCAATTAATGCTAGGCTAGTCGACTGCCCCAGGGGCAGTCGACTGGTGCTGGGCTGGACAGACTACGAGTTTGTCCTGTTCTCTTATAAAAGGAGGACCTTTTTGCACGTGAACGTACTGTAACGAAGTGCTGCTCATGCAAAAAGGCTTCTCATCTTCCTCTCTCTTCGATCACTATATTCTGTAAAGAGGAAGACAACATTCTGTAAAGGTTTCTCCACCTGAAGGAGATTTTTCTTAGTGGAGGTGGAGTACGTGCGTGGATCCTTGGATTAGTCACCCATTTGGGTGGATACCAAGTAAATTCTGATTGCTAGCATTGTTTTTATTGTCCTTTGCATATTATTGTTTCCGCTGCGCTAACAACCTTGTAGAGACATCTCCGAAAAAGTGCTATTCACCCCCCCCTCTAGCACGCCAGTCGATCTATCAGTTGGTATCAGAGTCAGGTTCGTTTCGGAAGAACTCGCCGTCAACCGGAGCAAGTTAAATGGCGTTTCAAGAGGGATACAGCACTGCACGGCCACCCTTCTTCGACGGAAACAATTTCGCATACTGGAAAGGTAGGATGCAGTATTATCTTATGAACGATATTGAAAATTGGATTAGCATTGTAGATGGATTCGATGCACCCGTCGATGAAAGAGGAGAACCGACACCCATGAGATCCTGGTCGAAAGAGGTCATGAAGAGGGCGTAGTCCAATGCCAAGGCCACCACCACACTTCAGTGCGGGCTCTCAAAGGAGCAACTCAACAAGGTGGGGACATTCAAGAGCGCCAAAGAATTGTGGGACAAACTGGTGGAACTGAACGAAGGGTTAAACGAGTCCAGAAGAGCAAAGAAGGACTTGCTCGTGGCCCAACTCCAATCCCTGTCCATGAAGAGCAACGAGACTGTCAGCCAACTGCATGGAAGGGTGAAGGAGGTCATCAACGAACTCCATGTGATTGGAGAAAAGATCGAAAACCGAGATATCATCAGGTATGTCCTACGAGCCTTCCCGAGAACTACCTTGTGGGCATCTATGGTGAATGCCTACAAAGTATCAAGGGATTTATCTTTAGTTAAATTAGACAATTTATTTTGTGAATTTGAACTGCACGAGCAAGCCAACGTTTCGGCCAAAGAGAAAGGTATAGCTTTTATTGCAGAAAAGGAGAAGAAGAAGAGGAAGGAGAAGAAGAAGGTGTTCTACTCTTCCTCATCCGACTCAGAGGAGTCCAGCGCCTCCATGGATAGCGATCAGGAGGCTTTCATGGTAAGGAAGATGCGTAAGACTTTCAAAAGTTTTTCTAACAAGTCTTATGCTAGGAAAGGGTCCAAAGGCAAGGGTAAGGCCAAGGACATCATCTGCTACAACTGTCACCAAGAGGGACACATGAAGAACGAGTGTCCTCAACTGAAGAGAAGAGATGAAAATAAGGAGGAGAAGAAGAAAGGTGACAAGAAGAGGTCGAAGGGGAAGGAGAAGGGTGCTACCAACCTCAAGGCGACCTGGGATGATCCATCATCCTCGGAGGAGGAAGAAGAGCAAGTTTCACATTTTGCTCTCATGGCAATGGACCATTCAGACTCATCAGATGATGAAAGAAGTTCGAGCAGTGAAGATGAGAGTGCCTCCTCTTCATCATCATCCGAGTCAGAAGCTTCGGTAAGTGAGGCATACCACTTACCCTCCTCTACTTTAGTTAAGATTATTTCTAGCACTAACATGGATTTAGCTAAGGCTAGAAGTAAGATTAAGGAACTAAAAAATGAAATTGTCATGCTTAGAGTAGAGTCTACAAAACTTAAGGAAGAATTACATGCTTGTTCTCTTGCATCACATGATTCATGTTTTGAAACTGAAAATAGGGAACTAAGGAAAAAGGTAGAGGACCTCACAAAGGCACTTAGAAAATTTCAAGTGGGGTCTAGCAACTTAAATATGATAATAAATAGTCAAAGGGTCGTCTATAACAAAGCCGGATTAGGGTATAGGCCAAAGACAAAGGAAGTGGTCTTTGTCTCACTCATGGGTAGGATTGGTGCGTCTAGGAGACAAGGGTTTAAGGGAAACACCAAGAGGGCATGAATACCTAAAAGATTTTTAAATGATGCTTGTGGATCACAAATTTGAGTACCAAAAGAGTATGTTTTTCATGTTGTATAGATAAAGGTGAAGGAGGCCTCAACTATGTGGATAGTAGATAGTGGATGCTCAAGACATATGACCGGAGATGTGAGCAAGTTCACTACTATTAGCTACCTAAGAGAAGGGACAGTCTCCTTTGGAAATAGTGGAAAACTGAAAATTATTGGTAGGGGCACCATTGAGGTATCTCCTGCAATTTATATACATAAGGTACTCTTAATTAAAGTCATGAAGTTTAACTTACTTAGTGTGAGTCAGTTATGTGATGTGGGCTTTAGAGTTGAATTCCATGATAGAAAGTGCCTAATTAAACATAATGAGTCAAATAATGTCACATTAGAAGGGTATAGAGAGGCCAACTTGTATTATCTTGATCTTGCTTATGCTACTAACAATTTGGCTAAGTGTTTCATGTCTAAAGAAGAAGAAGGGTGGTTGTGGCACCGGAGACTTGGACATGTCAACATGAGAAGCATTGCAAGGGTGGCCAAAGAAGAATTGGTGAAGGGGCTACCTATGATCAAGTATGAGAAGACCAAATTGTGTGATGCATGCCAAAAGGGTAAGCAATCAAAATCATCATACAAAGGTAAAACCCTAACCACTACTACTTTATCATTAGAACTTTTACATATTGATTTGTTTGATTGTCATAGTACTCCCTCACTAGTAGGGAGTAAATATTATTTTGTTATTGTAGATGATTTTTCTAGGTTTACATGAGTTTTCTTTTTGAAACATAAGGATGATACCCTAGAAATCTTTATATGATTTAGTAAAAAGGTAGAAAATGAAAAACATCTCAAAATTAACCGAATTAGGAGTGACCACGGTGGGGAGTTTCAAAATTCATGTTTCTCACAATTTTGTGTAAAAAATGGATACAAGCATAAATTTTCATGCCCAAGGACTCCTCAACAAAATGGGGTAGTTGAGAGGAGAAACAGAGCCCTACAAGAAGCTGCTAGAACTATGCTTAACGCATATTCCCTTCCTAACTATTTTTGGGCCGAAGTGGTTAACACCGCCTGTTATATTCAAAATCGGGTTCTAGTACATAGGTTTCTAGGAAAAACACCCTTTGAATTGTGGAATGGGAGAGTTCCGCAAGTCCACTACTTTAGGGTCTTTGGATGTAAAGTCTATATTTTAAATACCAAAGATGACCTAAGGAAGTTTGAGTCAAAAGTCGATGAGGGAATTCTAGTTGGGTATTCATCAACTAGTAGGGGTTATAGAGTTTACAACAAAAGGACAAAAGTAATTGAGGAGTCCGGAAATGTTAACTTTGATGAATCAACAAATACCTACCCTAGAAAAGCCTCAATTGATAAGGATATGGAAGAAGTCCAACCCCTTACCTAAAGAATCCAAGACCTACATTTGGAGGGCAATGATCAAGGGGGAGTAAAAAGTAACCTAGAGGACGAGGAAGAAGTAGTCAATGAACCCACAACCTCTAGGCCCTTGAGACATCATCAAGATCACCCTATTGATCAAATAGTGGGTGATGTCACTCAAGGAGTAAGGACTAGGTCCTATTTTAGAGACCAAACTAGTCAAATAGCATTAATCTCTCAATTAGAACTTAAGTCTATTGATGAAGCGTTGAGAGATGTAGATTGGGTCTTAGCCATGCAAGAAGAGCTAAATCAATTTGAGAGAAGTGAAGTTTGGGAGTTTGTTCCTAGGCCCAATAATTGCACCATTGTAACCACAAGATGGGTCTTTAGGAACAAATTAGATGATCAAGGAAAAATCACTAGGAACAAGGCTAGATTGGTAGCTAGGGGGTTTAACCAAGTTGAGGTATTAGATTATGATGAGACTTATGCCCCCGTAG
>JAGFNQ010007523.1:0-23940 GCA_024364735.1 Boesenbergia rotunda
TGAAGAGCCTTCTTCTTTTTGTTCTTAGTGGGTTGGTCCTCTTTCTTGTAAGGGCATTCATGTTTGAAGTGCCCTTTTCTGTTACAGCCGAAGCAGATCATTTTGCTTTTACCTTCAGTGCTGTAGGGCTTCATTACCTTTTGAATATCTTTCTTTGAAAATTTGTTCTTCCTTCTGGTGAACATTTTTCTTACCAAGTTCACCAGTTGTTCTTCTTCATCAGAGCCTGACTCATCTTCAGGTTCTTCTTGGACTTTTCTCTTTGATTTGGCTTCCTTTGGTGAACCTGCAAATAAAGCTAGCCCTTTCTCGGCCTTGGCGTTAGTCTGTTCGTGCAGTTCTAATTCACAAAAATCAGTTCAAATTTAATTTTAGAAAGGTTCCTAGAAATTTTATAGGCATCTATAATAGATGCCCATAGTGAATTTCTAGGGAATGCATTTAAAGCGTACCTTATGATGTCCCGGTTCTCCTGTTTGTGCCCGATCATGTGGAGTCCATTCAGTATGTCCTTGATCCGGGCGTGGAGTTGGCTTGCAGATTCTCCTTCCTGCATTTTGATGTTAAATAATTTATTCAAAAGTAAATCCCTTTTTGTTACCTTGGCATCAGAGGTGCCTTCATGTAGTTCAATTAATTTGTTCCCATAGCTCCTTTGCTGAGTCGGTTGGTCCAATTCTGTTTAGCTCCTCTTTGGTAAGTCCGCACTGGAGGGTGTTCTGGGCTTTGAACTCGGTCTGAGCCTTTTTCTTTCATCTCCGAGTTCCATCTGTCGGGCCTTAGTGGAGCATTATTTCCCTCATCCATTGGCGGTGTGTAGCCTGTTTGAACTGCAAACCACTGATCCATGTCGGTCTTCAGATAAACCTCCATCCTTCTCTTCCAGTAGGGAAAGTCTTCCCCATTAAAGAGGGGAGGGCGAGCAGTGCTATAGCCTTCACCTTGGGCCATCTGAAATAGACCACACAAAAACTTGTCCCAAGACTAGGTCTTGGATTAGTAGTGTGGTAGGAAGAGGAGAAGAGAGCGACTCGAAATGGTGTTGCACCAAATTCGAGTAAAATCAAACGAACGAAAAACTAATCCAAATCTAGGCAACAATACCTAATTTAGATTATGTGTAGCGAAAAACTAAAAATCGAAAAAAATGGATTTCCCCCGGCTCTTATGGTGGTTGCACCGATACAGAGCGTAACAGGCTCTGATACCACTTGTAAGATCGATGCACGTGAGAGGGGGGTGAATCACGTGACTTTTAAAAAATTAAATCAGAGTGCTTTAAAGAGCGTGCACAGTGGAAATGAAAGAGACGAAAAACAAACACGCAAACACGAACGATTTTTACTTCGTTCGGAGCCTTCAGCGACTCCTACTCGAAGGCCCAGGTCCCTCGGACCTTTCCGTTGGGCAATCTACTAAAACTCTCTATCGGTCAACCCCGATAGAGTAGGCGAGTACAAATGAAATGAAAGTGTGACAACCCCACACTTTCAAGTAATTAAGTGCAATAAAGTATTAAAAGAAATTCTTCTTTTTACCGACGTCCGGAGTAGGTCGACTCTTTCGGGGCAGCGGGACGTCGTCGGCTCGAAGTGTAGCGTTTCCGGAGCAGGGCGCGAGCGTAGAAGAACTTGGAGCGTTGAAAAAAAGTATTGTCCTTTGAAGAGGGTCGAGGCCCTCTTATATAGGGCAGGGGGCGCCCGACATGCTCGGGGCGCCCCCCACGTGGCTGTAGATCCGGCGATGCTCCGGTCAGAGCTAATCTCGTCTACTTCGGGATTGCTTTTGACTGGGGCGCCCGACGCGCGCGGGGCGCCCGTTTGACCGGTCAAAATCCCATCTTCTGGCTTCGCGAGGGTGAGCTGCAGCCGCCTTCAGTGGCGTGGCACAGTGGGCGCCCGAGACATGCGGGGCGCCCCCAATTGCGCTGCTGTCGGGGCGTTTACCTCTCCGCTGACTTTGGGTTGACTCTGGGGCGCCCGACACATCCGGGGCGCCCTGCTCAGCTACGGCCTCACTCCTTTGAGGCTCTCTGAGCTGCAAAAACACAGTCCTTCGGTCCTGCATCCAGGGTTAGTCCAAAACAAGGATAGCACAATTTTATATGGACTAAAATAAGATATAATTCTAAGTTAATTAGATCCTGTCTCCCAGACCAGGATCTAACCAGGACTCAACTTAGATCACCTAAATGGGTCTAAGTTGGACCGCGCCTAAAGTCCAAGATTGGACTCGTCCTCACTGGGTCGCTCCTCCAGTGACTTACCTTACTTACCCATTGTGCAGTTCTACTTGACTTCTTGATCCTACCAGGACTTCCTGCCAAGTCTCAACCACCTTGGTCTTCCTGCCAAGTCTCAACCAACTTGGTCTTCAGCCAGTTGTCAGGTCCCGCGGACCCAACTGGACTTCCCGCCAGGACTCAATCATCCTGGACTTCAGCCTGGTGTCTGGTCCTAAGTCTTTCAACCCTGCACACTTAGTAAATAGGTTAAACACACACAACCCTAACTTTAACCACTTTGTCATACATCAAAACCCGAGTTTGACCGTTAGTGCAAACTGCACCAACACTCACGACTTAGCTATTGCCTTCAAGCCTTCTTCGACTTTGGCTCTCGTGCCTCGGATGCATACGAACCCGCGGCTCGTTCTCATGCCATCCTTCGTGTATGCCTCAAAGTTCACTTCCCTCGGCTCATCGTTCCTGCTTTGTCCACGGTCCCTCCATCCAGCAGTCTCGACCTGTTGCCTTCAAGCCTTCTTCGTCTTTGGCTCTCATCCCTCGGATGCATACGAACCCGCAACTCATTCTCATGCCATCCTTCGCGTATGCCTCGAAGTTCGCTTCCCTCGGCTCATCGTTCCTGCTTTGTCCACGGTCCCTCGGATGCATACACGCCCACGACTTGTCTCCTCATGTCATCCTTCAGCAGGCCCGAAGCCATCCAGCTAAGTCCATGTGTATCCTGCAAACCTGTACACTCAAATATACATATTAAACACAAGGGTGAACCTAACTTAAACCATTTGCCCAAACATCAAAACATATGGTCACCCGGACCATAGATTGCTCTAACAATCTTTCCCTTTTTGATGTTTGACAATACGTTTGAGTTAGGGAAAACAAATAGCAAATACAATGCTAATAACAATTTGGACTTACGTTGCCAAGGCTTCATCTTAGACTTATACCGCCAATGAGAATGCAATGCAAACATACATGGATTCTATCACAAGGAATCCCCACACCTAAACCTCCCCAATGAGTTTAGGACTTTTACCAAAATGGGCTTTTTAAGAACATCTCCAAGGCTCCCCCTATATTGGACTTACAAAGGCTTTTTAAGAACCTTTCCAAGGTTTCCCCTTTGCCACCAAATGAGCAACAATGCTCCGCATTTACCTAAGCTCCCCCTTGACCTAGAATTTCTTGCCAAGACGTGTTTGGTTTCCCACTTAAACCTAACACTTCTCTCCCTTTGCCACACATCAAAAGGACTCCAACAATCGCTCTTTTATTAGATCCTTTAACCTCTAATGATTATAAACAAAATGTATTAACCCCCCCATAAGGTTATACACTTGTTTTTCATCATTATGACACTTTTCGATCGTTGAAAAACAGTTTCAGCCTATATCAGCCGACTGAGACAGTTACCAGTCGACTGATCCCCATTGAAAAACCATACAGTAGCTAGTCTTTCTCCAAAAGCACTGTTACCAGTCGACTGCCCCCTGAACCAGTCGACTGGTACCCAAAAACTGTATTTTTCAGCACTTTTGACCTAATTTCAGAAATACACCAGAAATTCCATAAATCTCCAAAAATTTCCAAATTTTGTAAAGAGGTTTGTGGTACCCGTGTCTACTTGGAAAAATATATTCAAAAATGTATCTAACACCAATCCCAAGATTGACATAAAACTCAAAACTATCTAAATGGTTCAATTGAACCTTGACCTAAAGTCCTAGTTTTGATCTCCTCTTGAAGTATCTGCTCATACCAAACCACAATGTATTCCTAACATTGATTTATATGACATCTATACATCAAAAATCAACTTCCATTCAATATGACTCTAATGTCATATTTTATGCATGCTACTTAAACCCAATGTGCCAAATCCCTAGGATTGAGACTTCAAATTCGTCTCCACATCCTTTGGCACACTCCATGGTCCATCTAGACTTCCGGAAGAAATCCTCCTGAGATCCACTGACCATGGGTTCCAACTTGGCTCCTAGAGCTCCCCCTTAAACTCTTAGCCTTAGCCACCTCCCTAGGTGACTCAACAACCCCTAGGCCACACCGGTGTACCTCCGGTGACTCTTGGCCTACAATCTTAACTTTCTTAACTTTGGACACCTTGTCCTTGGTTAAGCACTTCTTCCCTTTAACTTTGGACAACTTGTCTTTAGTTAAGGTCTTTTTACCCTTAAATGACACTCCATTGTCATTCTTGGACTTCTCCTCCTTGCCATAGTTATATGCTACCCTAGCATATTTCTTTTCATTGCATCAGAGAACTTAGATCGGTATTCTAAATTCGATCTATCATTGTTAGATTTTTGACCACCTAACACCATACCTAAACCCTTAGATCCAATAGTGAATCTATCTAGGGTTTTCTTTAATTTATCAAACTTTGCCTTTAAAGCTTGATTTTTTTCTTTCTAAGTTCTTAAACCTAGAGTCAATATGTCCACTTTGGACATTCCTAGACCTACCCATTCTAGGCATGTGTCTCCCCTTCTTAAGATTAATGCCTTGGTTCTTAGGTCTAATGGTCTTGGATTTATCATAATGTATGATTTTCCTAGGGTTTTGATCTACAATATTAACCCTACTCCTATCATGATATTTAAATCCAAAATTATGCATGGGTAAATAATTTCCATTATTTCTAACATGCATAGAGGAATTTGAATTATGCTTAAAGTTAGTGATTACCTCCTTTACCCTTGTAGCTCCCCCTTGATGTGAGCTTTTCTTCTTCTCCTTCCTCTCCCATTTTCTTAAATGCTCTAATTTCTTAAATTCTCCTTTTCTTGAGCATTTGGTGTGGTAGTGTCCTAGCTCACCACACGTGAAGCACCTTATATGCTTCTTCTCCTTCTTTTCCCTACAACCCATGTTAGAATTTAAAGAAATTGACTTGGGTTTAGGGTTTACCTCTTTTTTCTTACCCTTTGGACACTTGTCCTTATAGTGTCCCTTTTCATTACACCCAAAGCAAATAATGTGGTCCTTTGACTTTGCCTTGGTGGAGGTGGAAGCTTCTTCTTGCTCCGGTATTGAGGATGATCTCTCCTCCCCCTCATTCCTTGAAGTGAAGACTTCTTTCCTTTTTGATGAAGTGGATGATTCTTCAATTTCTTGTGCCACTTCACTTGAAGAAATGGATGAGTCTTTTCCTTCTTTCTCCTCCTCTTCGGATGTTGAGCTTCTTTCCTCATCCGATTGGTCATTCTCCTCTTCTTGGACCATTAAGGTCATTTCTTTGGGCTCTTCCACTACTTGAGCTTGTGTAGGGTTTTCAAGAAGCGCTAACATCTTGCTCCATGATTCATGCACATTTTTATATTCACCTACACGACTAATCACATCATTAGGCAAAATATTAAGTAAAATTGAAATTACCTTATCATTTGCTTTTGATTGTGTTTATTGCTCCTTATTCCAATATCGCGGTCGGAGCTTTTTCCCATGTTTATCTTTCGAAACTTCAAATGGTTCTTCTAGTGCGATCATGAGATCCCAATCCATGCCGAACCAAGTCTTTGTCCGCATCTGCCAATAGTCGAAACTCTCACGGTCGTAGGGAGGTGGAACAGTGATATCGTCTCCTAATCTTTCTTCGATCGCCATTTCCTCTAGCTTTTTGCTCTCCCGGCGGTTAGTCCGTAGACGAGCGATCCTCGCTCTGATACCACTTGTTGGGACCTTGACGTACGACTAAAGGGGGGTGAATAGCCGTTCACCCACTTCGATCGCGGTTTTCTTCTTACACGTTGTTAGTGCGCAAGCGGAATAACAAATAATTAAAACTAACAACTAGGAGAGACAAACCGATTTACGTGGTTCGGAGATAAAACTCCTACTCCACGGCTGTCCATAAGGTGGACGATCCCGATCCGTCGGTGGATGAGTCCCCTGAAGACCTCCGGCTAGCTCTTGTCGCTGCTTGTGGGTGGAGAAACATCATCACAAACTCTTGACAATCCCTGAGCACTTGGAGACTACTAATAAGCTCTATCCAAGCTTATTTCGTCAATCTTTGCCCAGCCAAACCGAGCTCTCTTAAATAGAGCTCAAGGCTGAAAACAACCATTACCAGTCGACTGGTGCCAGCACCAGTCGACTGGTCCACTTGGATTTGAACGTTACAACCCAACGTTCGAATTCTAGCCAACACCAGTCGACTTCACCTAAGATCAGTCGACTGATCTTTGTGTGCACTTCATCAGTCGACTGATCCAAGCATCAGTCGACTGCTCTACCCCTAAACCTAGGGTTTCCCTTCCCGAGTACAATTCTCTCAGCACTCAGACCCTCACATCTTAGCTGACCCTTCCAGCAGCCTCGACCTGTTGCCTTCAAGCCTTCTTCGACTTTGGCTCTCGTCCCTCCGATGCATACGAACCCGCGGCTCGTTCTCATGCTATCCTTCGTGAATGCCTCGAAGTTCGCTTCCCTCGGCTCATTGTTCTTGCTTTGTCCATGGTCCCTCCATCCAGCAACCTCGACTTGTTGCCTTCAAGCCTTCTTCGTCTTTGGCTCTCGTCCCTCGGATGCATACGAACCCGCGACTCGTTCTAATGCCATCTTTCACTTATGCCTTGAAGTTCGCTTCCTGATAGATACCATTTTGTTGACTATTTTAATTGCTAAAATCCATGTTTGACCTATGTTTTTATTGCTTAATTGTGAAATTGCCCTAGATTTTAGAACTTACTCTTATTTTGGACTTAATTGTAAATTCACACATATTTAGATTATTTGGCCATTAAATTCTTGATCTATTTTTGTAGGCATGAAAGGTTCATGGACCTAGGGCATCTTGGGTCAAACTTGAGTCGGAAGTGACCCGGATCGAGTTATCAAGAGTAGGATTAAATCTGGGTTGTCCGATTCAAAAGCGGCTAGATTTGAGCCATCCGGGACCATCTGAAGCAATCCGAGCTAGGGTTAGGGTTGATCAAGCACTCTAATCATGATCTGAAGGTTTCATCCAAATCAGAGCTCATTCAACCGTTGGATCAAGCTCGGAGGGCTCTAGATCGTCCATTCAAAGATTAAGATGATCTGGACCATCCGTTGCACATCTGGAGGATCCGAGCCACCACAAGGCAGATCCTGACTCCTGATCAATATCCTCAAAGTTTGGCTCAAATCAGAGCAAGATCAGCCGTTGGATTTCATCCGATCAATCTGGACCGTCCACTGATATGTATTTAATTAGAAACGCGCCCCAGTCTTCCTCGTCGCGTCTCCGCCGTTTCTTCATCTTCTTTGTTTTGTTCTTCATTTCTTTAGTAGAGTTCTTCATCCAAGAGGCGCGACCACTCGATCCTTCACTAGAACAAGTGCTAGGTCAGTGGGGAGAGCTCGCTGAGACGTTTCCAGCTTGGATTTTGCCCAAGACAGAGTTTCGTGAGGTTTTAGTAGCTCTGTCAATTGATTTCATCAATCTCAGTTGTGCACCATCTTCATTGCATCCGAGCTAGCTGAAGGGGTTCCCTGGAAGGCTCGGAGCGTTCCCAAATCATCGTCGCAATCCACCACAGCGAGGTTGAAGAAATCGATTGCTGTTTTCAGTTTGAGCATGATTTGAATGGATTTGATCGCAGAGACAGATTTTCCACTGATTTGCTGAGCTTGCGGGTTCGAGGCTCACCCTTGCGTGACGAACAAAGAGTCTTGAGCTAGGGAAGGATTGAGGAGTAGTTTCATTGGTTAATTTTAGTTCTTTAGCCGTAACTTCAATTCTGTCATTTCGTTTCTGAATTTCTGATGCAACTTCTGTAGTATTTCGTTTCTGAACAGTTTTTGTTTCAATTAGAGTTTTAATTCAGTGCTTTTATTAGCTAGATTGTTTGTGTAATGAACTAGTGTAATTAGATCAGTTTGTTTCTCCGCAATTCATTTCTGAATTTAGTTCAAGCTTGCGTGCCATTTAATTGTTGTGTATCAACCCCTGTTTTGTAATTTCAGTTTGGTTTCTGATGTTTTTTTTTCAGTTTAGCTCGAATTGCGATTAGTATTTAGTTTATTCTCTCAATTGAAGATTGCATTTAGTATGTCAATGAATGAGATCTGAGTTTGTTTCCATTCGTTTGTATTTCTGCATTTTCATTCAGCTTGTTTGCATCAATCTCCATTTCTGCAACTTGAATCCTATATCTGTCTAGCTCGTTTCATTCTGAACATGGTAGCTATCATTGTTGAGGATGTATCACTGAAGTGCTGCCTTTAGATTTCAGCCCTTGAATTCATTTGCTTGCGTGTTTTGTGTTCAGTTGTTCCGAAATTCTGCACATTGCATCCCTGCAGCCAAGTTTCTGCAATTCTGCAGCTTAGTTCTGCATTAGAGTTTTGGAGTTTTGCATTCCAATCAATTGCTGCATTTTTCCTTCAGTTTCTGCAATGTTTCTACCCGATCAGCCTTTCTAAATTGCCAGGTTACAGCTATGGCAATTAGTTCATCTCTTGGCACAGAAGTGGCAATTTTAGCACAAGAGTTTTCCTTTTGTGTACCAAGCTGATTTGGCACTGGTTTCATCAGGAATTCACCTGTTTTTTCTAGTGATGATTGTGTTTTGAAATCAATAAGTATAGCATCGATTTCTGAATTTTGTTTGCATTGGTTGGCTTCCAAAAAAAATTATAGCTTGTTTGAGTTGAATTGCTTGTGCTGAAAATTCAATTCTGCATCAAGATATGTCTGAATTACCAGTTCGTTATTGCTGCATTTTCTGATAATCTTTCGGCATCTCAGTCCATGATCTTGTAAGTTTGTATCAAGTAAGACAATTTAATGATAGATTGGTGGACAGCTTGGTTACAAATCTGTTCTTTTTGGATTCAATTCAGCTGAAGTTGAAAACACCTTTGGAGTGCCATTGCATTTGAACTCAGTTCGATTGCACGAAATTGACCTGAAACTTAGATTTCACCACTGCCTTAGGTTTATATTTCCTGCACTTAACACCCTTGCGGCACATCAGATTTCTTTCTCTCCTTGGTATCAAATGCAGTTCAGTTTCGGCAGCTCTTTGATAGCTTATTTCCGCAAGTGCACGGTCTATCGTCAAGTAATAAAATATCGATCCCACAGGGACTGGGTCGAGTACTAGAAATTTACGAGCTTTAATTATCCAGACGAATGATCTAATGGGAAATTTACTCTAAATCAAACTATTCAAGCGATCGAAAATCAGCGAAAGTATTGAGAGATAAAAACAATCCTAGGATTACGGTTTCACCACTCTAACTATTATCACGACGGTTCTCCGTTGACGACTACTTATACCCAAGTTGGCTTCTTTTATTTGAATGCAACTTTCTCTATCAAGGTTTCCGAATTAGATGATCTTTACATGCTTTGAAGTCCTGTCACTAGATTCCCGCAAACCTATCTAAACGTCTACCAGATTCGTAAGTTGATTCCTAATTTATTGACAGCCTCTTTTGAAGATCACGCCGATGTATCTACTTTAATCGATCTCTAGTCTTGTGGCATACGTACGTAGATGACTCTTACCTGCATTGAATCCTGTCACATGAATCCTGCAAAGCCTATCTAGACAATTACCATTTTCGGAGAAACCAATCAAAGCATCATTCAACAATTGAAACAACCAACGAGAATATATATATAATCGAAAAAACCAGAGTTAATAACAAATCGTGAACATAGTTAGGGGCTACTCCCTCATCCTAAGATTTATACGACTACTCCATAACCCCAGAGAATTCCACAATAAGATAAGAAATAGACATTACTAATCCTCCTTGATGGTGTCTTCGTCTCCAAGTCTTGATTGTTGTCGCCGTCCAAGCTCCCTGGTTTCTAGGTCTTCTCCCTTTTTATAAAGCCTCCTCGCCGTGATATACGGTCTCCCCATTGGATTGACCCTTTCCATCTTTTAAAATCACCGCCGCGTTAATAGCAATCTTTTACCACGAAACTTTCCAAAGCAGCGCCACAGCCGTGTTGATCGACACGGCCCGAATGTGTTCTCCTCTACTTCCTGGTGTCGTTCTTCAATAGCATTGCCACGCCCGTGCCCTTAACTAGCACGGGCGTGTCTTCACGCGCCACGGCTGTGCTTAACCAACACGCCTTGAGCGTGTTGGTCTCTGGATTCTGGTACGAAGTCTTCAGGAATGCCACGGCCGTGATAACCATGGCACGGGCGTGTCGTTCTGATATGCTGGGTGGTTCAGCTGGTTTTGTGCATCCTGTCATCAAAATCCAACACAAAGCAGTATCCTCGCCCAAATATGTAAAACCAAGTAAAAACTATCAAATATGCCTCTAATAAGATAAAACGAGATGAAATGCATATATGTTTTATGCTCGAAACTATACATGAGTTGCACACATCACTCTTGTCATCCCAGCAACCACACCATCATTTCTGGTTTTGTGCTAAGTAAAGTTTCCTGTAGATGATTCAAATTTCAGATTGTTTTCAGCTTGGATTGAATTGCTTATTGGTTGAGTTTATCAATTGCCATTACCTAGTTTTAATTTGTTTAGCTAGGTCCTTGCGTTTCCTTGTGTTTTCATTCATTTCACAATTGCAACCCAACATCCAAATTTGATTTGAAACCCAAAATCCCCAAACGACACATAAATACAAGCGCGAATCAAACAAACTCTCAATTAGTCCCCAGGAAAAATATGACCTGTGGCCTCTTTACTACGTTTTCATTCTTTGATTGCAAAAAGAGTTTCCAGCACATTTACAAATTCTAAATTCTGATGGACCCACGTTCGTGACAACTTTAACCATATCAACCGGGTCCGTCACTTCCCTCGGCTCATCGTTCCTACATTGTCCACGGTCCCTCGAATGCATATAAGCCCACGACTTGTCTCCTCATGCCATCCTTCACCGGACCCAAAACCGTCCAACGAAGTCAATGTGCCTCCAATCGTGTCGCCACCTCGTCCGCTCCTCCCTACACCATGTGCAAGCCACCATTGAAGGGATCTCCGAGCCGAGACGAAAAACTATTTATTTACATCTATCGATCCTATACTCCACAAAGGAGTGTACATAAAATCTAGATCGAAAGTAAATAAAAGCGCAGCTAAATAGGTGTCGTATTTAATTACAAAAATTAAATACTAATTTTGCCTCGTCAACCCCGAGGATTCAAATATTACAACCATGCACAACCAATCATATACACACATTATTTAAGCCATAAAAGTGGGAATCTCGTGCCTGCAACCTATGAGTTAGCCTACACACATCCTACTATAATCCGGCAAAAATAAAATACATGATAAAGTGTAAAATGTAACCGAATCCAAACACATAAAACCAGAAACCTCAGCTCTGATACCAATTGATAGGATTGCAGGTTTCCTAAGCGAATACCGGGTCGTTCATGGAAAACCTCTCCATGCCCATGGATTAAAATTTTTAATCCGAATGGAGACCTATCTCCTAAACGACCATCTCATCGTCGTACCAATTGATTCGAGTTACAACTTGGCCAAACTTGATGTTCAAGCCTTGTAACTCGCCTAACCAATTAGTCGCGGAAAAGACGATGCACCGATTTTTGTGTTTATCATCGGGATCCAAAATAATTAATTATCACAATTAATTATTAAATAATTAATGACAAGATAATTAATTAAACCACATATGAAATGATAGAAAACATGGAACCAAAGAGAAAGTTATACCTTTCCTTTTACCTCGCAATCTTCTATTGTATGACCCTCCCCTCTTGGACGTCATGTGGGCAATGATCTACCAAGAACCGTAGTCACCAAGGCCACCAACCAATCCCTTTTTCTTCTCCCACTTCCTTGCGCCAAGACAAACCCTAAGCCCTAGGGTTTTCCGCTGGCCACCACCACCACCTCCTTGGACCCGCCGACCCTTCACCTTACTCCAAAGGATCGCCAGCCACAAGAGGGTGAGGGGATGAGAAGGAAGATGGGGAAGAAGAAAAAGAAAGAGAGAAACAATTCTCCTTTTGATCCAAACCCTAACCACACACCTCTCTTCCTCTCCCCTTGTCACTAGCGCCAAGTGCTTCCAAAGCTCCGCCGGTTTGCAGCCACCACCTCCTGCTCTGTTACGCACAACCAGGAGCAAGAAGACAGGGAAGAGGATGAAGAAGAAAGCAAAGAAGAAGATGAAGTATGAACAACTTCTTTGGCTCTTCCTTCTCCTTGTCGCCGGCGCCGGAAACCACCCAATTGTGGTTGCCACCGGTGACTTCTCTGTTGAGGCAATCTGTGGTCCAGAGTGACCAAGTGTTTTGATGTTTGGGCAAAGGGTTTAAGTTAGGTTTTCCTTGTGTCTAATATGTGTATGTTGAGTGTGCAGGTTGTACAGGTGTATACATGTTGAGTCAGCTAAGGCAAGGGATAAGAGCTGATGGAGGAGGACTCCAAGGGCAAGCCGGGAAGTGAACTTCAAGGGCACACGTGAAGGGTGGCATGGAGGCAAGTCGAGGACTTGCGTGCGCATCCGAGGGACGATAGCCGGTGGAAGAGGACTTCAAGGGGCAAGCCAAAGGAGAGGACCTGAAGGCTCACGTGGAGGAGGGTCAAGAGAGTGAGTAGGAGTGCTGTGGTAAGCTGGGCAGTCGACTGGGGGTTGTCCAGTCGACTGCCAAAACTCACAGAATGAATTTGGCCCTGGACCAGTCGACTGCTCCAGGTGGATTCGAACGTTGGGGCTGTCAACAGTCGAATTTTGAGTAGGGCAGTCGACTGTCCTGGGAGCAGAGCAGTCGACTGCCAGCGAGGGTTTCAGCCCGAGTCCTATTTAAAGAGGACTTCGTGGTGGCTGAGATTCTTGACGAAACTCGCTTGGGTAAAGTGAGTTAGTAGTCTTTTGTGCCCAGATCGTGTCCGAGGTATTGTGGCGAGGTTTCTCCACCCATAAGGAGCGACGAGGGTTAGCCGGAGGTTATCCAGAGAGTGATCCACCGACGGATTCTTGGATTAGTCACCCGGCCGGGGTGGATACCAAGTAAATTTCTGTTGTTAGCATTGTTTATTTTCATTTGCATATTATTTCCGCTGCGTTAACGACTTTGTAGAGAAACAATCTGAAAAAGTGCTATTCACCCCCCCTCTAGCACCGAAGACGATCCATCAGTTGGTATCAGAGCGAAGGACCGCTCTTGATCGGACTAATCGCCGAGGGAGCACAGGCTAGAGGAAGAGAAATGATGGACGATAAATTTGGGGACGACATCTACACTCCGCCGGCCTACGACCATGAAGATTTCGGGTATTGGAAGTCACGGATAGAGACGTGGTTCGCGACGAAGTGGGAATGTAGAATTGCACTTGAAGAGCCCTTCAAAGTTCCAAAGGACAAGCACGGAAAGAGGCTTCGTCCTAGATATTGGGACAAAGACAAACAAGAACAATTTCGGGCCAATGAGAAGGTAATTAGTATTTTGAAAAATGTTTTGCCTAATAAAATTTTGAGTGATGTAGGGGAATACCAAAACGCATGTGAATTATGGGATAAGTTGAAAAGATATCATGAAAATCCTACATCAATTCAAAAAGTTGAAGAGCCCGAAGAAGCAAGGTCAATAGTCCAACTTATAGAAGATCCCGATGAAGTGAACTCCATGACTCAAGAAGAGGAGGTATCGAGTTCAAGAATTGAGGGGGAGGAGAGACCCAATTCAATGCCGGATCAAGAAGATGCCTCCACATCATACAAAGTTGAAGAAGAAGTCAACCTAGCCTCCACCTCCACCTCCACCAAAGCTAAATCGAAAGAGCACATTATATGCTTTGGTTGCAACGAAAAGGGGCACTACAAGGACAAGTGCCCGAAAGGTAAAAAGAAGGTAAAATCTACACTCATTTCAAGTTCTTTTAAATCTAACATGAGTTGTAGGAATGGAGGAGCCCAAGAAAAGAAAAAGAAAATTTGATGCTTCACATGTGGAAAGCTAGGGCACTACCACACCAAGTGCCCTAGAAAAGGAGAATTAAAGAAAATGGAGCATCTGAGATGATGGGAGAAGGAGGAAAAGAAGAAGCAAATATCGCATCAAGGAGGGACTACAAGGGTAAGGGAGGTAATCCCTAACTCTAGATTTAAATGCAACTCAAATTCTAGTTCCTCCATGAATGTTAAAAATAGGACAAATCATTCATCCATGCATGCTAAAATCAATGAAAACTGTTTACTTGTGCACAATTTTGGATTTAGATACAATGATAAGACTAGGAGTAACAAGGTGGATCAAAATCTAAGAAAAGCATGCATCATGATAGACCTAGGACCTTTGTATCTAAGGATCATGACACTAATCCCAAGAAGGGAAGGAATATGCCTAGAAAGGAGGTTAGGCCTAAGAATGTCCAAGGTGGACATATGGGTTCTAGGGTTAGAACTCTAAAAAGGGAAAATCAAGCCTTGAGGGTAAGACTTGATACATTAGAAAATACCCTAGAAAGATTCATGGTAGGATCTAAGGGCTTAGACATGGTGTTGGGTAGCTTAAAACCCAACTACGATAGATCGGGTTTGGGATACCGGTCTAAGACCTCCAAGGTAGAGGGAAAGAAATATGTTGGGCAAGCATACAATCATGGTAAGGAGGGAAAGTCCAAGGATGACAAGGGAATGTCATCCAAAGGTAAAAAGAGTGACTTAACCAAGGACAAGGTGTCCAAGGTTAAGAAGGTCAATTTTGTAGGTCAAGAGTCACCGTGGGAACACCGGGGTGGTCTAGTGTTTCTTGAGTCACCTAGGGAGGTGGTTAGGGCTAAGAGCTCAAGGGGGAGCTCTAGTAGCCTTTGGGATATATGGTGAATGGACCCTAGGAGAGGTGCTCCTAGAGGTCTAGTTGGACCAAGGGATGTGCAAAAAGAGTTGGAGACTGGTTTGAGTCTCAACTTTTGGGTTTTGGCACATGGATTATGTGTTTTATGTATGAAAATATTGCATTGGGGCCATATAGCATGAAGGTTAGTTTTTGATGTATAAATACCATGTAAATCAATGCTAGGGATGCATTGTGGGTTGGCATGGGCAGAGACATCAAGAGGAAACCAAAACTAGGACTTTAGGTCAAGATTCTATTGAACTTTTTAGCTAGTTTTGGGTTTTGTATCAAACTTGGGAATGGTGATAGATACATTTTGGAATGTATTTTTCCCAGTAGATATGGGTACCAAAAACCTCTCCACAAAATTTGGAAATTTTTAGAGATTTATGGAATTTTTGGCGCATTTCTGAACTTCGTCAGAAAAGGCTGAAATTCTGTGTTTCAGAGTATCAGTCGACTGCCATTTTGGGCAGTCGACTGGTAAAGGCTGAAATAAGTTTCAGCAGTTGGGTATGTGTCCAAATGATGCAAAACAAGTGTGTGGGGGGCTAGTACATATTGTTTATGGTTATTAGGGATTAAGAGAACCAATGATTGGGATATTGTTGGGTTCTTTTTGATGTTAGGCAAAGGGGGAGAAGTATTGGGTTTAAGTTGGGAAACCAAACTTACCTTTGCTAGAAACCCTAGGTTTAGGGGGAGTGGAGATTAAGGGGGAGCATGGTTGCTCCATCCTTGGCGTAAGGGGAACCTTAGAGAGGTTATTAAAAAGTCTTTGTAAGTCCAATGTAGGGGAGCTTGGGAGAAGCTTTAAAAAGCCCGGTTTGGTGAAAAGTCCTAGCTTGGAGGGCTAGGTGTAGAAATTTTTAGCTTGGAGGGCTAGGTGTGAGAAAGTCCTAGCTTGGAGGGCTAGGTGTGTGAAAATTCCTAATTTGGAGGGTTAGGTGTGGGAAATCCTAACTTGGAGGGTTAGGTGTTGAAAATTCATAACTTGGAGGGTTAGGTGTAGGATGCCTTGGGATAGGATCCATTTTTGCATTACATATGCATTGTTTGCTATTGACTACTATTTTGCTTTCCCTAACTTAAACGTATTGCCAAACATCAAAAAGGGGGAGATTGTTGAGGCAATCTGTGGTCCAGAGTGACCAAGTGTTTTGATGTTTGGGCAAAGAGTTTAAGTTAGGTTTCCCTTGTATTCTAATATGTGTATGTTGAGTGTGCAGGTTGTACAGGTGTACACATGTTGAGTCAACTAAGGCAAGGGACAAGAGCTGATGGAGGAGGACTCCAAGGGCAAGCCGGGAAGTGAACTTCAAGGGCACACGTGAAGGGTGGCATGGAGGCAAGTCGAGGACTTGCGTGCGCATCCGAGGGACGATAGCCGGTGGAAGAGGACTTCAAGGGGCAAGCCAAAGGAGAGGACTTGAAGGCTCACGTGGAGGAGGGTCAAGAGAGTGAGTAGGAGTGCTGTGGTAAGCTGGGCAGTCGACTGGGGGTTGTTCAGTCGACTGCCAAAACTCACATAATGGATTTGGCCCTGGACCAGTCGACTGCTCTAGGAGCAGTCGACTGGTGTACAGGTGGATTCGAACGTTGGGGCTGTCAACGGTCGAATTCTGAGTAGGGAAGCCGACTGCCCTGGGAGCAGTCGACTGCCAGCGAGAGTTTCAGCCCGAGTCCTATTTAAAGAGGACTTCGTGGTGGCTGAGATTCTTGACGAAACTCACTTGGGTAAAGTGAGTTAGTAGTCTTTTGTGCCTAGATTATGTCCGAGGTATTGTGGCGAGGTTTCTCCACCCATAAGGAGCGACGAGGTTAGCCGGAGGTTATCCGGGGAGTGATCCACTGACGGATTCTTGGATTAGTCACCCGGCCGGGGTGGATACCAAGTAAATTTCTGTTGTTAGCATTGTTTATTTTCATTTGCATATTATTTCCGGTGCGCTAACGACTTTGTAGAGAAACAATCCGAAAAAGTGTTATTCACCCCCCCTCTAACACCGAAGACGATCCATCATTCTCCTCCTCCTCTCTCGTGCGCCGAACACACCAATGTGCTGCCCTCCTTGATGAAGTCCCACGCCCAAAGGAAAAGAGGAGGATAGCTTCTTTGTTGGTGCAGGAAGCACTATATCGAACCTTGTTTTGATATTGGCAAAGGGTTCAAAGTTAAGTATTATTGGTGATCTAACATTGTCACTGAGTGTGCAGAAAGAAGTCCTGGCGAAGGGCTGCTGGGCACCTAGCGAAGGAATGCTAGGCATTGAAACCCTAAGACCTGGCGAAGGGCTATTAGGCACCTGGCGAAGGACTGCCAGGAATCGAAGACCTGGCGAAGGGCTGCTAGGCACCTGGCGAAGGACTGCTAGGAGTTGAAGACTTGGCGAAGGACTGCTAGGCACCTAGCGAAGGACTGCTAGGCGTTGAAGACCTGGCGAAGAACTGCTAGGCACCTAGCGAAGGGCTGCTAGGAGTTGAAGACCTGGCGAAGGGCTGCTAGGCACCTGGCGAAAGACTGCTGGGCAAAAGTCCAACCGGAGGAGCCGGTTCGCAAAAGATAAACTCTCCTGAGAGTAGTAGGTGAGGACGCGTTCCCTGTCGAGGGAACAGTAGGCGTCGGTTCGACCTAAGGTTCCATTTGGGAGACCCAAAGTCAGAACCAAGACAGCTACGACTGTAAAAACTAATGTATATTCTTGCCTTGTTTGTTGTGGAACTAACCTTGGATGCAGGGACCAAAGGAACATGTTTCTGCAGCTCAGAACGCCTCAAAGGAGAGTGGCAGCAGCTGGGCTAGGCGCCCGGGAGGTCCCGGGCGCCCAAGGTCAAAGCTAAACAAGCAGTTGAGCAAAGATTGCTTCGGAAGCTCACTGGGCCAGGCACCCTCAAGCTCTCGGGCGCCGCCAGTGTCCCGGGCGCCCTGGATGCCTCGGGCGCCCTGGGTCCAAGCCAACGAAGCAATCAAGTTAATCCAGCCAAGAAGCCAACAGACTAGTTCAACCGGGGCACCCCCAGTGTCCCGGGCGCCCCCGTCAGCTCCGAGCCCGATTTTGGAGGGATAAGCTCTGACCGAGCTTCGGATGAGTGTTCTCGGATCCGAAGGCACGTGTTAGGCTCCCCCAGCATCCCGGGCGCCCCTAGGAGCAGTATAAAAGGGGTTCGACCCCCAAGGCTTCGATATCAATTTTTCTAACGCCTCTACGCTCTTCGACTCAAGCGCTCTGCTCCGGAAACCTCCAATCTCGAGATTCAAGCGACGACGACGACCCTCTGCTCCGAAGTACGATCCACACCGGGCGTCGGTAACGAAGAGTTTAATTTTATTTACTGTACTACAATTGTAACACTTTCTATAAACTTTTGTGCTCATAAAGAATTGCCCGCAGTAAATGGTCAAGGACCGTGGGCCTTGGAGTAGGAGCCAACCGCGACTCCGAACCAAGTAAAAGTGCTTCAGTTCTTGTGCTGCGTTTATTTTTCCGCTGCGAATTCTCTTTTTCAAATCCAAAACGCTTTCACGATATTCACCCCCCTTCTATCGTGTTTACTCGATCCAACATTCTCTTCTTCCTTCCTTTGTACCAGCGCAATTCCAACCCTAGGAGAGAGAGAGAGGGAGAGGAAATTAGAGAGAGGCTTTATGGTTCTCTTGGATGAATTGGATGCTTGGTTTCATGACTCCATGGAGTATTTATAGGGCTACAATAGGGACCATGAGGAGGAGTTGGGTCTTGGCCACCTAATGGATCAAAGTCCGATCCATTAATGAAGATCCATTTCACTAAAGGGTCTTCATTGAACTACCTCACCAACCCCCATATTTAAATATGAGCTCCACCTATTATGAGTACAATTTTCTCCCCGTGTTTAAGATATCGAATGCCCGTTGATTAATTTAAATTACTGACTATTTTAATTAATCAACATCTAACTCCTTGATTAGTATCACTCATCCTTATCATCATGTTGGACTAAGTCCACTTACAGGATTTAACATGATGAACCTTATGAACTCATCAAGGGGGCATTATCAACCCGACTCACTAGGACACGGTTTCCGTCTATAATCAATGGCACACCATTTAAATAATATTATTTTCTAATTTACCGGGCCTATCGATTTAACAGAATAAATCTCGTCCATTGGTAAATCAAAGATATAACTATTAAGTACATGTGCCCGTTATTATATTGGGATTAAGAGCATGTACGTACTCCATAATAAACTGAGGTCTGATTCAATTATCAAGTCAGTATAAATTGAATCACCTTTATGTCGCTCCTGCTCAATGCACACAAAGTGCACTAGTGTAATTCTATGGTTAAGATAAACCAACACCAAATTACACTACAACCATCCCGATGGTTTGTCCAAATCTATCTCGGTTTGTGAGCCTCTACTTATACTTTACAAGGTATTGATAACATTATCTTCTGTGCGACACCACACACTATGTTATCTACAATGTAAAATATGAGACAGTATGTACATACTAATATAGACATGCAAACAGTGATCTTGTGATTCTCTTTCAAAATGTAAATGTCTATATAGAAAGCAAGACTTTTAGTATACATCCTAACAAACATACACTACCCTCAAGTTGCATACTGAGCTGTAGACTCTGTACGATTGCATGCTGGCGATCATCGGCTCCCCTAGGGTCTGAGCCCATTGCGCAGTCAGGTTTTTTGTATTGATAGAGCTATTAGCATTGTGATATTATCTTGATGGCGACTATCGGCTCCCCTGAGGTCTGAGCCCATCCCCAGTCGTGTTTGAGGTTGCATAGCCACAGGGTTACATGCATTGCCACAAGTGCTGGGCATCAAATTTGCATAGCCACAGGTGTTGGGCTATATACTTGCATTGTCATAGGTGCCACAGGTGCTGGGTATCATATTTGCATAGCCACAGGTGCTGGGCTACACACTTGCATTGCTACAGGTGCTGGATATCATATTTGCATAGCCACAGGTGCTGGGCTACATACTTGCATTGCCAGGTGTTGGGCATCATATTTGTATAGCCACAGGTGATGGGCTACATACATGCATTGCCATAGGTGTTGGGCACCACATGTGCTAGGCTACATACTTGTATCATCATAAGTGTTGGTCATCATAAATGCATAGCCACGAGTGTTTGCTTCATATGTTGTATGCCACAAGTGTTTGACTTCTCTATGCAACCATGAGTGGTTGGCTTGTCTGTTTCCTGTTCACCCGACCGTCGATCTGGTGGTGGCTGAGGTGCATACAGAACAGATCGTTGCACTATGTGTATAGGATGCATTGCACCTTTATTGGTGCTTGTTGTGTTTGAGTGTTGTATATGTTTGACATGCACTTACAGGTGACATACACATTTGATTTGTGTATCATTCTTGAGGTTATATAGGGGATTGATTACACCTACCCGTAGGATAGATGGACTCTGGTATGTGTTCACCCTTAGTCTTCAGTTATGCTTTATCTTCTATACTCGAGACTGTATCAGCGTAATTCTTATTGTTATTATAGCTTGTTATGCATATCTATTTTGGTATCCGCTGAGTTACTTGGACTCACCACCGTTTCACCATGTTTCTATCTTCAAGTTGATTGGTCGTCGGAGGAGCCCAGTTGCCAGTCCTGAGTCCCTACGACTCCACTGATGGGTGCTTCCGGGAATTTTGTTTTCCTTTTGTAGTCTACTCTATGCATTGTATTTAGTTTTATTTTGTGGACTTGTATCGTGATTCATTCATGCAGGATTGTATTTTGAGTCCTCCATTGGACTTATTTCATATTGTTTTACTGCGTACCTGCTCAGGGGCGGCTCAAGTGAGTAAGGTTGGATTATGTGATGATATTGCATTTATTTTCCTTCCTTATTTCTTGTTTAGAGGCTTGAGGCCAATATTATATTGCATGCGATGTATGTGGATGTGTAAATTGTCCGTCGGACAGAGGAGATGCTATCCGATTTTATATTGGCCCAGCGACTCTTCTGGTCTTGGGGTGCGACACTTGATCTGGATTACACAAATTTAAAGGGGTTAAACTGCTAAAATCCATACCCTAAAGGTACGGTTTGAATTTCTGGAAGTTAAAGGACTTTTTTGTAAAAAGGTCATGGCCTCTTGTCCTCCTCTCCCTTCGCCCGTAGCCAACTCACGCCGATCCCCTTCCTCTTCCGTTTCCTTCACCGCAGCCGAACCCTACCTGACGCTTCCTTCCCTCTTCTCTCTCTCCGCGTTGCCCTAGCCACAGCCTCTTCGTCGATGCCACAACTCGCCAAGAGGAATCCGAACCCTTATAACCCCCTGTTTTCCTTCGATCGTGTGGTGTTCGACCCATCTCCCTCTCCTCTACAACCTCTGTGAGCGAGACCGGGCGTTGCCGACTCTTTGGTCTTTGCTTCTCCTCTTCACGTGAAGCTGAGGGATCCCTAGAGATGGAGCTCGTCGAGGGTACATCGCCAATCACTTGTCACCTTTGGTTGTGAAGCAACGACGTTGGGTCAACCTAAGGCGAGATTTCTAGTCAACGCCGATCAGGTAGGGCTAAGATAAGGCTCTTGGATTTGTTGTTCTCTCCCAGAACCAATGACCGACTCCTGGGTTCCACAGCGGTAATCTCTTCTGTCACCAGCCACTGTTGATTTTCTCCTAGCTCATTTGTCGTTAGGATTTGGAGTAGAGGAGGTGTGCCAACGAAATTGAGGTAAGATATGATACTATCAGTACCGATCCTGTCTGATTTCCGATGTTGGTCTTGTTGTTCTTAGATTAGTAGATTTTAGATGAAGCTATTCTGTTTTGGTGTTAGATCAGTGTAGTGCTGTTTTGGGTTCTTTCTCCTGTGATGGATCAAATTCAGATGTAAGGCATTTTGTTTTACCTTGTTTTCGTTGATTCCTATGCCCTACTGTGAGATTGTTTGGAGTTCTACCGTGGGATGCTATGGAATAGGAACAGTAGAGGTAGGCTGAATTGGTTTCTTGGCTTGTGGTTTGGGATTTGATTTGTGAAATTTCTTTCTTCTACATTATAGTTTTGTGGGCTGATATGTGTATAGATTGTTGGTTTCTTGGCTTGTGGTTTGATTTGATTTGTGAATTTTCTTTCTTCTACATCGTAGTTTTGTGGGCTGATATGTGTATAGATTGTTGGTTTTTGGCTTGGATTGGGTTGCCTTCTTGCCGTGAGGATTAGGAAGATTTGGAGCTAATATTTGTGTTTAAGCTTACGGGGTGTAAGGTTTTGATTGGGATGGACATGCCTTAGTTATAAGGGTTGAATCCTATTTCATAATTGTTGTTGTAATTACCCCTAGGCTATGGTAATTCAAGCTTTGGGTTATATGAGATTAATATCTGTGTTGTATCCTTAGGGTTAATTTGAGATTAAACCTAATAACCTAAACTTGATAATTCGGGTTCCGAAACCTAACATGAATTTAATCTTGGTAGCTTGGGATAATTAAGGGCTACTTATTTAATTATGATTAATTAAATTAAAAAGGATAATTAGGGTGATCTTAATTAATTAAGGTAACTCGTTTAGCTATAAATTATATGTTATTTTAGCTAAACATTATGCCTTTGATACAGGACATTGATTAAGTTTACTATTGCTGATTATTGGACGAGTGATTCTCTTTGATACGAACATCTTCATTTTGAGACGGGTACTTCTTGCTTGTTTCTTTAGAACTGCTTTACCTTATGCATGACTATTTTATTGATTGTAGTAGGTTATTTTTACCTTAAATCTACTCCTATTGTTTTCCTGCTTGATACTTACAACTTGACTCTTGAGATTATCCAAAATTTATGTCTATATAATCTCGTATTTAACATTTTTACTCTGTATGGTACATACATGTATGGTGTACATAGGAGTAGTGGTATGTTACATTATACCTGACATTGATCGATTGTTAGACATATTTTGTATTTATACCTGGTTCTATGATTATTAGGTCATGATACTTGATTTATACTTACGCATATCATATTAAGGTATAGATGGGGACTGGGTGGGTTTGCATGTGTTAGAGTCACGTACCATCCTTGCATTATTGCATGCTGACGATCATCAGCTCCTATATAGTCTGAGCTTATCACCAGTCACATTATGATATGCACACACAACCACTCAGGGTAGTGGTTATCAGAGAGTGTGTGCATTTGTCCTGTATTGCTCTGCTCGGTCGCTTTTGGATAGTGGTTCCGGAGTGTGGTAGCAGCCAGGGTCCCTTCTCGTCCTTGAGACACGAGGAGATGAGAGCGAGACTCCCCCATTGCTTGGGGTAGGAGGGTGTCCTCTGCCAACATCCTGTCCACTTGGTTACTCCGGAGCAATGACGCCAGAGTGCGTACAGTTGTCACAACCCTACCCACTCGCTAGTTCACTTATAACAGTGGACGGTGAATTGATTGGTGTTAGGGGTGACACATGTCATTGCATCATGTGCATATGATGCATTGTGCATTTGTTTGTGTTTGTTACATTTGATTGCTGCATATGTTTGACATGCATATACAGGAAACATGTATACCTTGGATTGTATATTGTATTTGTTCTAGAGAGTTTGATTTCACCACCCACAGACCCAACTGGACTTCTTACTAGGTCTTAGCCAACCTTGACTTCAACCTGTATCAGGTCCTAAGCATTTCAATCTTACATACTTGGCAAAAATACTAAAAATATATAATATCTAACTTTAATTATTTGTCATCTATCAAAATTTTAATTTGATCATTCATACAAGCTGCATGAACAACCCAAACTGTGAGTGGCGCTGCAGCCACTGCGATGTCTCCAGTGGCGCAGTGGCACGGTGATCCTCTCCATGCCATGACCCTGCTCTACAACGTT
>JAGFNQ010007523.1:26118-67347 GCA_024364735.1 Boesenbergia rotunda
ACTACTTTTTCAATGAATTTAGTGAGTCATATTTCTGAATTCTTTTTCAAATATGCCTATCCTATTAGAACTCTTTTAGAAGCTTTTTCAAGTTATACTGTCATTTTATGTAAGTTCAAGAGTATTCACTCCGGTTATAATGGATATAATTCCTCTTTGGAACTCCTTTAGAATGTTTTTCTTTCTTGTTTCTTTTACATTTCATTCCATGTTATTAACTGCAGGTAAACCCTGAATTGACTATCCAAATGAAACCCCAAACTCAAGCGAGACCATATCAAAAAGAATGTGAAAGAACGATGTTTATAAATGGTAAGTATGCTATCACATACAACGAACATTTTTGGTCACCAATATTTGTGCGAAGCCTGATGAAAAATATTGATAGCTGTATTAGCTTGAGTTGTATTTATTATGATAGCATGTATAAGGTATTGTGGATGTTTAACGAAAACATTTGCTAGCGAAACAAAAATATATTTATTTTATTTGAATATTATTAGTAATAGCTACAGATCCAATGGAAGAACTAAAATGTATATAGTTGACTATAAAATTGTTGAGAAATCAGACATGATGTTGACTATGATGAACACACTAGAATTGGTAACTTCCCAAGTTCCGCATTTGGTATTATGTTTCATCAACCTTTTTGACATTTCAATGCTTGTTTACTTCTTTCTAATAGTTGTTATTTTTCGTGATTTCTTATGGAATTTGATTGGAGTGAGTTACTCTGAAAAAAAGTTCAAACTAAAAGAATTTAGGAAAGAACTCGTGCTAACAAAATTGTTTCAGCCTTTGTGTAATTTATTGCTACATATATCTTTTAAAATTTGCTAGGTATTAGTTGGGCGTCGGACTAGTGCCTAGGCCGCTTAGGCGGGGACTAGGAGCCATTAGACTTATTCCTCAGTGTCAACATTATTTATATATTAAATTATATATTATAATTCCAATACAATAACATCAAATTTAAGATATAAAAAGAAAATCAATAAATAAAAAATATAAATAGTAAAAGAAAATTATATGAATATAAATTTGATATGTATGAATTAATAAAATTTATTTAATTTATTAATTTTAAATATAAAATTATGAATATAAATATGATTTATATAATTATTAAGGTTTTTATATTTTTTATATTTAAATATAAAAATTTAGAATATAAATAAAGTTATAAAATTTAATTTTAAATATATTTTTATATAATTTATTGAGATAATTTAATTATGATTTCTAGAAACGTATTAGAATTATACCATTTAGTTGAGGAAATATTTAAATTAAATAAATAAAAAATAATAAAATTAAAAAAAGAATAAATAAAGTCGTGGGCGTTAGCAACATTGCGACGTGTTCGGCGTCGTCGGACTCGTTGACGGAGGCTTTCGGCACTCCAGACTCGTTGATGGAGGTTTCTAGCGTCGCCAAACTCGTCGATGGAGGCTCTCGGTGCCGTGATGCGTCCGACGCTGCCATAAGAGTTGCAAGATGTGTCTGATGGTGATACGTATCAAACGTATTGTGGTACTCTTCTAGCAGCATTGGACACGTCGGCCATTCAGTGTCGTCAGAAGCATCCTGCGTAGCATTCAACGCCGTCGGAAGCGTCGGGAGAGGCAAAAAAAAAAGAAATTTCAGTAATACAAAATCAAAAAACTTATCAGCGATCATTGGCTTCTAGAGGAGATCAGAGTAGGGATGCAATGGGTCAGGTTTAAGTCGGATTCTATATCCTCCGTCCCTATACCCATAAGGTATCAGATATCCATCCGAATACCTATACCCATTAAAGGATCGAATATCTTGTATAAAAAAAAGGACAACCTAGTGCATGAAGCTCCCGCCATGCGGGGTCCTAGGGAAGGGTCTATTGTACTCATCTCTTGTATACTAATATTTTTTTTTCTTTCCATCCAACTATATCATTTAACAAAAGTAATTAACATTATATTTTAAAAAATATATATCTATAATTTTAAAAGAACATTAAATATTTATATAACCTAGTCATAACATTAACACAAATAGTTAGTAGGTTTTGAGAGGAAAATTCTTTTATATATATATATATATATATATATATATATATTTATTTAATCGGGTATTCGGGTCGGATATCAGGTATCGGTAGTCCTTCCATACCCTCTTCCATTCGGGTCGGATATTAAATCCTTCGTCGAATTCAGAGGAAATTGCCATTCCTAGATGAGAGGAGTCGAACACCGTGTGAGGGGCAGATGAATCGATTGAACATAAGTTTAGGGCTTTAAAAAAAACAAAAAAATCGAAATTTCCCCGTCTTGGCGCCACATAAGCCGCCTAACCTGGCCAAACACTTGGTTTTCGAGGCGGCTGTTGGTCCCTGAACGCCTAGGCAGTCGTATTTTTCAACACTAGGAAATATATACAAATACATATTAATTTTTGCGTGGTGAAAATTCATGTTATTTTATTATTTTTCATCTAATTCATTTCCTATTGTTCATGGCGAAAGAGTTATAGCTAAATTTAAATTTCCCTGCATTTCCTTAAGACAAATAGTTTTACTCTATCCTCCTTACAGCTCTTCTTCATTGAATGATTAAAACATTTTCTCTTGTTGTAACTACAGGTCTAGCCAGGTCTGGTCTCATCGTGTTACCATTTGGTGCTGGGAAATCTTTCGTTGGCATATCCGCAACGTGTACAATTAAAAAATGCTGCCTCTGCTTGGTTTCAAATGTTGCATCCGTGGATCTATGGGCTGCCCAATTTAGGCTTTGGTCAACCATAGAAGACGAAAAGATAAGCCTAATCACACCTGACAGTACAAGAAATTTTCGTGGCTTGGTTGGTGTCGTTATAACCACTTATGCCATGATAGCCGCCGAGGATGATGAACAAATTATTAGAGAACTTTTGAAAAAGGAATGGGGACTGTTACTGTTGGATGAGGTATTTTTTATTTTTTATTTTATTTTTTTGACTAATACACAACATATCTATTATTTGAATAAGTTAGTTTTAGTGATAATACACAACACATCTATTATTTGAATAAGTTAGTTTCAGTACATGCATGCATACTCTGATAGACTATATAGTTAATGGATTACAATTAAGGGTGTTAGAGACCAAAAAATATAGTTAACATAATTAATAGTTCAATTTGGATATTCCTAGTGACTGAATTCTTGCGCAAATTCAATGAAGACATAAGATTCATATAGTTGCCCCCAAATAGTTAAGGTAAGGACAGCTTGACGTTGATGATTCTTTAATGACATGCTATTTTTGTAAATTGAATGAAATAAAATGAAAATTTCCTGATTGATCAGGATTTCAGTACAATATACGAGATGTTGAGCTTGGGACAGAATCATCATGGTGATTAAGACCATGGAATTAAATTCTCTTGACTGAATGAAGGGTGACTTTATATTCCTTTGTTTGATGGGTCATACAATTTTCATTATGTTTGCACCATTAAAGCTATTTCAGACTGAACATATAAGAGGTAATTTCAGGGATATGCTGTTGTTCATTGAATCACCATCCATAATGATACAGGATCAGAATGAAATCACTGCTACCAAAATCAAGAGTGAATTGGAAATGTCACCTACCATTCGACATCCAAGAATAATTAAAATTTTCTTATAATATATCCAGTGCTATCTAGTAGTTCAGTTCACTGTTCGCTCAATAACTTTCCTTACCGTTCAGTTGAGTTTTCTTTATATTGCAGATTCACTTATTGTTCTTCTCTTTCTCCATACAGGTCGATCTTGTTCCAGAACAGGTGTTTCGTAAAGTAATTAGCATCACCAAATCTCATTGCAAACTTGGACTTACTGGTCATTTTTTCTTCTATTGAATTACTTCTATGATTATGCATAAGCTTCCTGATATCTCATGTTTATTTTTGCTGTCACCGCAGCAACACTTGTGAGCCAAGATACACAAATTAAGGACTTGAAATTTCTTATTGGACCCAAGCAGTATGAGGCAAACAGGTTGGATTTGGTAAGGCAAGGATTTATTCCTGATGTCCAGTGTTTTGAAGTCCAGTGTCCTATGACCATGGAGTTTCTTTCGGAATATTTGACGACAGAGAATTCAAAGAAAAAACTGGTATGCCATTTATTTGGAGATGATAAATTTTTTAGTATTAGATTATCTTGGATGCCATGATGTAGGCTTGCATAAAGTTTGATTCATATTTGGCCACTATTAGCTAGGGAAGGCCTAGAATTCATGGTTATTAGACCATGAGGGTGATGAAAAATAATATATATATATATATATATATATATATATATATATATATATATATATATATATAATTTGTGGCTGCTGTTGCGACCTCATGGAGGCCACTGTAGAGTCGTGACATCATTTGTGCCCTCGTAGAGGTCTTGGCAGAGGTTGTAACACACTTCATGCCCTTTCAACATTTGTTGCTAGAGGCCTTGGCCCATGATTTTATTGTCGTCATTTGGCATGATGCGAAATCAGCAGAATGATGGGGCAAAGCACAAGGAGTATAGATTTACACTTGGCATGGGCAAATTCAACCAAGATATGTAGACAAAACGATTTTATACATGTGGCAAAGGTGATTGGTACCGCTACCATGCAACCATCAATGTAACTGCTGTCTATGCATGATAAATAGGCAAGTTCCTTGGCTCTTATACTACTTGTTATTGGATCAATTTCTGCATTTAAAAGTTTTCCCGTGCTGTAATCAAATCTCACACTTGATTCAACCTTACACCAAAAGAATGCACAAGACAACTTCCTAATAAATGCCACAAGAAAGTAACACACAATGTACAGGGAAAACATTCAACCTTTATTATTTCCAATAACAAAGGAATATAATCGGAATAATTACGGATTCACTCACAAATCTCTCATGATTTGCTTCTTCCTTTACAATGCCCAACATTGCCTATTTATCATGCATAAGCGGCAGTTATATTGGTGGTTGCATGATAGTTGTACCAACCACCTTTGTCATACAAAATCGTTTTGCCTACTTATCTTGGTTGCACTGACCCCGTGTCAAGTGTTAGTTCGCGCTCCTTGTGCTTTGCCCCATCATATTTATGATTTGCCACCATGCTAAATATCAACCTGCATACCTTGTGCTTGGCCTATGGTTCTAGTGCTTTGGCACCGCATCAAATGTCAGTCTGCACACCTTGTGCTTGGCCCATGGTTCTATTGCTTTGACACCTCACCAAATGTTAGCTTGCACACCTTGTGCATAGCCTATAGTTTTTCTGCTTTGTCACCAAGCCAAATGTTGGCCTGCATGCCTTGTGCATGACCCAAGTCCCGTACCGCGAACTTAGGCGAATTAGCCCTTGCTGCTCCATCTATGCTGTATTGCATGCATTGGCCGCATGCTATGGCACACATATCCCGCAAGTCATGCTTAGCTAATTGCTTAAACTTTGCATGTTCAATCTTCGCATCTGTTTGCCACAACCCAAGTCTGCCCCTGTATGGCTTGTGGTTTGACAACCCTGCACTCTTCCGCATCTTTTGCTTCCTGGCATGCCTTGCACCAATACCTTGCACGCATGCCCTATTTGCATTATCACCAAATTTGCCTCTTGTATAACTGGTGCTTGGGCAATCCCCGTGTACTGTCACAATCCCTACCTTGGCATGCCTTGCGCGCATTCCCTGCCTAGTTCATTGCCAAATCTGCCTCCGGCATGTTTTGGGCTTGGACAACACCCTGCCTACTGTCACACTTCTCTTTCACTTTGCATACCTTGTGCACATGCCTTGCATAGATGATTGCCAAGTTTGCCTCTTGTATGACTTGGGCTTGGACAACACCACGCGAGCTGTCACAATGCTTGATAGGTCTTGTGCACATGCCATGCCCGCTTGATCAAGTCTACCTTCTGCATAACTTGGGATTGGACAACACCTTGCGCTCTACACAATCCTTCGCTACTTAGCATGTGACACGCCCTGCGCACATGCCTGATAGGCTGGATCAAAGGAGCAGCACTCCAATTTTCATGTCTAGCCGCACCTCCAAGTTAGGAGGCTATTAAAGCTCCCCCACCAGAAGAATTCTATGCCCTCGTCGAACACTTGTGTATGTAGGCTTCCTACTTCAACATAGTCCCCACAACCTTGTTAGAAAACTCTGTGTATACCTCCATATTTCCTTCATTTTGGTTAACATCAATACCAACAATTGAATATAACAAATGTAAAGGATTAACAAGAAAAACAACTTTTTGTTCTCGACATTCAATGTTCTCTTCTACCAAGAGAGTATTCAACTTCTCTCGCTTGGGACAATCCCTTGCCAAGTGAGGCACATTGCATAAGAAACAACCTTGGATCATCAAGTTGTTCTTTCCCTAAGCGGTAGTGCTATCATTCTTGCCATTCCGCTGGTTGTTAGCTGAATCATTCTTTCGTTCCGATTCCTTATCTTTTCGATTCTTCATGAATTTGGAAGCCGAAGAAGCATCAAAACTATCTTTGTTTATATGAAAATCAGCAAAGGCATCCGCAACAATAATAGCACTAGGAAGTTCTTTCACATTCTGCCTTTGAAGTTGAATTTGTTCTCATGACTGCAAACCATATAGAAAGCTATGCAATTTGTCCTCCTCAGATATATTTGTAATATCCAACACCAAAGAACTAAATTCTTTGACATAGTCTCTTGGAGAACCCTTTTGTTTGAGACGTTTCTGTAGATCCCGTGCAGGCCAGCTGGGGGGGGGGGGGGGGGGGCGGGGGGGGGGAGGGTGAATAGCCTTGCAATAATAAACTTTCTTTTGCACTTGTTGAGCAAAGATAAAAATTAGTTAAGCAATTAAAGTAATTAAACACATTAACAACAATAAAAGAAACTAGTAAGAGACAACAGTGTTACTTGGTTCCAATCAGGGTGGTTGCTAATTTATAACAGTTTAAAAGCTCTACTAAGAAAAACTCCTTCGGTGTAGGCGAAGAAGCCTTTTACAAACTTTGAACAACTAGAAAAAGAGTTAGAAAATGAATTACTATTGTTGTTCGATCTAACTCTACAAGACTAGTTATAATCAAAAATAAGATGTTACCGTCATGTTAATGTGACACTGAGACGTCTCATTTGAGACCTAAGGCATATCAGTTGGATAAAACATTATCCACGTACCCAACGTTCACTTTTTGCTAACTTTTGATCTAAGGCGCCTCAGTATCGACCCGAGCCGTCTTAGTTTTGACTTGAGGCGCCTCGGGTTCCAGCTGAGGCATCTCAGTTATGCTTTTGCGTCATGCATAAGTTAATCTCTTCAATTGAGGCGTGTTAGTTGACTTTGTGGTCAAAGTCTACATCCCCGTTGACATTTTCACCTTTCATCAGTGTCCAACTCCATCCTTCTCTTTGAACGGACTTTCTCTTTGTTTCCCGTCCCTCGGACATCGCACACGCCTTTCTCATCACTGGTGTATTCTTTCGTAGTTTTCTCATCTCTCGGATGCGCCGAGCTCGTTGGTTCCCTTTCTGTGCTATCATTCTCGAAATTTGCGTCTTCCGCTCGAACTCTTGTGCTCTTAAGCTCCTGCACACTTAAACATAAGGATAAAAAATTAAGACCTAACTTGATTTGGTTGATCACATCAAAACTAACAGGGGATACTTACAATGTCTCCTTTTTATGTTCATCAATACAACTTAAGTTAGGATAAATCAAACAAGAAAATAATATTTTTTTAAAAACAATAAAATAGATTATGGTAATTAAATTTAAAATTGATTTTCCCCTTAACCCCCAAAATTCTCCTCCTTTGATTACATAAAAAGTGGGGTTTTTATATAAATATCATAAAAATTTAGAAAACGCTGAAAAAATTTCTAAGGGGTAAATTTTTTTTAAAGCATAGTTTGGCTTTTCGAAAGCAATTTTCAAAGAAGTTATTATTGAAAGTAAATTTTCAAAAATGGTTTTCGTGATAAAAAATAATTACTGTTTTTTTTAATGTATGAAATCTACAGAGTGTTACCGTTCGTAAATATTTTTCTCTGATATTTTTAATATTTAAAATTTATTTTTCCAAAAGAAATTCATAAAAAATCATCTATTAGTCAGAAAATTTCCATAATTTTTGTCATAGCGTTAAACTAGTTAATCTGACTATGTAAATTTTTTTTATAGAAAAGTAAATTTTCTAAGTAATTCAAAAATAATTTTCATTACAAAACATAGAAATTTTGAAAAATAATTTTTAAAATTGGATTTCGACTTTAAAAAATCTTGATAATTTTTTTCAACGTTCAAAATTTAATGTATAGATCCTGAAAAATCGATTTTTTTCAAAAACTAATTTTCTTAGTATTTATAAAATTAAAATTTTCATTTTCAATGAAAAATTTGTCTAACAGAAAAAAATCGAAAAAATTTTCTGTGTACAAATATGTTTTGTGTCTACTACAGAAAAATTCAAAAACGAATCAAATCCAAAAATAAATTGGTGAATAAATTTTTCATTACTCAATAATTTCTAAAGCAATTTATTTCTAACTACTAAGTATGCATAAAAATAATAATCTAACACTCTAAAGTAGATTTAGGGATCCAAGTGAGATTTTTACCTACTGGATTTATTAGAAACGTAGGTAGAATATAGTTTTGGGTACTTTTGCAATTTGACCCTGTGATTTCTCGAATACCAGTTAAGTCATATAGTATATCTAATATACCTTTTAGGAGCAGAAATATTTAAGCATGCTATATTTTTCTTTTTCTAACAAATCTATTTGTTCTTTCAAATTTGCGATTCTATTTTCAGTTTATTATTTTCAATTTATCACATAACTCTAGCGGACATGCAGTGACTAATTCCTTTTTTAGTTTCATATTTTTTGTCCTTAATTTACATAAAGAACTAAGCATGAATTTTGTACCGGAATGAAGCTTGTCTGCAGGAAGTTTGCATACCTCATTTATCATTTCGTCATCTCTGAAACTGGATGCTCCCCCTTCATCGCTGCTTCCTTCTGATATATATCCCTCTTCATCGATGCTCATCTCGGAGGTTGTTTCGTTGTTTGATTCTTGATGATTTGCCATAAATGCAAGTCTAGCATAGGTCTTAATCTCAGACTATTATAATGAATTGTCCCACGTAGCTTTTAGGTACACGTAGCTTTTAGGTACTTGTGCTTCGATTGTCTTGGTCCCTTGTCGTTTTCCTTGTTAGTCAGCTTTGGGCAGCTATCTCTTATGTGCCCCTTTTTCGACAATTGTAGCATTTAACTTTTCTTTCGCCAGGATTATTCTTCTTGGCATGTGACTTTTTGAATTTATTAGTTTTAAATAATTTATTCATCTTCCTTACCAAAAATGTTGTTTCCTTTCCATCACTTAAAGATCCTTTTTCGATTCGATCTTCCTTGTGTTCAAAGCGATATTATCTAATTTTCCTTCTTGCACATCGAGATTCATGAAATACAAAAGTAGAAAACAGGTTTTCTAAAGTACATATCTCGAGGTTCTTAAAGATGTAATAGGAGACCACTATCGACATCGATTCCGGTGTTCTCGGAAATACATTTAGAGCACACCTTTGCAATCTTGGTTTGTTACTATTTCACAGGGATTCGTGAGTTCGGTGATCAATTCCTTTTTTCTTGCATGTAATTGTGCTATCTTTTCTCCTTCTATCCGGAGATTGGTTAGCTGAGTTTGGCGTAGATCACGCTGTGCTAGCATTGCTTCCGAGGTCCCTTCATGCAGATCTAGAAATTTTTACCACAGCTCCTTGGCGGAGTCGTAGATACCGATGTGGTTGACTTTTTTGCGTCGGGAGTACGGTTAGCAGATGGAACTCTGCTTTTCCGTTAGCTATGAAGTCAGCTTACTTCTTCGTCCAAAGATGCTCTTCCTTGCCCTCTATGTTATTATCTTTAGGTGCTACAAAACTATTTCTTATGATTAAATAATAAATCAAAGTCAGTTTTGAAGAATACCTCCATCCGACGTTTTCATATTGCGAACTCCCCTCTAACTTTGGCGAGTATATGCTCGGTTCGGCCATTGTTTTCTTCCTTTAGGTAGTGGTTACGCCTCCTGAAGCGGTTGGGCTCTGTTACCACTTGTAGGTCTCGTGCAGGTCGACTAGGGGGGTTAATAACCCTGTAATAATAAACTTGATCTTTGCACTTCTTTAACAAAGATAAAAATTAGTTAAGCAGTTAAAGTAATTAACCATATTAACAACAATAAAAGAAATTAATAAGAGACAAAAGAGTTACTTGGTTGCAACTAGGGTGGTTACTAATCCAAAGTATATTAAAAGTTCTACTAAGAAAAACTCTTTCGGTGTAGGCGAAAAAATCTCTTACAGACTTTGAACAGTTCAGAGAAAGAGTAGAAAAATGAATTACTATTGTTGTTTAATCTTCTAAGCTCTATGGGACTATTTATAGCCCAAAATAAGATGTTGCCGTTATGCTGACGTGACATTAAGGCGCCTCAATTGGATAAAACATTATCCACCCATCCAATGTTCACTTTTCAGTAACTGTTGATTTGAGGCACCTCCGTTCCGACTTGAGATGCCTCAGTTCCGACTTGTGGCGCCTTAGGTTTCAACTGAAGCGTCTCAGTTGACCATTTGGTCAAAGTCAACATGCATGTTGACTTTTTCGTCATTCGTTTGCTTGGGTGATTTTTGACTTCCAGAGTTGAGCTAACTCGAATCCAACTCTGGCCTTCTGCTCGAACGGACTTCTTCCCAGACTTCTCGTCCCTCGGACGTCATACTCTTCCGCAGTCTTTTAGTCTCTCGGATGCACTAAACTTGTTGGTTCCCTTCTCGTGCCATCCTTCTCGAATGCTGTATCTTCTGCTCGAACTCTTGTGCTCCTAAGCTCCTGCACATTAGATATAAGGATTGAAAACAACCAGGACCAACTTGACTTGGTTGATTACATTAAAACTAATTTGGAGTACTTACAGTTTCAACCCATCTCATGTCATCCACAAGACATTGTTGAGAAGAAATTGATCCTTCCATTCCTTCTTTAATCGACCCCAAGTGTCAATTTTTTCCCAACCATGCATCATTCACAATGCTCGTTCTCCACCATAACTTCACCACCAAGGTACACGTTGTAAATTGTCACCTTCTCAGTATCAGTTGTTCGAGCAACCGAGAAATACTGCTTCATTTCCCGTAAGAAATTTCAAGTTCTTTGGCGCTCTGTGTGCCACCAAAGGATTTTGGTTATGGAGCTTTTACCGCAGGATGATCCATCTCTCGTTTTGCGGCCTCACGGAGACTTGGGAGAAGGGGGGGGGGGGGGGGGGGGGGCAACACCCTCCCAAACCTCGCAAGGCTGTCATGAAGTCGCACCGGCCTTGTGGTCTCAATACTAGTACTGTTTCGGTTGGTGGGTAGAATGATAAATTCCACCGGTCTCAACTGACACGGTATGCGATTTAAATTCTCACCCACAACATAATACAAAAAAGTAATAGCATTACTTAGTTTAGGAAAATGTTTGAAACTATGGCCTATGTCACAATGTAAGAATTAATTTACGTGGAGAATATAAAGATTAGCAGAACAATTATTTTTTTATGTAAAGATGAACATATTAAGAGTTTTTTAATTAATTATACCATGTCCATATCCACAAATTCATGTTTTCCCTTAATAGAATCAAATGGCTTAGAAAGCTCGACATGCAATCTACTCTAATATTGCTTAGAGAATTAGAGAATTTTTTTTCTTAGTATATATAAAATTATCATATATTGCCATTCTATTGCATGCTTAACAGTTTAGTTTACCTAAAGAAGATTTGAAGTTCTTCCATTGTCTCCAAATTCTATACTTTTTACTTTAAGATTTAATCAGTTTTTCTTTTCTCTATTTATTGCTATTTATATGTTTCAATTCTAATTTTATGTCAATTTATAGTCTCGACTAGTTCTCTGTAAGCAGATTTTCTCTTGTTAGGTACTATCTGTGATGAATCCAAATAAGTTCAGAGTTTGTGAATTTTTGATTCGCTTTCATAAGCGGAAACGGACTGATAGAATTATTGTTTTTGGTGATAATTTATTTGCACTGACTGCGTATGCAAAAAAGCTCCAAATGCCCTTAATCTGTGGTGCAACCAGGTTCTTTCTGGGAACTTTAATGAAAATTTCCTTATAGTGGCTTTTGTTCTTTTATTTAATTATTTTTATCTTTTTTTAAAATTGCTTTCAGCTGTGACCATAAAACTTGTATTCTTAGAAATTTCAAGAGGGGTTATATTGCTATCCCAATCTTCCTGTCCAAGGTTTGTGAATTATGATCTTTATAGTACATAGTTTAGTGGTTTTTATATATTCTTTTACTAGATTATTAGGTTGACGATCATATTATTGGTAGTCTTAGAAAAAGAAAAAAGGTTGATCCTGAACTTATTTTTTAAAGCAGTGTAGAGCAGTTTATTATTTCTTTAAAACTTTTTATTTTTGGATGTCAAGCATCAGTGGTCATTAATCAAAATGTTTTCACCTTTGTTTTATTTGACAGGTTGGTTATAAGTCAATTGATAATTTAGAAGCGGATGTGATTATACAGATTTCCTCCCATACTGGTTCACCACTTCATGAAGCTCAGCGTTTGAGTCGTCTTCTTAAGACCCAGGTGACTTTTGTAGGCAAAGAAACTAAAGGACAAGTTTGCACATGATATGATTTAGGGGTGCAAATGAGTCAAGCCGCTCGTGAGCAGCTCGGTCAAAACTCGACTCAAGCTTGAAGTTGCTCAAACTCGAGCCAAGCTTGAGCCTAATAAGTACATGCTCGGTGGCTCGTCGAGCCAAACAAGCCAATAATAATATATATTTTGATAATATATTATATATTAATCAATTAAAAAAATAAAAAAGTAATAAAAAAATTTGAGCTTGAGCCTATAATTAAATATCGAGCTTGAGCCTAAGCTAGCTTGAGCTCGGCTTGGTTCATTTACAACCCTAATATGATTCATAAAATCATATAAAATAGCCTTTATTGAATTTTTGTTTGTTTTATTTCTTTTTGTCATTCCTTGGCATGGCCTACATTGCAGGAGCGACGGCAAGAAAAAGACTATACTTTCTTCTATTCCCTTGTTTCTATGGAAACTCAGGTGCAATATTAAGGCTCCTGAACTAGTTTTATGTTGTGGATTATATGAAATTGTAGTAATTATTTTATTTATTGGTTATATTAACGCTCAACTTTAACTAAACTTGTGGAGCATATAGGAAGCGTCTCGCTCTACTGCAAGGCAGCAATTCTTTGTTAATCAAGGGTATAAATTCGAGGTAAACCACATTCGTTTATCCTATTTTAACGAAGGTTAACAAGTATTTTCAATGAAATTGGTACTTCCATCTACACTGGGTTTGAATTAATTTTAATTATCTTGTTTATGTTCTGACAGTGGGGGTTGTTATAATAATTCTTATGTCCCCACCTAATAAATAAGCAAATTTATTTTTATAGGAGACCACTAGCTCGTCAATTATAGATTCAAATCGCTCACCAATTACAGATTCAAATCCAATCTGTAAGCTCAACTATGATGCTCTTGATGAGGAACTTCTGTATCAGGTTTATTTTACTAGTTCTTTGACATTTCTAGAATTTAGGTTAGTGTTTTTTTGTATTGAGATTATATTCATGGACTTTCTTTTTTAAATAGGTGTTGAATGCCGAGGATGATATAGTGGTTCTGGAGCAGGAGGATAGTGATATTTATCCATAAAGAGTTCGCAAAATAGGTAGTGATATTTATCCATAAACAATTATACAACTTGGGCAAATGTTCATGATATTAAATTTTGTTAATTTTTGCATAGTCAATTAAATCTTTTATTTTCATTCCTCCAAATGCATCGATCATGTTTATGTTTTTTAGCTTTTTAATAAGTTTTTAGATCTTTGTTTATTTTAATTGCTTAACTTAGAAATCGTTAAAATATTTGTTGAACTATCAGCGTCATAACTGAGGATTGAGGTTTAAATGTACTTGGGCTCAAAGCAGGATTGAAATTTACCTATTGTCTTTTGTTATTACTGATTATCGATAACTTTTTCACTATTTAAAACTTGTTTGTCTTTTACTTATTTCATGTTTGTGCTTGTAGACTTGCCCAAGGTAATCATGTGCAGATAAGTACAGCTCAGTTGCAATGTAGAACAAGGTGTTTAGATGCTATCCAAGTTCATGCGTACCACTAGGGAGCAGGGAACTTTAGGAGAATAAACGGTCACAAGTTATACTAAATCATAGTTGTCAATTCTATCTAGATGCTATCCTGGGATCGAAATTGTTAAAAGGCTGCGGTCTGGGAGGGCTTCGACGTGTGAAACTGCCATCCTCTCCCATATGAATCTTGCTGTGAAAGATGAAAGGGGCGGCCTTTGGTCTGTAGAAGTATCGCCCGTCAAAAAGAAAATGAAAGATCTTCCTCCCGGTAACTGTCCATCCAAAGTCTTATCAAAATAAGCATAGTTTTTTCTTTGTTTTGCCCACTTTCATAGATAAGTTTATCTATTAAGAAGAGAAAAATCTATTCGATACCATGTATATATGATAAGCCACTCTCACCTCTGAAATCTGGTGTCGACACTCTCATGTTATGAAATGTTTAACAAATTATTATAGTGCAATCATGCCATAAATATAATATCGTCAAAAATGAATACCGACAAACCCCAAAGGTGCATTGCAATTTGCAATCCAAAGCTTAGGACTTCATCTAATCAACCAGCATGTTTAGAGCAACAGTCATAACCTTATTATGCTTTCTTGTCTAATATTGTTTCTTAGCAGTGGTAGCCTGACTCAACCTGATCAAATTTGTTTGAATTTGAGCATTGAATTGGACCTCTCTTCTTCTCATTGAAAGGCGAAAGACAATAGGCAAACATTATCAAGCAACTGCTATATCTCTGGCTAGATCTAGCTTGTATGCCGTAATCGAGTCTGATCTCCAAGTGTATGATCCCCGCTTCAGAGGTATTCAAAAGACTTCAAAGATACTCTATTTTGTTGATCTACACTTGGAATATGTTTTCATTCTGTATGATGAGAGAACAAGTCTGGTCTGCCATTTGGTACCATACCACAAGACTAAACTCAAATGGTTGTTTTCATCGATTCAACAATGTCTAAAAAACAAAAGAATAATAGTGAAAAATGTGAACTAAATCAAATTTGTTATAATAACTAAATAAATTAGAAGCTTTGGAGACATATTTAGTGGGTCTGAATTGGTTGAGTTTGTATGTATGTTGGATTGGTTTATATGCGATTAGTCAAGTCAAGTTAGGTCTTGATTATTTTTTATTCTCGTGTCTAAGTGTGTAAGAGTTTAAGAGTATAAGAAATCTAGTAAAAGATGCAACATTCGAGAAGGATGGTATGAGAAAGGAGCAGACGGATTCGGTGCATTCGAGGGACTAGAAGACTACGGAAATAACTCTTAGAGCTAGGAAAAAAAACACTTATAATCAATTTCCTAATTTTTTCTGAGTTTTTAAGAGTCTGTAAGAGACTTCTTCGTTTATACCAAAGGAGATATTTGTAGTGAAGCGTTCAATTATTTTGGATAAATAACCATTTTGATTGCAATCAAATAAATTTGTTTGTCTAGTTTTTTATTTAGTTTATATTGTTGATTTCTATTATATCTGTCTGATTTCTTTATCTTTATTAAGAATTTATAAAAGATCAAGTTTAACTTAGGACTATTCCTCCCCCTCCTAATCGACCTGCAAGGGACGTACCCAGTTTGATTAGATTTCTCTATAAGAAAGCCTTGCGACCATACTGAGGAAAAAAGAATGATATGATGGATAAAAGCATATCTACAACCTTCCTCTCTTTCAATTTTAGAAATTATATAATGGAAAAAAAATTAAATATTGATTTTGTATAAGATAACTATTTTTGCACACCCAATCAACTACTATTATGGTACTAATTAGGAGTAAATAAAAATTCGATTATAAGTATTGAATAAATCAAATTTAAAATTTTGGTTCCATTTTTTTTTTTCAGAATTTCATTTTTTTCTATAAAAATTAGTTAATTCAATTCCGATTCAATTTTAAAATTTCTCATTTGGTTCAATCAAAAAAACCGAATTCAATTTTTAGGATTGAATCGAATTTTTAGACCTTATTTTTTTTTATTGAAATTGCATTTTGTTAAACCAAAATTGAATTTTTAAGATCTGATTCAGATTGTTTGATTTTTATTAAAAATTTAATTCGTTTAATTTTTAAAAAATAATTTAATTTAATTAATTCAATTTCAATTGATTCAATTTTAATAGTAGGCGTCTTTTATAGTTGATGCTTAAATTTCCACTTAGTATATAAAGGAATAGAAAGAGGGGGAAACCAAAGGTTTCCTTCTTTCTTCTTCCCTGTCAAAAACCCAAGACCAAGAGGACTAGAGTTCTTGCCAAAAGGAACTAGGGTTTCTCTCCTAGTGCCAAGGGTTAGCGACTCGCGCAAGGAAGAAGATTCTATGCTCGGTAGTAAGTTTAGAAGCATAAAGAGGTAAGTAGATCTCTCACATGTAGTAAAAGTAGTTCTCTAATGAGTTTTAAACATGATTTCCAAGTCTTTTTCATGATGTGATCTTAGTATAGCAAGTCTTTTTCATGATGTGATCTTAGTATAGCAAGACTAAGGTTTTGATTTGCCCAAACGTAAGGTTTGGGAATTTCGACACGCAAGGTGTTCAATAAAATTTTTGAGTAAGACCAAGGTCTTACTAAGCCCTAGAACGAGCTCTAGGACTAAGAAATGAGATAAGACACAAGACCAAGGTCTTGTTGAGTCCTAAAATAAGTTTTAGGAACATTACCTTTAAGTGTTAAGCTATGCATTTTAAGCACAAACATGATTACAAGTTTAAGTATATTACTTTTATTAAGTGGCATGTATCGGGCACAAGGCCCACGGGCACGAGGCCCATGAGATATAGGTGAGATAGTAAGACACTCTATTAGGATTCGGTGGCTAGCTACCCCGAACCTATTAGGGATACTCACATTGATACTATGTCGGGCCCAAAGGAGAATGTTTATTATTTTGAAGTATAAGAAGTATAAGAGTATACAAGTTTTTTCCAAGTTTTCAAAAGCAAGAAGTGATTTCAAGCATGACAAGCATTTTCCATTTCAAGTAAAGTTTTCAAATGCAAGCATTTGTTACAAGTGAATTCATGAGCATATTCATGTTAGTATATCATTTTCAGTACATATGTTTAAAAGCAAGCATTCTTGACCAAGAGCATGTTTTATATCGATTGCATGTTTTTGTGAGATAGGTATCTACTTACCAAGCAATTCACTTACAGTTGCATCCTTTTATTGCAGATAAAGGTAAAGAAAAGACGTAAGACAAGGAGCTAAAGGAAGGATGATTGATGTTGGTGGCGGCGGAACCGTGGAGTGAGATCCTTCGGGATGAGTTTTGTCTAGTGTTCTAAACTCTAAACAATAGAACTTATTGAGTATTTTGAGTTTATGTTAGTAGTTACTTCTGCAACGACTTTAAGTTTGAGTAGTTAATTTGGAGTTTGAAATACATGCAAATGGAGTATGATTATGATTTATTATGTTTGTGAGTCAATAATCTTGTTGAGTAGTTAAAGTAGAATGTTTATATTACTTGATCGGTGTTTCTGAAACCTGGAAACTGCAGTTCCAGGTGTATCAGTCGACTGCTTCAGATAGCAGTCGATTGCTCCCAAGAAATCGGGAAACAGAAACATTGGTCGAGTGATTCCCAGGTGGAGTCGACTATACCAGTCGACTGATAAGATCATCCATCGACTGGTGCCAATATAAAAGAAAAAGAGTGTTGGGTTGATGGTTAGTTGTTGGTTTTTACACTTAAGAGGTCTGGGGGTCAAATCCTTCCAAAACCAGCAAGTATTAAATTTATTTTTTTAATTCGACTGGTCTTGCCCCAACAGTAAAGTCAATGTAACGACCCTATAAGGTCAAGGTTAGTAAGAGAGGGTCGTTACAGGGTGTGTCTGGACAGGAAATGTCAGGCCCGATGGTGATTTGCGCTCGGTTTAAAATTCCCCTCCTCCGTTAAAATAGACAAGGTGGATTACACAAGACTTCACACAACATTCCTACTTGTATTCATCAAGAAATGCTAGATCCAACAAACAACATCATTACAACCGAAGAAACCTAAATAATGCAACTCACGCAAGCACAATCATCACAACATTTACTTGAGATTTGCGCCGGCAAGGTCAACCTGGCTCAGATTCAGTGATCACAGTAACAAGGGAACTCAAGTATCAACTGATCTTGGAGGTAGTTGTTAGGACCTTGGCGTTTGGCTAGAGGGGGGATGAATAGTTTCTCTTTGATTTTGTCTACAAGAATATTAGCAAAAACACAAAAGCAATAATAGACAAAATCAATTAACAAAAAAAAAAACAATGCTAATTCCCTTGATTTACTTGGTATCCACCTCGTAGAGGTGACTAATCCAAGGATCCACACCACACAATCTAGCTTCACTATGATCTTCTTCTTGAAGGTGGAGAAAACCTCACAAGATGTTCTCTTTCTCTTTTACAAGATGAGATTTAGAGTATGAGGAAGAGAATAGGTTATGGAAGCTTTGGCCACTTAGAATAGGATTTAGCAATCAAGAATCGTAACATATTCATGCCCCAAAGCCTCTTCTTAAATAGAAGAGAGAGCTGTTATCCAAATAGCTTAGCCCCGACATCAATTGACTACCCCCAGGGCCAGTCGACTAATGCCCAGCCAACGACTAGCATAACGGCTCTATTTTTGAGCAGACCAGTCGACTGGTGCCTGGACCAGTCGACTGATCTTTCTGTGAGTTTCCACTCGATGCTGGCAATCGACTGCTCCCTTTGCCAGTCGACTGCCCAACTTACAAGTTCACTCAAACTCACTCCGAAGTTTATCCTTCGCGTATGCCTTGAGTTTCACTTCCTCAACTTGCCCCTTGAAGTTCTCATCCTTCGGCTCTCGTCCCTCGGATGCACACACAATCCCACGGCTTGCCTCCATGTCATCTTTCGTGTATACCTTTGATGTCTACTTCCTCGGCTCGCCGTTGAAGTCCTGTTCATTGACTCTCGTCCCTCGGATGCTATACTCCGTTACTCCTCATGTGTGTTTCACCAAGTCCTGCATGACTCAAGTACACATATCAAATCAACATGAAAACCTAACTTAACCATATTGGCACATACATCAGAACCCATGATCTACCCGATCAACCTTGGGTCGATTGCACCAACAATCTTCTACTTTTTGATGTGTGACAATATGTTTAAGTTAGGTACAAACATAACAATTGAAAATTAAAAGCATAGTATATTAAGACATATAAACATGCATCCTCCCCCTTAACCTATACCTTAACACAAGATTTTCAATTTTTACACAAACATCGAGAAATAAGTTAAATTCTAACTTAAACCTTTCAATTCTCCCACTTTGACGCCATCAAAAAGATTGCCCAAAGCAATATTACCTTATGGTATCAATTAGGGACACCTTTTATTTTTTAAAAATCCCCAAAAATCAGAAAATACAAGTACCAGTCGACTGAATCAGGTACCAGTCGACTGGCCTCAGTGAATTGCCAAGTCACAGAATGTTCAGTCGACTGCCCCCAGAGCCAGTCGACTGATACATATCAGACTGAAAATTTCAGCCTTTTGAGCTGAAATTTAGAAATGCATAACAAATTTCATAAAATCTAAAAATTCTGAAAATTTACAAGCATATTTCTTGTGATATTTTCTAACAGAGAAAAATATATTTTCATGAAAAATCCAAACATGTTTGACTTTTTGACCAAAACTCAAACTTTTTGAAAACACTCAATTTTGTACCAAACTTTCATCCTAATTTTGAAACCATGTGTTTTGCAAACATATGTCATAGCAAATAAAACACAGAAGTGTTTTCAAATTATTTGAAATGTCCAACTATAATCTATGGGCAAGATGTCCATTAATTAAACATTTACTTTCTCCATAGTTGGTCTATTATCAATAATGTGATACATCCAATAACTCATCAAAATGCCACAAGCATAAGTGAATTATTTATATCATTCTAACATCTCATATGCATAAATATAATTATAAATCAAGACAATATATATGAGATGTATCAAAGGTATATCTTATTTAGCCCACTTTATCAAGAATTTCTACTTGGGCTAAAATGCTCCTCCTAAATGTCTCAAGTCAACCAAATTTCAAAAATTTAAAATTTTAACAATATTGTTAACTCAACCTAATTCCTTTAACCCTTGAGGATTGATTTTGACACTCAATAGAAGTGTTTTCTAATTGGGTTGACCAAGTACTCCTTAGGAATCTATTTCTTACTTAGGGTCTTGGTCTTTGTTTGTCCTCTAGCAAGTAAACAATGATAAGTTTTTCCATTGCTAGATTTTCCAAACCCTAACCCTCTTTCTTGAAACTTGTCATTTGACTCTCAATGATCACATCTAGGATTTTTTAACCAATTTCAAATTTTCTAAGGGCTTTGGTAAGACTATCTACCTTTTCCCTTAATTCTTTATTTTCTTCTTCTAAAGATGAATCATTTGAACTAGAAGAAGAGTCATGCATATTGTCCTTAATTGTCATAGATTATAATTTTTTCCTTTAACATGCAAATTTTATTTTTCAAACACTTAATTTTCTTCTTAGCATTAAACAAATTATCATTTGTGCTAGAAATAATTTTTACAAGAATGGTAGTGGGTAGTTTGTATACCTCGCTTATCGAGATGTTCGAATTTGAAGATTGACCTCCCCCTTCACTTAAGCTCCCTTCTTCATCTTCACTTGAGCTCTTCTCATCTTTAGATGATGTGGATGCTATGTCTTCAATTCCCATTAGAGCAAAATGGGATACGTGGTTTTCTTCTTCTTCCAATGATGAAGGATCATCCCATGTTGCCTTTAAGTTCTTAATCTTTTTGCCTTTTTCTTTTGTTTTCTTCTTTTCCTCCTTCTTCTTCAAGAGTGGACAATCATCCCTTATGTGTCCTTCATGACAATTGTAGCATATGACCTTTCTTCTTGTCCTACTTTTACTTCTTGAATTTTTTCTACCATGATATTTGTTAGAAAAAAGACTTTTAAATGCTTTCCTCATTTTTCTTACCATATACGTCTCTTAATCACTATCCATTGAGGCACTTGATTCTTCCAAATTGGATGATGAGTATGAGACTTTCTTCTTGTCCTTCTTCTTCTTTCTCTCTTTTTCTACAATAAGAGCTATACTCTTTTCTTTGGTAGACATATTAGCTTGTTCATGAAGTTCAAATTCACAAAATAAATCATCAAGTTTTACTAAAGAAAGATCCCTAGAGACTTTATAGGCATCAACCATTGAGGCCCATAAAGTTGTCCTAGGGAAAGATTAGAGCGCATACCTTACTAGATCCCTATTCTCAATTTTCTCATCTATCATATGAAGCTTATTGACGATTTCTTTAAATCTACCATTCAATTGACTCACGGTTTCATTTGTCTTCATGGTGAGGGATTGAAGTTGAGTCACCAAGATGTCCTTCTTGGCTCTTCTTGATTCCTTTGATCCCTCATTTAACTCGATGAGCTTTTCCCAAAGCTCTTTGGCGGACTTGAATGGTTTGCTTTTATTCAATTGCTCCTTTGAAAGGCCACATTATAGAGTTGTTGTGACCTTTGCATTTGCTTGAACCTTCTTCACAATCTCTTTTGACCAATTCTTGGTAGGGAGAGGTTCTCCCCTTTCATCCTTTGGCATCTCAAAGTCATCTACAACACTAAATCAATTTTCAATATCATTCATTAAATAGTATTCCATTCTACCTTTCCAATACGCAAAGTTGTTGCCATAGAAGAATGGTGGTCGTGCGGTGCTATAACCCTCTTGAAACATCATCTTAATGTTTCGGTTGATGGTGAGTTCTCCCAAAACGAACCTTGCTTTGATACCACTTGTTAGGACCTTGGCGTTTGGCTAGAGGGAGGGTGAATAACTTCTCTTTGATTTTGTCTACAAAAATGTTATCTAAAACACAAAAGCAATAATAGACAAAATCAATTAACAAAGAAAGCAATACTAACTCCCTTGATTTACTTGGTATCCAACTCCTAGAGGTGACTAATCCAAGGATCCACACCACACAATTAAGCTTCACTATGATCTTCTCCTTGAAGGTGGAGAAACCCTCACAAGATACTCTCTTCCTCTTTTACAAGATGAGATTTAGACTATGAGGAAGAGAATAGTCTATGGAACTTTTGGGCACTTAAAATAGGATTTAGTAATCAAGAACTGTAACCTATTCATGTCCCAAAGCCTCCTCTTAAATAGAGGAGAGAGATGTTATCCAAATAGCTCAGCCCCGACATCAGTCGACTGCCCCCAGGGCTAGTCGACTGATGCCCAACCAACGACTCTATTTTTGAGCAGACCAGTCGACTGGTGCCTGGACTAGTCGACTGATCTTTCTGTGAGTTTCCACTCGATGCTGGTAGTCGACTGCTCCCTTTGCCAGTCGACTGCCCAACTTACAAGTTCACTCAAACTCACTCCGAAGTCCATCTTTCGCGTATGCCTTGAGTTCCACTTCCTCAGCTTGCCCCTTGAAGTTCTCTTCCTTCGGCTCTCGTCCCTTGGATGCGCACACAAGCCCACAGCTTGCCTCCATGCCATCCTTCGCGTATGCCTTTGAAGTCTACTTCCTCGGCTCGCCCTTGAAGTCCTCTTCCTTGGCTCTCGTCCCTCGGATGCTATACTCCATTACTCCTCATGTGTGTTTCACCAAGTCCTGCACGACTCAAGCGCACATATCAAATCAACATGAAAACCTAACTTGATCATATTGATACACACATCAAAACCCCATGATCTACCTGATCAACCTTGGGTTGATTGCACCAATAGTAGTCCACCTTAGGAGCTCAATCTGCCTCCAACTCACCATGTATCCAGAGAAGAAACTGTGAGTAGGGCTTGGTTAGCGCTCGACAGATTTCAAACATGGTGATCGCAAGCGAACATGGAGAATACACCAAACCAAGAATCCAACCATGCACTCACTCGGAATTTGGAGGTAGCCCTAAAGACGTCGGCTTGAACGATGCTACCGGACTCCAAAGGATTTGCTTGTGACTCCCAATCTGGGATCCAGGTTGCGCAGTCCACAAAAGAAGGGAAAGGGGGGACTCGAAGAAGGTCGATGGTGATGAGCGTAAAGTTGCATCGATTAGGGAGACTGGTTTGGAGTAGATCTCGTGCGGAGGGGAAGGAACAAGGAAGAGAGGGGAGGGCATTGTTATAGACGGAGAGGAAGGCGTCGATCGGGTGGAGAAAGTGAGGAGGAGGAGTTTATGCTTAGGGCAAAATTGCAGTTTAGCCCTTGACCTTCCCGAAACTAGGACTCCAACCCTAATTTTCCAAATTCTAAGCAATCAACCCCCTTCTCGAGTTTGGGTTTAATCCATTTGGTCCCTAAGGTATAGTGTGAGCCCCCTTTTTCTTCATCTTGGGTCTCGGGGACTCTAACTCTTCCCCGGAAAATTTTCGAGTCCGAGTCTAAAGTGTCATATTTAACATTCTCCCCCCACTAATAAAAATTTATTCCCCAAATTTTGTTACACACCACAGTAAACTTTATCAAGAAGTATGTAGCTATAAATGCGGAACAGAAACTAACCATACATACCTTTGATAAATAGGTGAGGATAACGAGCTCAAATGATATCCTCATGCTCCCAAGTCGCCTCCTCATCCGAGTAATGCTGCCATCCGACCATGATTAGTCGGATTGTCTTGTTTCACAATTGATGCTCTCTGTGACTCAGAATCTGTACAGGAACCTCCTAGTAGGTTGCGTCAGGATGAAGTGGAATTGAGACATCTTACAACACATGTGAAAGATTTGGTGCATATCTCCTCAGCATAGATACATGGAATACATCGTGCACACCCGCAAGAGAGGGCGGAAGTGCCAGACAATAAGTCACTGCTCCAACCTTCTCTATAATTTGAAATGGACCAATATAATGTGAAGCAAGCTTACCTTGAAGGTCGAATCTCTTCACCCATTTCGTGGGTGAAACTCGCAGAAATACATGGTCGCCCACGGAAAACTCCAAAGGTCTTCGTTTCCTGTCAGCATAGCTCTTTTGATGATTTTGCGCCTTGGACATCCTACGTCTGATAATGTGGACTAACTCTGCCTCGTGCGGAACTCTCTGAGGTCCTGTTAGGGTTCCCCGACCTCCTCCCAGAGGGTGGGTGTCCGACATAACCTACCATATAACGCCTCTTATGGTTTCATCTGAATAGCCACATGATAGTTGTTGTTCTAGGCGAATTCAACAAGATGAATATGGTCCTCCCAATTGCCTCCTAAATTCATAACACAGGCTCTCAACAAATCCTCTAAGGTCTGGATAGTGCGCTCTGACTGTCCGTCTGTCTACAGATGAAGGCGGTACTAAATTTGAGCTTTGTACGTATGGCCTTCTGTAGGCTCTGCCAGAAACGTGCGCTAAAATGTGGATCCCGATATGATATAATACTCAGCGGTATTCATGTAATTTGATATCCTCCCTACAATACAACTCTGCCAGTCTGTCCAGGGAATTGGTCCTCCAAATAACTAAAAAGTGCGTGGATTTGGTCAATCTATCAACGATCACCCAAATCACATCGTGACCTTGTCTGATCCTAGGCAATTCCACCACGAAATCCATAGTAATGTGCTCCCACTTCCACTCAGGAATGAGAATCCTCTGAAGTAACCTAGCAAGTCTTTGGTGCTCAGCCTCAGGTCCCGATATATGCAGGTGCTACCCGGATGAATGGAGAATATGGAGCGATGAGCCTCCTATAGTAGCTCCTCCAAAATAGGATGTGCCTCTAGTACGCACAGCCTCCTGCGGAAATATAGGATACCCTCATCATCCCGTGTAATATTAGTCTACTGCTCGGTTACCGAGAAACTGCAGATGCTGATCACTCACCTGGGTCTCTCTGATCCTCATCCTGATGGATGACTGAGCAACCATGACCTCCAGAATACCCCTCTCAGTCTGACATTGATCTACTAGACCCAACTCTGAGAAGCTCTGAACTATCTCAGTAACCAAAACTCGGTGGCAAGCCAACACTCCTCTGGATTTCCTACTCAGTGCATCAACGACTATATTAGCTTTCCCAGGGTGGTAGCTAATGGTACAATCATAGTCCTTCAGGAACTCCATCCACCTCCTCTGACGGAGGTTGAGCTCCTTCTACGTGAACAGGTACTTAAGGCTTTTATGATCCATAAATATCTCAAAAGTAATCCTGTATAGATGGTGCCTCTAGATCTTCAGAGAAAAAATGATAGCAGCCAACTCTAGATCGTGTACAGGGTAGTTCTTCTCATGCTCCTTCAGTTGTCGAGAAGACTAAGACACTACCCATCCATGATGCATCAGAACCGCGCCCAATCCCTGATAGGATGCATCAGTATAAAACACGAATCCGTCCTCTCCTGATGGTATAACGAGAACGGGCGCCGACACTAATCTTTGCTTCAGCTCCTAAATACTGGTCTCACAGACCTCCAACCATGTGAACTTCACGCCTTTCCTAGTAAGGCATGCCAACGAAATAGCGGTACTAGAAAAATCCTCTACGAATCATCTATAATAACCAGCTAATCCCAAGAAGCTGCAAACCTCCTGAACTGACTTCGACTGCTCCTAACTAGTGACAACCTCGATCTTCTGGGGTCTATGGAGATACCTCTACTGAAAACCACGTGTCCAAGAAACCCAACTGAGGGTAGTCAAAATGCTCACTTGCAAAACTTCACAAATAAACGCTTCCGTCAGAGAGTCTCCAATACAATGCGAAGATGTTGCGCGTGTTCCTCCTCAGAACGTGAATAGATCGGAATATCATCAATGAATACAATGACAAACTAATCTAGGTACTCCAGAAACACACGGTTCATCAAGTTCATGAATATTGTTGGAGCATTGGTAAGCCCAAATGACATTATCAAAAACTTGAAGTGCCCATATCTAGTGCGAAATGTTGTCTTCTGGATATCGGAGTCTTTGACCCTCAACTGATGATATCCAGACCACAGATCAATCTTAGAATATATTGATGTATCTCTGAGCTGATCAAACAAATCCTCAATCCATGGAAGAGGGTACTTATTCTTGATAGTTACTACATTCAACTATCTGTAGTCAATGCATAACCTCAAGGAAGCATCTTTCTTCTTAATGAACAGAACCGGTGAACCTCAAGAAGATACACTCGGTTTGATAGACCCTTTGTCCAATAACTCTTTTGGTGTCATACGATACGGAGCTTTAGATGCAGACACAACCCCCCCAAAATAACCTCAATGGTGAACTCTACCTGTCTCCTAGGAGGAAGACCCGATAGCTCCTTTAAAAAAACATCCAGAAACTCCTGGATTACTACAACGTTCAAAAGTTGGGTGTTGATGTTGTCGTCGACACTGATCAGTGATAATAGAAAACCCTTGCAGCCTTACGATAGCAGTCTCTGTGCATGAAGAGCAGAAATCACTGATATGTTGTCATCCCTAATGCCGGTGAAATCCTACGAGAGTTGGTTCGGAGGTCGAAATGTGACCACCCTCATCCGGCAATCAATAGTGGCATGGTACTCGATAAGCCAATCCATGCCAAGAATGACGTCAAAGTCCACTCTTCCCATACTTTCTGCATGCTTAGGAAACCTAGATCAGTCACGACAGGTAGGTATCCTGCTCGGATGACCTATTTTATGGCACCCTTGAAGCCTTCTTGCATTCACTTCCACATATGGGTGCTGAGCCGGTCAAAGTATTCTAGGAACTTCAAAAATTCTTCCTTAACAGCAGTGTGGCGTTCTACTTTCTTGGACTGATATTCCTCTAGGTCGGCCATGGTATGTTCTCGCCCCAACAGTGCCTCATTTCACTGGGTCAGAGTCTCTTGAAGCTGCTCCTTCACGACATCGATAATCTCTGAGGCTCTGGTTAGCTATCCCTTATGAGTGGAAAGCTATTGGGTCAAGGACAGGATTTCAGCTTCTTGCTTATTGATTAAGGCCTCCTGTAGGCTCGCTGGGGCATCAAACCGCTCCTTCTCCAGCTCCAGTGGAGCTATTCACTCAATGTAGAGTAGATTTTCCTTTCATCGGTCTTCCATTAGTTCACCTTCTAGAAAGGTGTGGATGTGAGTCAACTTGTCTCTCAGTTGACACGCCACATCCGCTTGTAGTCAAGCTTCCTCGCGGGCCCAACGACATCTGCTCTGGCTTCTTCCGATGCATGGGACGGAGTTGACAAATGACAGTTGGGCCTCCAGCTCGGCAACCTGCTTCTATAGGGCCTCGGATTGCAACACCATCAGCGCATGTGATTTATAGGTCCAAGTGCTCAGTCCATAGCTAGTAGGAATGGTTCAAGTAAGTCCTGAATTAACAAGTAAAGTTAAAGAAAAGAGTTTGAATTACGGCTTTACCTTCAACATGAAGCCATTCCTACAAGAGTTGACCTCCAAAATAGGCTTTGACTTCAGATTCTCGGCGTAGGCATTATTCTTTAGCATGGAAAAGAGACTCCCCGAATGGGAAGATTCAACTGCTCTCATTTCAGAAGTTGCCGGAGAAGTAGCGGGGGTCCCCCGAGACGCTGGGAGTTAAAAGTGACTAGAGCGAGGCATAATCCCATTTCATCAACTTAGTGATGGAGTTTTTCAGTATGATTTTGTCTACAAGAAAATAAAAGAGAATTAGTTAGTTTTATAAGAAGAATACTGTACTCAGAAATCAGATGCATTAGGGCTTACGCCTGATTTGTAAAGTAGGCCTTCATTCCGAACGAACTGAGAACTATTGAAATTTATCCCGGACACTATCTTTATAACTCGCTGGTACCCGGAGCTCTTCTTATATTTGCCTAAGGCTAGAGGAGTTAGAAGGTCGACTATCCAACTGTTCGGGAAGTGAAATGGAGTGGGAGGCCTCAAGAAGAAAAAATGGCTTTTCCAATCTTCGTGAGAGGAAGGGAGTCGATCCAAAAATTGACAACCCATACGGGCCATAAAGTGGAAAGATCTTAAGCTTGTTTGCTTTGATGATAGAAGTAATGAAAGTAGAGGGAGTCAGGGGATGTCATATAGCTTGAAGATGATGACCACCCCGCTCAGAATCGTGAAAACATTGGGGGTCATTTGAGTCAAAGGTATTTGGAAATAACGGGAGACTTCATCGAAGAATGACGGTATGGGGAATTTTAGGGCATTTTCTACTTGGCCTAGGAAGAAGGTATAATAACTCGGGGGAGGCGAGCAAGGAGCATAGTCAAATTTTGGGATCCTAACCTTGTAGTCTGGCGAAATGTCGTACTCAAGGCGTGCTTCAACATGCTATGCCTTAGTCATAGTAGATTGGGTACATTCGTACCAAGGGGCTAAGAAATAGGTTTGTCCATCGAAGAAGGAAACAAAGGGAGGAAGAGATGAACATATGCGAGAAAAGTAGCTGGCTGTAAAAGAGAAGACATGGAAGGGGGAACAACAAGTTCGAAGTTGAGAGGTGGCGGAAACAAGCAGAGCAATACGATAGCTCTTCGGCGGCTCATTCTATTCCTATATAGCTTTGCTCGAAAGATCCAAGTCGTCTGATTTAGGGTGCGTAACCCAATGATATCTTGAGTGTTAGATGAGCGTGAGAAACGAGGCAGGGGTCATTTCAATTCATACCTCGGAAAATAATTCTTCGGAGAATTGTGCTAAAAGTTGCGCACTGATGACAATGCTTGTTAACACCATTGAGGCACATCAGAGAGGCGGTGTCATGCGTCATGCCAGTCGTGGGCACACTGGACAAGGGCATTAATTACATCACATGCCTCATTATAGCAGATTATCTCTCAAATCACAAAAATCTCGCAACCACTCTGCCCTTAAATGCACATGTCGAACTTCTCTCTTACGTAGCCTTCGTGGTGGTACAGAGTTGTCACTGCGGTCACATCATCCAATTAGTCGGACTTACACCTCTTTCTATTGGACTTAGAGGGGAGTCTTGTGATGATGTAAGCCAAAGTAGGGCCACGTGGCCCCCAAAAGGGGGAATTAAGTCAAGCTCATAGCTTGCGTGGCTTATAGGACGACTCCCCGCTCAAGAAAGTGTTTTCCCGAGCAGGGATCCTCTAAGCATGGTCAATTAACTGCAATCATAAGGTGACCAAAGACTTCCCTTGGAGAACCTTCCCGAGCAAATGATCCCTCTCGACCGGGTAACCTCTCCTGAGTCAGTAACTCTTATTCTAGGTAAAATCAAATTCTATACGGTATCAAAGACAATAAATGTGCATGGGTAGTGACATAATAGTAAAGGAGACTTTAATCGAATTATCGAAATGTATGTTAATAATAACCTTTAATGATTATCATAATGACGACTTTAATGACCCATTAGTGATTAATGTCCAGAAAGAGAAACATCCAGAAGAAGGAGAATAAAGGGAGGAAGCAACGACAACAGGAGGCAGGTTAAAAAAAACACAAGAACTCTCTCTCTCTCTCTCTTTCTTCTCTCTCTTTCAATTTTTACACTAATTCCAATCTAGATTTCCTGACTTGAGCGTCGAAGTGACAATCGCTGGAATAATTTTCAGTATTATTTTAACACTCACTTTCTAGAATTTTTGCTATATGTTTAGGCATGGAGATTAAAGCCAACATTCGCTCGTGCTTCATCATTTGTAACTGCCATCAATGTTTATTGTTCCAGAAGTGAATGATGAGGATGGTGAATCACCACAGCACAGCTTGGAGTGACGACGAGGGAGAACGCTTGCACCTGCGAGATTAACACGAGCATAAAAAGGATACACCAGAAGGAGTTTCGGTGGAACCCTCTCCGACGCTCAAGTCAAAAATCTCTCTAGTAAGAAGAAAACAAGAAATAAAAGTATCAGAGTTTATTTTTCACAGTGACCCAACCCCTTACCTGGGTGTCGATGCACCTTATATACTTGATGTCTATCCTTCGCATGCCTCCCCTCCTTCGTAACTACCTCTCTTACTCCCATGTTTAATGATCCGTGGTTGTTCGCAGTCGTTCTCCTCTCAAGAAGGCCCAGTAACGGCCACCACACCCATTAAGTCCATTATTGTCATGCGTTATAGGTAATAACTGCCTGCATGATTTCTTATTCTGAATGGGAGATGCTTGAAGCTGTCTCCTGGAGAACGGTTTCAAGTGCACCATTATAACTCATGGTAAGCTTTTCCCAATCTGTTTTCTTCTTACTGGGCTGCTCTTTAGGCTCCACTCTCCCGAGTTGGTTTCGGGACTCTTCTTCTCTGTCTGGTCTCGGGGACTTTCCTGATCCAGTCTCAGGAACTCTTCTTTTTCCGACCAAATTTCGAGGACCTTTTCGCCGGACTAATCTCGGGCATTCCAGCATTATCAATTCTGCCATGCAACTTTTGTCCTTCCTAGATTACTTATCCCAATCATTTATAAAAGGCAATCTGATGTATGTTAAGTGCGAAGCAGCCTAGTGGGGCTATGACGTTGACGATGAACTGCAATTTGAATTTGTGGCGGGAGAAAGGAAGGACATGCGAGAGCGAAGAATCCATGTAGTTGGAAAGAGAATTTTAATCGCATGGGTTATAAAAGAATTAACAAGCTTCTATCTACGCGATTCTCACGGTTTAACTCGGTGATCTCCAAGTCATGTGAAATTCCCCTTCGAAGGTCATCAAAATTTATGCGTCTGTTAAAAGTAATCAATCAATTAATTAATTTGATTATTTGATGACATATTTGTCGTTAATTATGATTATTGATGTGGCTTGTTATTGATATATCACTTCCTTGCACCAGTGTCATTTGGAGCGTTGACTTGTTCTAACTAATGCTCCGACTACACATCCAATACATTTTTCATTATTTCAACAACAACAAAAAAATATTTCTTAACAAATATATTAATATAAATTTTCAATTATTTTCAATCCCTTAACTTGCTTCACAAAATATTCGACCCAAAGGAATCCAAAATGATAATTATTTTGGTTTAAGAAAATCTAAAGGGAATCATTTATACATTTTCAAAATTTAGAGATCCTATTTTAAAATTATATTGCGGATACTGATGATCGAAGACAGGTTTAGTAAACACAAAAGGATTTGACTCGACTCAAGATATAAAATGCGGCTTTTTATCAAAGAGCGTATCCAAGATTTTGTAATTACCAAAACATGTACCATGTTTTTTTTATCAAAGGGCGCATCCCATATAGTGAACTTCCTATTATACTCATCCTGCCAATTGAAGCCTTTCTCGATTCAGTTTTCGAGACTTCCGAACCACTTTATCAGTATAATATTAATTTGTGGCTCGGATGGACATGGAGTCGATTTTTTTCAACCTATATATATATATTTATACCTTGCACAAGTCGATTCATCACGAAGATACATATATATTTCTACCTTGCACAATTTGATTGATCACCAAGGCAGCTAAGGAAGATAGGTGTTGAAGGAGAAAAAGCTAACAGCAGTTTGGTAACAAATAGAAATTGTAATGTACGCATGATTGTCATCTTTGATATGGTATCAGACCTAGTTTTATATATGATAAACTCTTTTGACTATTTTTATGTTTGGAGAAGGACTCTAAAGGTGTCATGCATTACATAATTAGGGTTCTGTTAAAATTTTTAAACTTAGGATATATTAATGATTGAATTCGACCTAGAGAGTGATATCTTATCATATCAGGATCTAGGAGGGACTGAAATCAAAAGATTCAGGCCCTAGGAGGTCCTGAAATAAAAGGAATTCAGGCCCTCCCAGTGCCTGAAAGCAAAAGAGTTCAGGCCCTGTGAGGGCCTGAAATCTTTTGATTTCAGGCCCTCCCAGGGGCTGAATTCCTTTTATTTCAGGCTCTTGATTATGATTTTCAAAGTTTGCTAAATATAATTGTAATTTATTTTTCAGGGATGATAATGTTGTTCACGAAATTCTCTCTGAGATATGGAATATTATTGATGATAATGTTGTCATGGGGAATGGAGCAGAAATAGCCAGTAATAATATTCCATTATCTTCCCAGTATGGTGATAATAGAATTACAAGAAATTTGATAATTGATCTAAATGAAGAAGCAACTAATCTAGAAGATGAGGGTCTGAATTCTTCTACAAGAGATGTTGAATTATTTGAGCAAACCTGGAGTGGGGAGGAAGAAATTCAAATCCGAAATGCAGATGAATTACAACCCAGTACAAGTGTACTAGAATTACAAGCTGATGATATGCAGATTGAGCAATATGAATTTCCCCCAGATCAGTACAGTGACTTAGAGGAGGAGTTTCGATTAGCTGAAGAACCTTATATTTTGAATTCTAGATTGCTTGCTGGGCCAATTGGAGAGGTAGAGGCAAGAGATGAGCATGAATTTTTTATGGGACAAATATTTCCATCTAGAGAAGAATTCAAGAATGCACTTGTCAAACATGTCATGGTTAAGCATATGAGATATAACCCAGTTGACACTAGAAAAAATAGAGTTAAAACAGTGCTTCAACCAACCATGTACATGAAGAGTAGTAGCAAGGGGGGAAGTAGAGTTTACTGTTACAAAATATGTAAAGGATCACCAATGTGGAACTGTTAGGGAAAGTGTCGATCATCATACATGCTCTTCATCATTTGTTGCTTCTTTTGTTGAAGAGCAATTTCTTCATAATGAACAATACAAACCAAGTGTGATTATATCCGATATTAAAGCTAGATTTGGAGTGACCATATCATACAGAAAAAACATACATAGCTAGGGAGAAAGCATTGAAAAAGGTTGTCAGATATTATGATGAGGCATATAGAGATCTTCCACAATATCTGCGTGAGTTAAGAGCTAGAGATCCTGAAACTTATGTTGCACTATGCAGGAATGATGACAATCAGTTCCAGCGGTGTTTTTGGGGTTTTGGTGCTTGCCGAAGGGTGTTCAGGTCTTATTTGCGTAGACTTATCGGAATTGATGCCACACACCTAAAAGGAAAGTATCCGGGTGTCTTGTTGATTGCTACGACGATTGATGGTAATAACAATGTTCTCCCAGTTGCCTTTGCAATAGCTGAAGTTGAATGTGGGTCTGCATGGGAGTGATTTTTGGAGTATACAAAGAGGTACTTTGCTGTCGATGATCACACAATCACCATAGTATCTGATAGACATCGGGGAATTATATCAGCAGTTAGAAAAGTCTACACAAACGCACATCATGCTTTTTGTTGCCACCACATGTCTTGTAATATGGTAACTGATACTGGAAGTAGGGCTGATTTAGGTTTGTTTTGGACAGCAGCACGAGCCAACACAACACTCTAATATGATATGATAATGCAGACAATGCTTGAGAAACATCCAGATGCCCATAAGTGGATTTAGAACATTGACCCTAAAAGGTGGGCAAATACACACTTTACTGGGAGAAGGTACAGAATGCTTATCACGAATTGTGTGGAGAGCTTAAATACTTTGTTCAAATCCACACGTGAGCTTCCCATAAACAGGTTAATTGATACTACTAGAAGAAAAGTAGCTCAATGGTTCTTTATCCGTAGAGAGGAAGTCTCCAAATGACATGTTGTTTTGACACCTCATGCTACAAAAGAAATGGATTCAAGGAGAGAGAAAGCTAGAGCTTATAAGGTTCACCCTTACTTTCAATCAGAAATGGAAGTAGAAACATGGGGCACTTCATACATTGTTGATTTTGATTTTTTTTTCATTGTGGGGAGTTTCAAATTTCAGGACTCCCTTGCTCACATGTTATTGTCGTAATCAGTCACAGGAACATGGATCACTGTCATATTGTGAGCATTATGTTTATTCAGAAAATTGGAAATGGGATTACATGGATCATATTTTCCCTTGTAGAAGCAAGCAGTTTTGGCCTATGGGTGTAAATGACATTATAGTTCTCAGTCCCCGTAGCCTTGTCCAGCCTGGTAGACGAAAGAAGGTACGGATTGAGTCCAGACACAATGGCAAGGTGAAACTAAAATGCAGCCGATGCAAACAACTTGGCCATAATAGAAGGACATGTAGAATGCCACCAGTACCAAGGTCTTGAGTTAATTGGTATATGTATTGCAAGAATATTCTGATTGAAATATATATTTTGTAAGGAGGAGAAATGAATGTATATATTTTGTATATTGTACAGCCTTAGAATTGTCAAAATACTGGTTGTTGTTAATGTTGTCACTTGAAGAAGTATTTCAATATTATCATACATATCAATGCCTTGTCTAATTCAATGTAAACAGAAACGATCAGACCTCTGATTTCTGAACCACAAGATAGCTATTTTAGGTCTTGAAGTCCTGAAGTCCTCTGTTGTCTGAATATCTGTCAGTTGAGCCCCTCTGATTTATGATTTGTTGATTCATTGTTCTGTGCCAACTGATAGTGTATCAACATGTATTTTTGGAAACCAAAAATACCATCTTCTCACTAAACTCTAACTATTGATAATGAGTTTTAAAAAATGCAAATATCCTAGGTCCATCTAAAAAGTCTCCTTGTGTGCCAAATTCTCAAAATATGAGCTCATGATGTGCATGGAATCCAATTGTGGTATGCAATGGCTTGTATTTAGGTACTCTCTGTTGGTGCAAATTGCACCCAAGTCAAACGTGTGTTTTGATATTGACAAAAGGGTTCAAAAGTTAAGGGTTAATTGGTGTCTAACAAGTTTCTTGAGTGTACAGGAAAAGCCCTAGCGAAGGAATGCTAGGCACTGGCGAAGGACTGCCAGACTGGACAAAGTCCTAGCGAAGGAATGCTAGGCACTGGCGAAGGACTGCCAGAATGGACAAAGCCCTAGCAAAGGAATGCTAGGCACTGGCGAAGGGCTGCCAGAAGTAAAGACCTAGCGAAGGGCTGCTAGGCACCAAGCGAAAGGCAGCTTGGTACCTCAAGACCTGGCGAAGGACTGCCGGGCAAAAGTCCAACTGGAGGATCCGGTTGGCACCAGGTAAAACTCTCCCGAGAGGAGTAGGTGAGGATGCGTTCCCCTTGAGGGAACATTAGGCGTCGGTTCGACCTAGGGCTACATTTTGGAGACCAAAGTCAGAACCAAGACAGCTAAGGCTGTATAAAATAATAATATAATTGTTATTTGGACTAACCCTGGATGCAGGATCGAAGGACTGAGTATCTGTAGCTCAGAGAGCCTCGAAGGAGTGAGGCAGAAGCTGAGCAGGGCGCCCCGGACGACCAGGGCGCCCCCAAGGTCAACCCAAGTATGTAACAACCTCGACGCGTTTTCGCCCCGCTTGTCGCGGGCGCCCCGCGTGTCGCGGGCGCCCCCACTGCCAGCTGTCGAAGCGCATCCCTGCGAAGCCGAAGAGATGAGGCCTTTGACCGGTCAAGCCGGGCGCCCCGAGTCCTCCAGGCGCCCCGGTCAAACCGGATCCCGAGGATAATGGGATCAGACGGCGACCGAGCTACAGCCGGATCGGCTGCCACGTGGGGGGCGCCCCTGTCGACCAGGGCGCCCCTAGGCCCTATATAAAGGGCCCTCGACCTCCTTCTTCAAGGCATCAATTCTTCGGACACTTCCACACTCTTCTGCTCTCGTGCTTTGCTCCAGATACTGCCCAACTCGAGCCGACGACGTCCCGCTGCCCCGAAATCTTCGATCTACTCCGGACGTCGGTAAAAGAAGAGCATAATTCTTATTATATAAAGTTTACTGCACTTATTCTGTATTCAATAATTGTAAACTGGTTTACGAACTTATAGAATTGCCCGCAGAAAACGGTCAACGACCGTGGGCCTTGGAGTAGGAGTCGACACAGGCTCCGAACCAAGTAAAACGACCGTGTTAGCATTGTTTTTGTGTCTTATTTCCGCTGCGCACTTACTCTTTTTAAATCCGAACGATTTGCGACATTCACCCCCCCTCTATCGCATCTCTCGATCCAACAAGTGGTATCAGAGCGGGGAATTCAAACTTGGTGCAACCACCAGTTTGAAAATTTTTCAGATTTCTTTCGTTTTTCTCTCTCATTTTTTTTAAATTTTCGTTCGAATTTTTTCTTTCAAGGTTGGTGCAACACCCCTTGAAATTGTTTTTATTTCTTTTCTTCCCGCACTACTAATCCAAGACCAAGTCTTGGAATATTCTTATTTTTTGTTGTTGTTTACAATTTCAGAACAAATGGCCATCCAAGAAGGCTTTAGCACCGCCAGACCTCCACTTTTCAGTGGAGAAGACTTTCCTTACTGGAAAAGTCGAATGGAGGTCCACCTGAAAACTCAGGTGGATATGTGGATAATCATCCAGTCTGGACTGATGATTCCCACAAATGCTGAAGGCGTACCACAGAACTACTCAGAGTGGGACACTGCCCTCAAACGTAAGATTGAAGCTGACGCCAAAGCAACTCAGACTCTTCAATGCGGACTGACAAAAGAGGAGCTGAACCGCGTAGGCCCATTCAACAGTGCAAAGGAGCTATGGGCTAAACTGATCGAGCTCCACGAAGGAACTTCAGATACGAGGATCAGCAAACGGGACCTGCTACTGAACAAGCTCTTCACCATCAAAATGGCAGATAACGAGACAGCAGCCCAGCTCCATGCCAGAATCCAGGAATTGATGAACGGTCTTCACGCAATAGGTCACCAGGTTCAAAACCGTGATCTTATAAGGTATGCCCTAAACGCGTTCCCTAGGACCACCTTGTGGGCATCTATGGTAGATGCATACAAGGTCTCTAGAGATCTTTCAAAAATTAAGTTAGATGAGTTATTCTCTGAACTTGAATTGCATGAACAAACTAACTGCAATTTGGCCGAGAAAAGTATAGCTTTCTTTGCAGGAAAAACAGGAAGAATGACTAAGAAGAAAACTCAAGTTGAACCCGAGTCTACCTCAGGTTCAGAAACAGAAGATCAAGAAGAAGATCAATCTGAACTGGTCCGGCTAGCTCGAAGCTACTACAAAAAGTTGAAGAACCAAACTAACACACGGAGAACAAACCGAAGAAAGGATGAACTAGCTGAACCAGCAACTGACAAACACAAGCCCAACGTAACCTGCTACGAATGCAAGAAGAAGGGCCACTACAAGACTGAGTGTCCAAGTCTAAAGGAGTCCAAAAAGACCAGAAAGAAGAAGGCACTCCAAGCAACCTGGGACGAGTCTTCCTCAGAAGAAGAAGAAGAAGCACCCCAGTCCAATCTTCTAGCCCTGACCGCTTCAGATCAAATCGAGACTGACTCAGACTCAGACCGGGACGACGGCAAGCTGACATTCTCCGACGACGGCGAAATAAGGGTAACGGGTTTTTCAAAATTACAATTGAATTCGCTTATTTCCTATCTATCCCGAGATTTGGCGAAAGCCAAACTCCGAATCGAGTCCCTCCGACAGGAAGTAAAACTTCTGAAAGAGGGAGCTGATTCTAAATCCTTAACTGAGAAACTTCAGGAAGGAACCCCTGATCAAGTTGAAAAACTTGAATCAGAGAATTCCTCCCTGAAAACTCAAGTTAAGGACTTAAGAACAGCTTTAGAACGATTCACTTCTGGTTCCAAGAATCTTGATCTGATTCTGGGAAAACAGAAGTCTGTTCTAAACCGATCCGGACTTGGCTATAGAACTAAATCTCGGCAAAGATCTTACTTTGCTGTACTGAACCAGTCAAGACCTAAGGTTCAGGCATGGGTGCCAAAACTGTGCCTGACTAAACCAACTGGTTCAAATCAATTTTGGATCCCCAAGGACAAGATTCACATCTTGCCTAACCCATACAGAGGCTTTAGTCCAGGGGGAGCCAAAATCAAAACAATTTTTATACTTAGATAATTTTTTAATTGATTGATTGTTTGTTTATTTAATTTTTGCAAATTGCCATGCTTAGATTTAAGGAATACTTAGATTTAAGGACTAGATTACTTGAAACTTGAAAACATAGTATTGGGAGGAGGTGAGATGATAGTACGTTGGGGAAACCAACTCTAATAAGATCAAGTCTACTTGGTCTCTTTAGATTGGTGAAACCAGCCGAAGCTACCGATCCAAGACCCAAGCTAGTTAGACCAGAAAATGACCTAATTTAATTTGAAAATGAAATTTCATTAAAAGGCTTTGTCAAGGAAAGGGTGGATGATCCCATAAGGCTACGGCCAAAGAAGGCCTTGTGCCTCGCCAAGACCTGGAAGCCAATTTCTGAAATTCAAATTCAAATTATCTTTTGTCAAATTCGAATCTAACTCAAATTTCAAATAATTATAGATTCTAATCTGTCTTCAAAATTTCTACTTCTTAAACTTATTTCTTTTTCCAAAATCACTTAATCTATTTTTCAAAATTTCTAAACTTATTTGTTTTCAAATCTGTTTTCAAAACTAAAATAACATTTTCAAAATAAATTAAAATTCATTTTCAAATTAATTTTGACCCTCAAACCTGTCTCACAAAAACCTTAAGGTTAACGTGATTGAAAACCCTAGACTGGGGTGAGACAGACTAGGAAATGAAACTCAATTTAAGCTATCCCTAACTCAAATTGGATCCAAATCACCGAAAATCCTTTATGTGTAGGAACATAAAGATTTGGACCAATGGATGTTAGATAGCGGATGCTCCAGACACATGACTGGAGACAAATTGAAGTTCACCAAACTCAAGTTCAAAAACCTGGGCTCAGTGGCATTTGGAAATAATGCTACACTCAAGGTAATTGGGTCAGGTAATATTGAACTTAAGTCCAATTTCATTATTAAGAAAGTTCTATTGGTTGAAGACTTTAGTTTTAACCTACTTAGCATAAGTCAGTTATGTGACTCTGGTTATTTAGTTACCTTCAACAATTCTAACTGCCTGATTAGAAATGCACAAGACTCAGAAATCATGCTTAAGGGCACTAGGAGAAATAATGTATATACTATAAATCTTCCCCGTGTACCCAAGTGTATGTTAACACAATTAGAACAATAAAAACTCTAGCATAGGAGATTAGGTCATACCAATCTAAAAACTATCTCAAAAATTACCCAATTTGGCTTAATCAAAGGTATCCCCAAAATCAAAAATGAAAACCTAATATGTGAATCTTGTAATCAAGGCAAACAAACCAAGTCTAGTCACAAATTGATCCAATCTGATCAAACCCAAACCACACTTGAGCTCCTACACCTTGACCTACTTGATTCACATGGAGCCAAGTCACTAAGTGGAAACCGATACTGCTTAGTGATAATTGATGACTACTCTAGGTTTACCTGGGTCAGGTTTCTAAAGACCAAAGATGAAACCCTAAACCTGTTTAACAACTTTTGTAAATTAATTGAAAATCAAAATGACATCAAAATCAAAAGACTTAGGTCTGACCACGGGGGAGAATTCGAGAATCAAAGATTCGAAGAATTCTGCAAAGTAAATGGATATAAACACGAATTTTCGTGTCCTAGGACCCCCCCAACAAAAATGGCATAGTAGAAAGGAAGAATAAAACCCTACAGGAAGCTGCTAGGGCTATGCTCAATGAATTTGACCTACCTAACCACTATTGGGCAGAAGCAATTAGCACAGCTTGCTATATCCAAAACAGGATTCTGCTTAATAAAAGATTAAATAAAACACCCTATGAACTTTACTATCATAGACTTTCAAACCTACACTATCTTAGAGTCTTTGGATGCAAAGTCCATATTCTTAATACCAAAGACTATCTTGGAAAATTCCAATCCAAGTCAAACCCAGGTATCTTTTAGGGTACTCCATAACAAGTAGAGCTTATAGAGTCTACAACAAAACAACTAAGAAAATTGAAGAAACAACCAACTTAATATTTGATGAAGAAACTAACCCAAAATCTGATAATTCTGACTTAGCTTCATCAAATACTGATCAAGAAGATAACTCTGAAACCCCAATTGAACCCTTTAATGACTTAACAATTGAACCAACTTCTGAATCAGTTGAACCAACCAATGAACCCAGAACTGAACCTATTGGACCAGCTGGACCTGAAGCTGAGCCAAGTACTAGAAAAACCAAGAAACCCAGACTAAGTCACCCAACTGACCAAATTGTAGGTGATCCAACCTTAGGAGTCAGAACTAGAGCTTCCTATAGAAATCTTAGTCAAATAGCCATGATTTCAAAGATTGAACCTAAGACTATTGAGGAAGCCCTACCTGATCCTGACTGGATCTTAGCCATGCAAGAAGAGTTAGCTCAATTTGAGAGAAACCAAGTCTGGGAGTTAGTACCTAAACCTAAGGGCAAATCCGTAATTGACACTAAGTGGGTATTTAGGAATAAGTTAAACGATCAAGGTGAAATAGTCCGAAATAAAGCCCGCTTAGTAGCTAAGGGATTCAGTCAAGTAGAAGGGTTGGATTATGATGAAACCTATGCCCCTGTAGCTAGACTTGAGTCTATTAGGATGTTACTAGCCTTTGCATCCCATAAAGGATTTAAATTATACCAAATGGATGTAAAGTCAGCCTTCTTAAATGGGCTTATTAAGGAAGAAGTTTATGTAGGACAACCCCCAGGGTTTGAGGATATAGAAAAACCCGATCATGTCTACAAACTTAGTAAAGCCCTTTATGGACTAAAACAAGCACCCAGGGCCTGGTATGAAAGATTATCCAATTACCTATTCTAAAGAATTCAAACAAGGTCAAATTGACCCAACCTTGTTTGTTAAAATTTTAGAAAAGGATATATTTATTGCCCAAATTTACGTAGATGATATAATATTTGGATCAACTAACTCTAAATTTCTAAAAGAATTTGTAACAATAATGGAAAATGAGTTCGAAATGAGTTTAGTTGGGGAACTTAACTTTTTCCTAGGGTTACAAATCAAACAAACTAAGGATGGAAATTATGTACATCAATCTAAATATGCTAAAGAACTAATTAAGAAATTTAAAATGGATAACTCTAAAAGTATAAGTACCCCAATGGCCACAAATGTGAAAATAGATAATGACCCTGATGGCAAACCAGTAGATCTAAAACTTTATAGAAGTATGATAGGAAGTCTACTATACCTTACAGCCAGCAGACCTGATATACT
>JAGFNQ010007524.1:0-25969 GCA_024364735.1 Boesenbergia rotunda
GGATCTTCTGTAAAGCCAGATCAAAAAGCGGTACTGTTAGTTGGTTCCTCGAAGAAAGGTTCTAAGAGGAAGGCCAAAGAACAGAACAAAGGGAAGAAGAAAAAGGCCAAGAAAACTGAAAAGAAACCAAAAGGAACTTGCCATCACTGTGGCAAGGAAGGTCACTGGCGAAGAAACTGCAAGATTTATCTTGAGTCCGTGAAGAAGAAGGCATCCGATGCCCCATCCTCTTCAGGTATCTTCGTTATTGAATGTCACTCTATTTCCTCAGATACCTGGGTACTTGATACTGGGTGTAGCTCACATATATGTAATGACATACAGGGGCTAAGGAATAGAAGAAGGCTCGTCAAGGGAGAAGCGAATTTGCGGGTTGGAAATGGAGCAAGGATTGCTGCTATTGCCATCGGAACATATTTGCTAAAGCTCCCAACTGGACGTGTCTTAGAATTGGATAATTGTTATTTCGTTCCTTCGTTAATAAAGAACATTGTATCTATTTCATGTTTGAATGAAAAGGGTTATCATTTAACTTTCAGTAACAATTGTTGTTACATAACTTTAAATGGCGTTCTTTATGGGAATGGAACTTTGTGCAATGGCATCTACACGTTAGATTTATCCAGTGACGTTTTCAATATCGAAGTAAGCAACAAACGTGCTCGAATAGATAATCAAATAGACTCCTACACGTGGCACTGTCGTCTTGGCCATATAAGTAAGAAACGCATGACCGAATTACACCGATGTGGAATTTTGGAATCATTTGAACCCGGTTCATTTGATACATGCGAATCATGCTTAAAAGGCAAGATGACCAAATTACCCTTTCCCGGAAAAGGTAATCCAGTGGGAGAATTGCTTGGTCTAATACATACCGATGTATGTGGACCAATGTCAACTCTTTCACAAGGAGGCTATAGCTACTTCATCACCTTCATCGATGATCACTCACGATTCGGGTATGTGTTCTTGATGAAACACAAATCTGAAGCCTTTGAGAAATTCAAAGAGTTCAGAAATGAAGTAGAGAAACAGCTTGGCAAAAGTATTAAAATACTTCGATCCGATCGAGGTGGTGAATACTTAAGTCAAGAGTTTCAAGATTATCTAAGGGACAATGGGATATTGTCCCAATGGACTCCGCCGTATACACCACAGCATAATGGTGTATCTGAGAGGCGCAACCGAACCTTGATGGACATGGTTAGGTCTATGATGAATCATGCAACTCTTCCAAAATCCTTTTGGGGCTATGCACTTAAGACAGCTGTTTACTTGCTAAACAGAGTCCCGACCAAGGTAGTCTCTACTACTCCATATGAGATTTGGAATAGTAAGAAACCTCACTTAACTCACCTTAAGATATGGGGTTGTCCTGCTTATGTGAAGCGGGTTGTATCAGACAAATTGGATGCTAAGTCTGATAAATGTCTATTTATTGGATACCCTAAGGAAACGAAGGGTTACCAATTCTATCATCCCTTGGAACAAAAGGTGTTTGTTTCAAGGCATGCTGTATTTCTAGAGAAAGAGTTTCTTTTGCAAGAAAACAGTGGGAGTGGGATTGAACTTGATGAAGTTCAAGAAACTCCAATAGACATCACAGAGACACCCAGTCTAGGCCCACAACCGATAATTCATAGTGATGAGCTATCAGTTGAACCTAAAACTACACCACCTCTTCGTAGGTCTGATAGGACACGCAACATTCCAGAGAGATACGGATTTCTCGTAAGTGAATCGAACGACGTGTTGCTCATTGGCGATGACGAACCTATCAGTTATGAAGATGTTCTGAAAAATTCAGAAAGGGACAAATGGCTTGAAGCCATGAAGTCGGAAATGGATTCCATGTATGAAAATCAAGTATGGGACTTGGTTAACCCACCTGAAGGGATTAAACCCCATAGGGTGCAAGTGGGTTTTCAAGAAGAAAACCGACATGGAAGGTAATGTTGTTACCTTTAAGGCTAGATTAGTGGCAAAAGGATATCGTCAAAAACAAGGAGTTGATTATGACGAAACCTATTCGCCAGTAGCTATGCTTAAATCCATTCGGATGCTCCTAGCCATAGCAGCTCATTATGATTATGAGATATGGCAAATGGATGTGAAAACAGCTTTCCTTAATGGAAACCTACTTGAGGATGTATACATGATACAACCTGAAGGTTTCACATCGGTTGATAAAACCAAGGTATGCAAGCTTCGACGATCCATATATGGACTAAAGCAAGCATCTAGGAGCTGGAACATCCGTTTTGATGAGACAATCAAAGAGTTTGATTTCTCACAAAATCCTGACGAACCTTGTGTGTACAAGAAGGTTAGTGGGAGTGCAGTCGTATTCCTAGTATTATATGTCGATGACATCTTACTTATAGGAAACGATATATCAGTTTTACAGACAGTTAAGATTTGGTTGTCCAAAACTTTCTCCATGAAAGACCTGGGAGAAGCAACCTATATCCTTGGGATTAGAATCTATAGAGATAGATCAAAACGGTTGCTTGGTCTTTCGCAGTCTACATATATAGACCGAGTGCTAAAAAGGTTTAGCATGTCGGAATCCAAGAAAGGTTACCTTCCCATCAGGCATGGGATCAACCTTTCGAAGTCTATGTGTCCGCGCACAGAAGACGAGAGGATTAGCATGAATAAGATTCCCTATGCATCCGCAATAGGATCTATCATGTATGCTATGTTATGTACTAGGCCCGATGTATCGTATGCTCTGAGCGTCACGAGCAGATACCAATCTGATCCAGGAATGGATCATTGGGCGGCTGTTAAGACAATCCTTAAGTACTTAAGAAGAACTAAGGATGTATTTCTAATATATGGAGAAGGAGATTTGATAATACGTGGGTATACAGATGCCAGTTTCCAGACAGATAAGGATGACTCCAAATCGCAGTCTGGATACGTATTTACTTTGAATGGAGGCGCAGTAAGTTGGAAGAGTTCCAAACAAGACACTGTAGCGGATTCTACCACGGAAGCGGAATATATCGCAGCTTCGGAAGCAGCAAAGGAAGCAGTCTGGATCAAGAAGTTTGTCTCCGAACTTGGCGTGGTTCCAACCATTGATGAAGCAGTGCCGGTATACTGCGACAACAATGGAGCTATTGCACAAGCAAAGGAACCAAGGTCTCATCAGCGATCCAAACACGTGCTTCGACGCTATCATCTGATCAGAGAGATTATAAGTAGGAATGACATACAAATTGAGAGAGTTCCCACTGAAAGGAATATAGCGGATCCTTTAACTAAGGCCTTGCCTCAAAACAAGTTTGAGGGTCATGTTAGAGCCTGTGGTATTGGATACCGTAGCGATTGGCATTAGGCCAAGTGGGAGTTTGTTAGTAATATGAGAGAAGTGTCCTAAGGCAATCGCCTTATGATGTAAACATTTATTTTAATAAATGATAATTCACTATTTGAGTATACATGTTTTGTGTATTTGATTGGGATCTTAAACTCATCTACTGAATGTCCGCAATACAACTCACAGCATAAGAGAATTTGTGATGGGATCACAACTAGTGATTATCTCTAATGTGCAATTGTGAAGTATTGAAATTATCCCTAGTCGATGAATTGATAAAAACGGACACTATCAATTCTGTTGAGACTAGCATGGGTTATTCTCTAATCAGCTGATTCTCACTAGCTGGTGACATTGGGATGTCCGGAGATAAACATGGATGCTAGTTAAGAGAACTAGTTCATTGGAGTGACTAGCTGTAAGACTTCATATGGGAATCTACATGTAGATATGTCAATGAAGATCTTACTGCGGCTTAAGTGCGATGTTCCTTTGACTTGCGGTGTTCAAGTCATCTTGGTCATGGAGACTTATACTTTGACATCTTAAGCAAGCATCTCCAAGGAGGTGTGGACCCCGGATGATCGGGTATAAGCCGAAGTGCCCGAAGATGTTTGAACAGCCTACAAACGATTCACCACTCCTTGCGAGGAGATGTATACCCAGGCCTATCGTCGGATTGTTACTCAAAGCCTCTGGCCAGAGCATATCATGTTAGAGTACGAGTCTCTTAAATACATGAGAGTAATTAGAAATCCAAAGGACGAGGAAGACACTACTTGGGCTAGGTGTGACGTAGTCAGCCTAGTGGGGACTGACACCATAGACCGTGTCCTGAACCAAGTGGGTATAAGGTGGTGAAGGGAATGAGGCACGATTCATTAGAGCTGCTGAAGGGTTTCAGAATAATTTCTTCTGGGGTCAAACCGTTGATCTTTCGATTAATTGGGGATCATGATGTACTACTAGGTGCCACTCATGATCGTTCTATAATTAATGGGTTAATTATAGACGGCCAACATAAATCGAAAGCCTATTTAGTCACACGCAATACGAGTAATCCGAGGGATTTAAAACGAGTTGAAAATTGGATTTTCCGATCAAGAGAAACAAGTCGAATCTGAGTTAGTCAGAGGCGCAATGGAAGCTAAAAATGGCTAAGTCTTTTGAAGGCTTTTTGGGCGAATTAAATGAGTTTAATTCGCGGCGGTTCGGGTTGGATTTGGCCGACCAAAGAGGGTGTTAACCCCTCTTTGGGTGGCCGGCCAATGAAGGAGAATAAACCAAGTTTATTTTGGTTTAATTAATAAAATAAATCTAGTGTGATTTGTTTTATAAATTATGGATAAATAAATTTGTATAAAGAAATTTATATAAATAAAATTTATAGAAATTTATTCTTTTATGGAAGATTAAAATAATCCATGAATTGGTTTATTTTAATTTTATAAAATCAATTATGAATTGATTTTTCCATAATAAGAAAGTTTATAAATTTCTTATAAAATTTATTCCATAATTTAAAGAGAAGAAGAATTAGTTTTATTATAAATTAGTTTATAATAAAACTTGGTTTAAACGGAATAATTAGTTAAGAAAATTTATAGGATAAATTTCTTATAACTAATTCCGTTTAGAGGGAGACTTAGCAAAGAGTTGCTACTATATAAAGGACCCAAAGGCTAGCCCTTTAGACACATCAATTAATCAAGAGATTAATTAGAGCTCTCCCTCTCTCTCTCTTCTCCTCTCCCTCTCCTTCTCTTGCCTAGGGCCGGCGCCCTTCATTGAGTTAGGGCCGGCTCCCCCTTTGGTTGCTAGGGCCGGCGCACCCTATCAACTCCAAGAGAAGTTGGCGTGAGCAACCAAGAAGGAGAACCCGAACACGAAGAAAAAGAAGCGGATAGCGACTCCTCTCTTCTCGGAATTCGATTCCGTTACTTCGTTGGTTAGTTTTCCTAATTTTTCTCTTGTCCTTCTAGTTGTGCCTTCCGAGAATCTAGTAGTTCTCGTCGGCACAAAACTCGTGACTTTGCGAAGTCATCCCGAAGAGAACTCGGCGTGGACGCGAATAGAGGCGAAGCTTCCAAGGGACGCTACGGTTGGATCTCGTCCCTTACTTCGAGTTACGCGAGGTACTTGGTAAATTAGTTTACTTTTCACAAACTTTTATTTCATGATTATGTCGATACACTATAAGGTTGCATGCTAGATACGAAGTTAAAATAATTTAGGAAATTATTTTATGCAAACTCTTCCGCTGCACGTAAAAATTTTAAATTTTACGAACTCGTATCCTTGTCGACATGCACCCGGTCCCAACATGTCCAGCACCGAGGCCAAGCTGTTGGTGCAGGAAGCACCATATCGAACCTTGTTTTGATATTGGCAAAGGATTCAAAGTTAAGTGTTATTTGTTATCTAATATGCTTATTAAGTGTGCAGGAAACAAAGTCCTAGCGAAGGGCTGCTAGGCACCTGGCGAAGGAGTCCCAGGAAACAAAGTCCTAGCGAAGGGCTGCTAGGCACCTGGCGAAGGACTGCCAGGATACAAAGCCCTAGCGAAGGACTGCTAGGCACTAGCGAAGGAATGCCAGGGTGAAAAGCCCTAGCGAAGGACTGCTAGGCAACTGGCGAAGGACTGCCAGTATCCAAGACCTAGAGAAGGAATGCTAGGCGCCAGGCGAAGGATAGCTTGGGACTGAAGCCCTACCGAAGGAATGCTAGGCTCCGAGCGAAGGATAGCTCGGCATCCAAGACCTGGCAAAGGACCGCCAGGCAAAAGTCCAACCAAAGGAGCGGTTGGCATCAGGTACATTCTCCCGAGAGGAGTAGGTGAGGACGCGTTCCCCGTCGAGAGAACAGTAGGCGTCGGTTCGACCTAGGGTTCCATATTGGAGACCCAAAGTCAGAACCAAGACAGCTAAGGATGTATAAAATAATATAATACTGCTTTTTGGACTAACCCTGGATGCAGGACCGAAGGACTGAGTATCTGCAGCTCAGAGAGCCTCAAAGGAGTGAGGCAGAAGCTGAGCAGGGCGCCTCGGATGTTTCGGGCGCCCCCAAGGTCAACCCAAGTAAGCAGGAGCGAAAACACGCCTCGACAGTTATATGTCGGAGCGCCCCGGATGCTCCGGGCGCCCCGCCTGTCCCGGGCGCCCTGCCTGTCGCAGGCGCCCCCAGTGCCAGCTGCCGAAGCACCCCTTGCGAAGCCAAGAGGATGAAGGCTTGACCTAGTCAATGCGGGCACCCCGAGCGCTCCGGGCGCCTCAGTCAAACCTGATATCGATTTTGGAGGGATCAGATGTTGACCGCGCTGGAGACGGATCGACCGCCACGTGGGGGGCGCCCCCAGGCCCTATATAAAGGGCCCTCGACCCCAAGATTCATACAACACTTTCAATCAACGCTTCTACGCTCTTCTGCTCTCGCGCCTCGCTCCGGAAACCTTCCAACTCAAGCCGACGATGTTCCGCTGCTCCGACAAAGACAACCTACATCGGACGTCGGTAAAAGAAGAGTTTTTCCTTTTTGTTAAGTTTACTGCACTTATTCTGTAATCTATATTTGTAAACTAATTTTACGCGTCATATAGAGTTGCCCAAAGTAAACGATCAACGATCGTGGGCCTTGGAGTAGGAGTCGACCTAGGCTCCGAACTAAGTAAAAAATTACTGTGTTCGCGTGTTTGCTTTTATCTTCCGCTATGCAATTTCTCTTTATCTAAATCCGAACGTTTTCCGATATTCACCCCCCCTATATCGGTTCTCTCGATCCAACAAGTGGTATCAGAGCGGGGAAGTTCAAACTTGGTGCAGCCACCAGTTTGAAAGTTTTTCAGATTTACAAAATTTTTAATCTTATTTCTTTTCTTTCTAGTTAATCAACATCGCTCGATCTTTTTCGCCTTTTATTTTAAAATAAAAAATATCTGTAGGTGGATTTAAAATATCCTTTCGCCTTTTTCAATTTTAAATTCTCATTTTTTCACCATAAGTTAGAATTGTTAAAATATTCAATTTTTGAAAATTTGTCATAAACTTTTTTATTATTATTTTAATATTATTTTTTCTCGAAATTCATGCTACCCTAATTCGAGCAAAGTTTTTTTTTCATTGACTTCTTGTTTTCTTCATTAATCAGAAGTAATAAAATCAACATTTTCAAAAATTTGGCATAAACTTTTTATTATTTTATTATTATTCTGTCTCGAAATTCATGCAATATTTTTTTTTGCTAGTTTTCCTTCTCCCGTACTACTAATCCAAGACCAAGTCTTGGTACATTTTTGTTATTTATCTTGTGTACGAGGTTAAACTAAATGGCCAACCAAGAATGGAACAGTGCCCGTCCACCACTTTTCTCTGGGGCAAATTTCAACACCTGGAGAAGTCTAATGGAATCCCACCTTAAGGCCAATCTGGAACTTTGGTTGATAATCCAAACGGGGTTCACATTCCCCACAGAAGAAGGAACATCGATCACTTGGGACAAATTGGACGAACCAACTTTGAGGAAGATCGAGACTGATGCCAGGGCAACAGTAATCTTACAATGCGGCCTGACCAAAGAAGAACTGAAGCGGGTCGGATCCTTCAACTGTGCCAAAGAGATGTGGGAAAAACTAATCAATCTACACGAAGAGAGCTCCGATGTTGAGATCTTAGAAGCTCAAGAACAAGTAGCTGAGATTGACTTAACACCCAACGTCGAAATCGAACCAGAGTCAAACGACGAGTTTACTGTGACAAAAATGGTAACCAATTTTGAATTTTTTCCAGAATTACAATTAAATAATCAGACTGATACTATAATGGTCGAGGAAGGTATAAGTTCAAATGCAGGAAAAACTCCAAAGAAGAAGCTTCAACCTGTACCTGAGTCTGACTCAGACTCGGAATCAGAAGACAGTAAATAAGATCGACCCAAACTGGTCCGATTAGCTCGTGATTATTACAAGAGTACTGGACAAACGATCGGGAAAGATAAGTCTCCAATATTTGAAAATCTAATAATTATCTCAAATAACAGATTGATTCAAATAAATTAGTTAAGGTTAATATATTAGAAAACTTAATTCATAACCATGCTGATTTCAAGAAAATAGAGTTTTATTTCGATTATGATGTAACGTATATCATTTTTGTCTCGTTTGCTTTAATTGTGTGTTGCATTTTATTTTATTTTTATTTTATGTTGCTTAGAATTAGGACTGGTTAGTTTAAGGACTGAACCAACTTAACTGAAATTTGACAACATAGTATTGGGTGGCGGTGAGATGATAGTACGTTAGGGAAACCAATTCTAATAAGGTCAAGTATTCTTTACTTGGTCTCTTTAGACTGGTGAAACTAGCCGAAGCTACCGATCCAAGACCCAAACTAGTTAGACCAGAAGTTATCAAAAAGTAATTTTGAAGATGAAATTTCACTAAAAGGCTTTGTCTAGGAAAAGGTTGATGATCCAATAAGGTTACGGCCAAAGAAAGCCTTGTGCCTCGCCAAGACCTGGAAACCAATTTTTGAAATTCAAATTCAATTTACTCTTTGTTAAATTCGAATCTAACACAAATTTTCAGTTAATTTTAGATTCAAATATCTCTTTTCAAAACAAATTTAAATTGGGTTTAAAAATTAATTTAACTTTTCAAAATTAATCATGACCTTTTCAAAATAAATCCTTCTATTAAAATATGCATCTCACAAAACAGTTAAGGATATCCTGTTTTGTCACTTAGAAATGGGTGAGATGCTTAGGACCTAAAAGTTGAGTCCAACCCAACCAACTAAATCAAATTAATCAAATCTTAATTAAACCAATTAAATTCAATCAAATCTTAATTAAACCAATTAAATTCAATCAAATCTTAATTAAACCAATTAAATTCAATCAAATCTTAATTAAATCAATCAAATTCAATCAAATCTTAATTAAACTAATTAAATTCAATCAAATCTTAATTAAATCTTTCAAATTAATCAAATCTTAATTAAACCAATTAAATTCAATTAAATCTTAATTAAATCAATTAAATTCAATTAAAACTTATTAAAGTAAATTTAATTCAATCAAATTCAAATCTAATTCATCTGACTTTTAACATTCAAATTTAATTTAACTAACTTTTAAAATTCAAAGTTAAAACTCTAATTAATTTCAAAATCCTCAAAAATCATTTTTAAACTAAGGTTTAATTAACCATTTTTTTATTAAATATTTGTCTCACACAACCCATAAGGTTAACATGTTTGACCATATAGAACTGGGTGAGACATATAGAATCTAAAAGCATGATTTACTATCCTGTTAAATAAAAAAAGTTTGCAAAATTTATTCAAACTTACCTCTAATTTTTAATTTATTGTACTGTACCCTACCTTTTCATTCATCACATTTTTTTTCAAATATCACAATAAATAGAGTCTAGGACTTGTTCTGATTTAGTCATTAACTTGGTCAAAATAGTCAACTCTAGTCCATATAGTCAAACCTGGTTAACACTGAAGTCCCTTAAGGAACTTAGGTAAAAGACAGATTGTGTCGAATACAGGGGGAGTTCTTCTCAACTTTTTTTTCGAAAAATTCAAATTTTTCAAAAACCTAATGCTTTAAAACTTATTCAAAAACCCTCGATATTACTATCTCTTTGAAAAATTATCATCATTATTTTCAAAAACTGTGCTATCATTTCAAGTTATGTTTTCAAAAATTTATCTTGAAAGTTATCATACTCAGAAGGTTGTTCAAAATTATTCTTTTGCTTTTAATAAACCCTAAAGACATAGAGGAAAGTCCACTTCATGATCTACAAGAACTCCTAGGATATGTCAAATTTAGGGGGAGTTTGAGTCAAAAGAAGATTTTCTGAAATGTTTTTTGGTAATTATTTTGAAGTTATTAGATAATTCTTATAATTTAAATCGAACCCTAAGAACTCAGAGGAAGAATACTTGTGGTCAACAAGCTTCCAAGGACTGTATCAAGTTTAGGGGGAGGTCAAATTAAAAGAGTTATTAAACATTTCTAAATAATATATTTTCAGACACTATATTTTCAAAATTAAGTCGAAAACATTTGTCTTATAAAATAATATTATTTTAAAATGTTTTTGTGGCTTATAAAATTATTTTTGAAATACCTTTTGAAATAATATTTACTTGGGTTGAAAAATTTCCAGGACACTTAGGAAAATATCCTTGTAGTTAACAAGGTTTCCTAGAATTGTGTTAGACTGGAAAAGAAACCTAGTCAAATAAAATATTATGTTTTCAAATTGCATAATATCTTTCAAAAGTACTTCTATTTTTCATAATATAATATTTTCAAAAAGTACTAATACTTTTCTAAAGGCAAGAGTGTTCTAAATACGTGAATTTTCTAAAGATTTGCCTATAAATACAAATTTTTTTTCAAAGTTGCACAATACCTTTCGAAGTGGAGTTTTGTTGATGCAATTTAAGCTTTTACTATGCTTTCAAGAATTATACTAAGTATTTTTATGTTTTCAAAACTCATAGGCTCTGATACACAAACTTTTTCTTAAAGCTTATTTTAAAATATATTTCTTTATTGATATATATAGCCAAGGGGGAGAGCAAGAAAGAGAAAAAGGAAATTTTGTCTAATTTTTAAACACTTTTTCAAAAGGTGCTTCAAAATTTCTAATTGTTTCAAAATTTTTAAGTGCATATTTTTTTAAGTAAATTTTTGTTAAACAAAATTTGTCTGAGCAAAAAACTTTTTGAAAATGTTGGCAAATGTTCCTAAGTAAAATTTGTTGGTGAAAAACTTGTCCAGAAAATTCTTAAAGATTTTTGTTTTTTTAATACACAAAGTATTTCCAAATATATTCTTCTAAGTGTGCAAATTCTTTTAAAACAAAATTTTCCCAATTCTCAAAGTTGAAATTTTTTAGGGAAATTTGGATTCAAAATTTTGCCTAAGTAACTTTTTTGTGTAAAACCTTTTAACAAAATTTAGGCTTGCTTTTCAAAAGTGTTTGTTGATACAAATGCTTTTACTCTTTTTGAAACACCTTGTCAAAAACCTATTTTTGGTAAAACTCATAACTCTCTATTAGAAACCTTGTTCGCCCATGTATGTTTTTGATATATGTCAAAGGGGGAGGAAAGGTCAAAGTTAAGTATTTTAAGTATTTTATAATACAAGTATTTAGGGTTTAAGGGGGAGTATAAGAAATAAAGAATTTTTTTCAACTCTACATTTATTCTGTTCATAAACAGTTATACTTCATTATTTATCGTATGTTCTTAACTGTTATAAGTTTTTAACTTAACTTTGAATTGTGTTGCCATAAATCAAAAAGGGGGAGATTGTTGGTGCAGGAAGCACCATATCGAACCTTGTTTTGATATTGGCAAAGGATTCAAAGTTAAGTGTTATTTGTTATCTAATATGCTCATTAAGTGTGCAGGAAACAAAGTCCTAGCGAAGGGCTGCTAGGCACCTAGCGAAGGACTGCCAGGAAACAAAGTCCTAGCGAATGGCTGCTAGGCACCTGGCGAAGGACTGCCAGGATACAAAGCCCTAGCGAAGGACTGCTAGGCACTGGCGAAGGAATGTCAGGGTGAAAAGCCCTAGCGAAGGATTGGCGAAGGACTGCCAGTATCCAAGACCTAGCGAAGGAATGCTAGGCGCCAGGCGAAGGACAGTTTGGGACTGAAGCCCTAGCGAAGGAATGCTAGGCTCCGGGCGAAGGACAGCTCGGCATCCAAGACCTGGCAAAGGACCGCCAGGCAAAAGTCCAACCAAAGGAGCGGTTGGCATCAGGTACATTCTCCCGAGAGGAGTAGGTGAGGACGCGTTCCTCGTCGAGGGAACAGTAGGCGTCGGTTCGACCTAGGGTTCCATATTGGAGACCCAAAGTCAGAACCAAGACAGCTAAGGATGTATAAAATAATATAATACTGCTTTTTGGACTAACCCTGGATGCAGGACCGAAGGACTGAGTATCTGCAGCTCAGAGAGCCTCAAAGGAGTGAGGCAGAAGCTGAGCAGGGCGCCCCGGATGTTTCGGGCGCCCCCAAGGTCAACCCAAGTAAGCAGGAGTGAAAACACGCCTCGACAATTATATGTCGGGGCGCCCCGGATGCTTCGGGCGCCCCGCCTGTCCCGGGCGCCCCGCCTGTCGCGCGCGCCCCCAGTGCCAGCTTCCGAAGCACCCCTCGCGAAGCCAAGAGGATGAAGGCTTGACTCGGTCAATGCGGGCGCCCCGAGCGCTCCGGGCGCCCCGAGCGCTCCGGGCGCCTCGAGCGCTCCGGGCGCCCCGAGCGCTCCGGGCGCCCCGAGCGCTCCGGGCGCCCCGGTCAAACCTGATCTCGATTTTGGAGGGATCAGATGTTGACCGCAGGTGCCCCCAGGCCCTATATAAAGGGCCCTCGACCCCAAGCTTCATACAACACTTTCAATCAACACTTCTACGCTCTTCTGCTCTCGCGCCTCGCTCCGGAAACCTTCCAACTCGAGCCGACGACGTCCCGCTGCTCCGACAAAGACAACCTACATCGGACGTCGGTAAAAGAAGAGTTTTTCCTTTTTGTTAAGTTTACTGCACTTATTCTGTAATCTATATTTGTAAACTGATTTTACGCCTCATATAGAGTTGCTCAAAGTAAACGATCAACGATCGTGGGCCTTGGAGTAGGAGTCGACCTAGGCTCTGAACCAAGTAAAAAATTACTGTGTTCGCGTGTTTACTTTTATCTTCCGCTGTGCAATTTCTCTTTACCTAAATCCGAACGTTTTCCGATATTCACCCCCCCCCCTCTATCGGTTCTCTCGATCCAACACAAGCCTATTCGCCGAGAGGCAGTAGGGTTTTGTAGTTATTGGCCGGGCATGTGCAGCACGAGGCCAAGCCTACTCGCCGAGAGACAGTAGGGTTTTGTAGCTCTTGGTCGGGCATGTTGATAATTGCCATTTTGTTGATCAAATTAGGTTCTCAAATCCATGTTTTGATCCCTTTTTATATGCTTAAGTTTGCATTTACATTAGGTTTCATGAATTGTCTCTATTTTAGCTTTTGATTCAAATCTTTGTATGTTTGAGATATTTTGGTATTAAAATTTGAATCTAATTTTGTAGGCTTGAATGATCATGGACCTAGGTCATATTGGGTCAATCTTGAGCTAAGTCTTGACTTCCATCAAGGGGATCAAGAGATGGATTAATATCGTCCGATCAAGAAACGGGGAGATTTGAGCCTTTTGTCAACATCTGAACAATCCGAGCTCAAGATAGAGTTAATCATGACCATGGATCAAGATCTAAAAGTTTAGGCCAAATCAGAAGTCATCTGACCATTGGATTAAGCTTAAGAGGAGTCTAGACTGTCCATTCAAGAGGCAGTGAGATATGAGCCATCCGTTGCAAATCTGATCGATCCGAGTCGAGGAGAAGCAGATCCTGACCCTTGATGGAGATCTGGGAAGTTTGGTTCAGATCTGAGATGATCCAATCGTCGGATGAGGCAAGGACGATCACAGCCATTCATTTCTAACTGATAAAACAGAACTCCTCAGATCTGAGCTCGTCGTCGCCAGGTCGCAGAGTAGTGTAGTTTTCTTCTGTTCTTCGTCTGTTCTTCATCATTTTCTTCTCCGATCGCGCGACCAACATCAATTCCACGTTTGTTTCCAAGATTTTAGATCATCATGATCGATTCCAAGTTTAGTTTGCATTCAATTTTGTCACTAAGAGGAGCTCAGGGGAGGGTTTCGCCGGAGCTGCTATTCCACTAATCGGTTCCATCTGATCGCGGCTGTCTTCATCTTTGGAGCAGTCAGAGCAAAAGGAGGGGTTCTCCGAAGGTTACTGAGAGTATCTGAGCAAGATCGACACTCGGCGCATCAAGATGGAGGAGATTGCGGAGTTTCTCAGCTTCTGATCGATCGCTGCGATCGGACAAAGACTCTTCTGATCGGTCCCGTGACCGATCAGAAGAAGACCTGATCGGTCCCGTGACCGATCAGGAAAGGCAGTACACACCAACTCATTGCAAACCGATCAAAGGAGTTTATCTTCATTAGTTTTCTAGCTAGGGGGTTCTTAGCTAGACTTTTGTGTGACGACAAAGGAAGTCTTGATAATGAATTGGTTTGATGTTTAATTTAGGATAATTTTTAGTTTTAAGCACTTAATTCTTCGAGTTGTTCTAGTTTGTTTCTATTACACTTCAAGTCAAGTACTTAAGCAATGTTTTGATCTAGTTTTCATTATCTTGCAATTAGTTCTTAAATTTTAATTCCATCGTTTGAATTTGACTGCTTAGTTGTCAAATAGGTTAAGTTTAGTTTCCGCAATTTTCTAATTCAATTCTGCTTAGTTATGTCTATTTCATTCCGAATTGTTATTTCATTCCTTATCGCAAAAACCCCCCATTTTACTAGAAAACCCCAAAGCATCAAACGACACATTCAAGCTTGAATTAAACACTCTTAACTAGTCCTTAAAAAAATACGACTTGAGGCCCCTATACTACATTTAATTTTGTGAGCAAAGGGTTTTCAACTTATAAATATCTAAATTTAAGACTCATTCGTGACACTTGTTGTGGGTCCATCAAAATTTTTTGGCGCCATTGCCGGGGAACATACTAGCTAAGTTTGTTTAATTCAAGCTTGTGCTCATTTTCATATTCTTTGATTCTATTTCATTGGTTTTATCTTTCTACATACATTTGCTGCCAGTTTGTTTGTTTTATGACCAGGACTGCAGGCGAAGAGTTTCAGATGTTATTACAAATTTTTCTACTCATTCAAGCAGTCCCATGGCAGAATATCAGTACTTTCAGAATTTTCAGCAACCCTATTCGCAATTTTAGCAAGGTTTCCAGCAATCTTATCAACAATTTCAGCAAAACCAACCTTGGAATCAGCCAGTACAACAGTTTCAGCAAAATTTCTAGAATTTTCAGCAATTATTTCTTCAGCAGCCATTTCATCAAAACCAGCAAGTTTATCAAGATTTTTGACTCCCCAATTTCCAACCATACCTGCAGGATTTCCAAGATTTTCAACAACCCTCATAGCTCTCTCATAATTTTCAGCAGAATTTTCAACCATTCCAGCAGAATTTTCAATTTCAAAATTTTCAGCCTTTCAACCAACATTGTCAGCAAGCGGATCAGCAATTTCGGAACCATAATTTTCAGCAATTTCAACCTACTTCTCAAGCCAATTTTTAGCAATTCCAACAACCCAATCAATCATTTTATCAGCCCCAACAACAGAATTTTCAGAATTCACAGCCTACTCAGAATTTTCAGCAACCTAATGCTTCATTTCAAGACCAACAAGAGTCATATGCCAATCAAGGAGACTTTGAGGAATCTAGTGGGTTTGATTTCAATCAAGGAGACTTTGAGAACTCTAGTGAGCTTAATGCACAACAATAAATGCTTGAGGAGATTATGCAACAAATTCTTCAACAACAATAAATTTTATTACAACAAGGGCAACAAAAGAATGATTCCACTCTTCAAGACATTGAAAGACGCATTGAACAACTAGTTAGTGGAATGAATCAAATGCAAGCTCAAGGATTGAGTCAATTACCTTCTCAAGCTACTCCTAATCTTAAGGGAAATGATTGTGCGATAACTTTGAGGAGTGGGGAAGTTGTTTCAAGTCTAAACACTCCAAGGGCTGATTTTTCTGAAAAATTTTCAGCAACTTATTTTCCATTTCAGAATAGCCCCGGAATGGCTTCTACATCAATTGAAAGTGACCCTAGTTCAAGTCTAAGTCCTTATTCTATTGATCTTGCAATTTTGATGGAAGAAGAAGAAGAAATCAGTAAAATTAGGGTACCTACAACAGCTATACCTACCGAAATCCTTGCTAGGGTATCTTGAATCTCCGAAAATTTCAGCTCAAGTGGAGGAACCAAGGGTCGCTTTACCCTTATCACAGCAACCCAGAGAGGATCATTCTAACATGAGCATGGGTATTTTAGGTGAGTCAGTTGATGCGAATTTAATTGCTGATAAAGTTTCACTTGATATTCAGAGAGGATATTCTAGTTCAGATGAGGCAGAGGAGGTATTAGCTACAGAGGCTGAAGATTTGAAGTTGTATCTAATTCATTTTCAGTTGGGAACGATACTATAGGTGTAGGGGATTGCACTGAGCCCCAGGGATCACCTACATTGATTGACATTTCAGGGGATTCAGATGATAGGTGTGAGAGTGTAGGGGATTGCACTGAGCTCCAGGGACCACCCATACCTACCGAGCAGGCACAGATAGAGTTGGAACCACTGCCAGAATATTTGAAGTATGCTTATTTGCCAGAAAGTGTAGGGACTTGCATGGTGGAAGCAAGGACCCAAGAATCACATCTTTTAGTTGTATGCCCACCAGAACCTGATCCTGAGGTGGAGCCTTTACCTGACCAGGAGGAGGCCATAGTTACATCCACTCTTGTAGAACCTTCAGGTATTTTTCAGCACGATAAGGTAAGTATTTCTCCTAATTTTTCAGGAAAATTCATAGGGGTACCTAAAGTTGATTTTATTGGATGTGACACTGTTGATTTTATTGGCTGTGATGCATTTCTTGATACATCCTATAAAGTGACTGATTGCGAAAAATTCATAGAGGTACCTAAGGTTGATTTTATTGGAAGTGATGCATTTCTTGATACATCCTATGTAGAGACTGATTGTGAAAAATTCATAGAGGTACCTAAGGTTGATTTTGTTGGATGTGATGAATTTCTTGATACATTCTATGTAGAGATTGTTTGTATTTCATTTCTTTCTTGCCCTACATGCGTGCGGGAGATATTTTCGTTTCATGGTTTTGCAGGGAGCCATCGACTTCTGGAGTGGGTGCTCCAATTAAATAGCCTCCAACCTCCCGGAAGGACTTCCAAAGAGCGAATAGTGGAAGGAGTTGAGTTTACTTTGACTTGTGGTAATTCACCCCGAGAGTGGATTTTGCACCTTAATCGCCTCCGACCACCGGAACATACTTATGCGAAATTAATAAGGGAGAAAGCTGTGCTCTATGAGATTGATCACGTGAGGATAGTTCTTCCAAGATGGATGCTCCGTGCTCTTTACCCAACTTGAAGGGGAGTTGTTCCTTCTTACTCTCTCATTACATTGTATATATCATTTTATTATTTTCTAGCCATAATTTTTCTCTTAAAGTGAGTTCTTACTAATTAATGCTTAGGTAGTGTAGAATGAATAAAAATTCATTGTAGATACCATTTTATTCCTTTTGGCATTTTGTTTCTTGCATGATTTGGAATAAATGTATTCTTCTAGATTTTCTCTATATCATTTTAGAGTCCTTTGAAAGTGAATTAAATTTGGTTGTTAAAACTTAGGATTTAAGCCAATGGATGAAAATCCGATGCTTGAGTACTACTTAGTTATGAACTCTAGAGTGATGATTTGAGATGAATTCTTTTTACCTAGTGAGGATTTGGCCTAATTTTTGTGATTCACACATGTGATTGTACTCTAGAACTTGCTTAGATTCTTTCAAAGCTATATTTCTATGATTGGACCATATTTATAGAGGTGGATCACTTTGTTTCCTTTTTCATATCAATTTTTGCAATATTGCTTGTTGATCTACTCTACATTCTATTTTCCTTCCTCTATTTTTCAGTTTATAACCATATTCTCCATGGACTTGGTTGCTTTGGATTGTTTCTTAATGTTACTTTGCCCGAGACGAACAAAAGTTTAAGTGTGGGGGAGGCTTTGGTTGTTTTGGATGCTAGAAAAGTGGTGCCAATTTGAAGAACTTTATTAAGGAATCTATCAAATATTGAGGATAATGGAAGCATTTGGCAACCATTGAGCCAAAGTGTGCCAACTTGAATGAAGTTTTGTATCAAGAATGAGTTGCAAAAATGGGTTAGGGAAGGTAATCTAAAGTTCTAATTACTATTTGATGTTTCAAGATCTATGAGAAAAGTTCCGAGGGGAAGTGAATGCTTATTTTCACTGCTGTAAAGAAAAGAAAAAGAAGAAAAATCTGTGCTCAAGATGAAGAATTATAAAGAAATTGGAATGAAGGAAGTATCAAAGATGCAATCCAAAAGAAAGAAAGAAAAAAAATATAATAGTAGTGAATTGGAATTGAGAGGAAATAGCTAAACATTTCTGTATAAACCCAGAATCTGTAATGGTGTGCCAAGGAATGAAGTTGAATTGGAAGCTGAACTGGTTACACAGAATTGGTGAAATGTATGGTCAGAAAACAGCTACAATGAAGTTTGTATCAAATTTTTGAACTCATCTATAGCAGACTTAGCTATACAATCCAAGAAATAGTCCAAATATCTGTGAATTGGCTGAATTGAAGCTGCAAAATTCATGCTGGAAATCAAAAAACTCAGCTAGCCACTGTAAGAAGAAGAAAAGAAAAATTTGGCTGCAAAAACAAAACAGCAGCTAAGAAGAAAAAAAAAGAAGAAGAAAAATAAAAAGAGAATGAAGTGGACTGTGGAGTTGGATTAAGCCTCTGAATTACAAGAAGTGATCAAAAATGATAGCTGAATTGGAAGAGTTAGCTACTGATTGAGAAAGAGAAGTGATCTCAGCAAAAACAGTTCAGGATTTGCTCAGTTTCAGTTATGTTCGAGCCCTGATCGGTCTCCAGACTGATCAGGGAGGTGTCTGATCGGTCACTCAGACCGATCAGTAGGATCTCAGTCCGATCAGCAGCCTGCCATAACGATCAGAGAAGAGTCTGATCGGTCTCTTGACCGATCAGCAGAGGGTGAATTACTGAATTCAGTGAAATAAGAGGCATTGTCTGATCCTTACTCAATTTAGCTTCGATTTCTGCAAGAAGAAAAGAAAACAAGAAGAGGGGAAAAGTTCATCTAGTGACACTCTTTAGTATCCAAGTCTTCCATTTTCTTTACTTTTTCATATTTCCTCACCATGCCATATTTCTTTACTTTCTTTATCATGATTCTTTAGTATCAAAGTTCATTAAACTTTTATTTCATTTTATCATTCTATATTTCCCTAACTTGTTCTGATGAGCCTTTTTAGGTGTGGATCCCACTCAAGAATAATGGTGGAGAGTAGAGCATAAGCAAGCTTATGGTAGTGCAAGAACCATGTTTATGTTTGAGTGAGCTCCACTTTCATAAAAAATGTAGAACTTAGGAAGAGAGCCACTAAAATTTCCCTTGAGAGGCTTTGTGAGTTTAGTTCATCTCAATGAGTCATGAAGGATGAAGTATACTAAGTTGTTGACTAAGGACAAGATACTAGTCCATTGAGTTTAGATATTTGAGAATTGACAACCCTAGGTAATTTTCTTTCAATTGCTTCTAACTATGATCGAGAATAAGCTAGGGGTACATGTTTAGTTAGTTGTGCGAGACACCCAAGAGCAAGTGTGGGGGAGTCAATAATTGTCATTTTGTTGATCAAATTAGGTTCTCAAATCCATGTTTTGATCCCTTTTTATATGCTTAAGTTTGCATTTACATTAGGTTTCATGAATTGTCTCTATTTTAGCTTTTGATTCAAATCTTAGTATATTTGAGATATTTTGGCATTAAAATTTGAATCTAATTTTGTAGTCTTGAATGATCATGGACCTAGGTCAGATTGGATCAAACTTGACCTAAATCTTGACTTCCATCAAGGGGATCAAGAGATGGATTAATATGAGTCGTCCGATCAAGAAACGGGGAGATCTGAGCCATTTGCCAACTTCTGATCAATCCGAGCTCAAGATAGAGTTAATCATGACCATAGATCAGGATCTGAAAGTTTGGGTCAAATCAAAAGTCATCTGACCATTGGATCAAGATTAAGAGGAGTCTAGACCGTCCATTCAAGAGGCAGTGAGATCTAAGTCATCCGTTGCAAATCTAATCGATCCGAGTTGAGGAGAAGCAGATCCTGACCCTTGATGGAGATCTGGGAAGTTTGGTTCAGATCTGAGATGATCCAATCGTCGGATGAGGCAAGGGCGATCACAGCCGTTCATTTCTAACTGATAAAATAGAACTCCTCAGATCTGAGCTCGTCGTCGCCAGGTCACAGAGTAGCGTAGTTTTCTTCCGTTCTTCGTCTGTTCTTCATCATTTTCTTCTCCGATCGCGCGACCAACATCAATTCCACGTTTGTTTCCAAGATTTCAGATCATCAAGATCGATTCCCAGTTTAGTTTGCATTCAATTTTGTCACTGAGAGGAGCTCAGGGGAGGTTTCGCCGAAGCTGTTGTTCCACTAATCTCTTCCATCTAATCGCGACTGTCTTCATCTTCGGAGCAATCAGAGCAAAAGGAGGGGTTCTCCGAAGGTTACTAAGAGTATCTGAGCAAGATTGACACTCGGCGCATCAAGATGGAGGAGATCGCGGAGTTTCTCAGCTTCTGATCAATCGCTGCGATCGGACAGAGACTCTTCTGATTGGTCCCGTGACCGATCAGAAGAAGACCTGATCGGTCCCGTGACCGATCAGGAAAGGCAGTACACACCAACTCATTGCAAACCGATCAAAGGAGTTTATCTTCATTGGTTTTCTAGCTAGGGGGTTCTTAGCTAGACTTTTGTGTGACGACAAAGGGAAGTCTTGACAATGAATTGGTTTGATGTTTAATTTAGGATAATTTTTAGTTTTAAGCACTTAATTCTTCGAGTTGTTCTAGTTTGATTCCATTACACTTCAAGTCAAGTACTTAAGCAATGTTTTGATCTAGTTTTCATTATCTTGCAATTAGTTCTTAAATTTCAATTCCATCGTTTGAATTTGATTGCTTAGTTGTCAAATAGGTTAAGTTTAGTTTCCGCAATTTTCTAATTCAATTCTGCTTAGTTATGTCTATTTTGTTCCGAATTGTTATTTCATTCCTTATCGCAAAAACCCCCCATTTTACTAGAAAACCCCAAAGCATCAAACGACACATTCAAGCTTGAATTAAACACTCTTAACTAGTCCTTAGAAAAATACGACTTGAGGCCCCTATACTACATTTAATTTTGTGAGCAAAGGGTTTTCAACTTATAAATATCTAAATTTGAGACTCATTCGTGACACTTGTTGTGGGTCCATCACATGTGCAGCACCGAGGCCAAGCTTACTCACCGAGAGGCAGTAGGGTTTTGCAACTCTTGGCCGGGCATGTGCAGCACCAAGGCCAAGCCTACTCACCGAGAGACAGTAGAGTTTTGCAGCTCTTGGCCGAGCATGAGCAGCACCGAGGCCAAGCCTACTCGCCGAGAGGCAGTAGAGTTTTGCAGCTCTTGGCCGGGCATGTGCAGTATTGAGGCCAAGCCTACACGCCGAGAGGCAGTAGGGTTTTGCAGCTCTTGGCTGGGCATGTGCAGTACCGAAGCCAAGCCTATTCGCCTAGAGGCAGTATGGGTTTACAGCTCTTGGCCAGACATGTGCAGCACCGAGGCTAAGCCTACTCGCCGAGAGACAGTAGGGTTTTGCGGCTCTTAGCCGGACATATGCAACACCGAAGCCAAGCCTACTCACCGAGAGGCAGTAGGGTTTTGCAGCACCGAGGCCAAGCCTATTCACCAAGAGAGTGAAAATAGAGAGGTTCTACCAAATATCTATTGAAATTTATCCATGAAATAATTAATAGACAGATATTTAATATTCCCTCACTAATTAGAGATAGATATTTCAATTTATGTCTCTAATTAGAGCCGGATATTCAATGTTCTGTCCCTAATTACCGATGCATTTATAGTATCCATCGCTAAAGCTATGACAGAATAGTAATTCCGTTTATGAATTTAGTAACGAAATGTTAGTTCCGCCGCTATTATCAGAGATAAAATTAAATGGAGTTTAGATTCCGTATGGATTCTGTCTCTAATTTTAAAGATGGACAATTTAACTTCGTCTCTACTTAGCAACGGAACTAAAATTTCATCATTAAAAGTCACCAACAACCAATTTTATAGAGATGGAAATAATTAGTCACTATTTGGGAACAATGACTGATTAATGACCAATTATTTCGTTGCTAATAAACTATATTCTTGTAGTGAGGGGTAGGTTAGAGATGATAAAACTTATATAGATTAAGAGATGCTTATGACATTTTGGCTACCTTATTTAGATTAAGTATGTTTTAGATAATTTATCTAGATAATATTAACATAGTTAAAATAACATATTACAATTGAATATTTATATCTTAAATAATTGTACAAATTCAGCCAATGATAAACAACTAAAATAAAGTGTTTTCATAAATAAAGCTAAATGAAATAGCTAAATAATGGTGCTTATGACAATTCAATCACATAACTTTTGTAAAACTAAGATTATGAATTAAATAAAACTAGGGCAATTTACCAAAAGGCGCACTCAAAAATTGGTATTTACCAAAAGGCGTCCCATGGTTTCATTTTCACCAAAAGGCGCACTAATTTTAGTGAACTTCCTCTTATACCCCTCCTGATATGCACTGTCTTTCTCTTTCTCTCTTAATAACAAATTCCGAGATGCCAGCACGTGATGTTTCATACTTTTATTTTAAAATAATATATTTGCAACGGCGCTAAAAAAATGTAAGGTCTACAGTAATTAAAAAAATATAAATAAATAATTTTTATCCTAATGTGCACGCATGCAAATAGAAATTCTTAATGTAAGGTCTACAGTAATTGAAAAAAATATAAGGTCTATAGTAATTAAATAATCTAACTTATTTAAAAATATAAATAAATAATTTTTATAATTAATTAATAGAAATTAATATATTAAATAATATTTAATAAATTCATTAATGTAAAAAAAATTGAAAAAAAAATTGAAAAGAAAGAGCGTGGGCCTGAAATAAATTATTTCAGGCCCACACTGGTCCTGAAATAAAAATATTTCAGGCCTAGCGTGGGCCTGAAATTTTTTATTTCAGGCCCACGTTGGGCCTGAAATCTTTTGATTCAGGCCCGACGTGGACTCAATTTTTTTCTATTTTAAAAATATATTAATATATAAAAAAACGTATCAAAACACTTAATTTCATATTCAAACACAGTGCCTGAAATCATCCCAAGAGGGTCTGAAGTTAAATAACTTCAGATCATATAAATAATTAATTTAATAAATAACAATTAAATATAAAAAATATTTTTAAAATTAAAAATTTTTCAGTGCCCTAGGCCTGAAGTCATCCGACTTCAAGCTCAAGGAGGGCCTGAAGTCATCAGACTTCAGGCCCTCCATCATTGATATAAAAAAATTTTTTATAAAAATGTTTAATATATAATTACATATTATATAGGAGTAGTTTAGGTATATCAGTGAGTTTAGGTGCCGAAACATCTAATAGGAGTGGTCTAGGAGATGAGATTTTGGGTGCCGAAACATCTAATCTTGTTGTATCACCAATGATATAGAGTTTTCAGAATTCCAAATATGGTAGGTCTATCAGTGAGTTTTGCTCAAAACTCACTGATATACCTAAACCACTCCTATAGCATTGGTGATACAGCAAGATTAGAGGTTTCGGCACCCAAAATCTCATCTCCTAACTCAACCCTGTCTATTGATATAGAGTTTTCAGAATTCCAAATATGGTAGGTCTATCAGTGAGTTTTGCTCAAAACTCACTGATATACTTAAACCACTCCTATAGCATTGGTGATACAACAAGATTAGAGGTTTCGGCACCCAAAATCTAATCTTCTAGCTCAACTCTGTCTACTGATATAGGGTTTTCAGAATTCCAAATATGGTAGGTCCATCAATGAGTTTTGCTCAAAACTCACTGATATACCTAAACCACTCCTATAGCATTGGTGAAACAGCAAGATTAGAGGTTTCGGCACCCAAAATCTCATCTCCTAGCTCAACCCTGTCTACTGATATATAGTTTTCAGAATTCCAAATATGGTAGGTCCATCAGTGAGTTTTGCCCATCAGTGAGTTTTGCTCAAAACTCACTGATATACCTAAACCACTCCTATAGCATTGGTGATACAGCAAGATTAGATGTTTGGGCACCCAAAATCTCATCTCCTAGCTCAACCCTGTCTACTGATATAGAGTTTTCAGAATTCCAAATATGGTAGGTCCATCAGTGAGTTTTGCTCAAAACTCACTAATATACCTAAACCACTCCTATAGCATTTGTGATACAACAAGATTAGATATTTGGCTACCCAAAATCTCATCTCCAAGCTCAACCCTGTCTACTGATATAGAGTTTTCAGAATTCCAAATATGGTAGGACCATCAGTGAGTTTTGCTCAAAACTCACTGATATACCTAAACCACTCCTATAGCATTGGTGATACAGCAAGATTAGAGGTTTCGGCACCCAAAATCTCATCTCCTAGCTCATCCCTGTCTACTAATATAGAGTTTTCAGAATTCCAAATATGGTAGGTTCATCAGTGAGTTTTGCTCAAAACTCACTGATATACCTAAACCACTCCTATAGCATTGGTGATACTGCAAGATTAGAGGTTTCGGCACCCAAAATCTCATCTCCTAGCTCAACCCTGTCTACTGATATAGGATTTTCAGAATTCCAAATATGGTAGGTCAATCAGTGAGTTTTTCTCAAAACTCACTGATATACCTAAACCACTCCTATAGCATTGGTGATACAACAAGATTAGATGTTTCGGCACCCAAAATCTCATCTCCTAGACCACTCCTATTAGATGTTTCGGCACCTAAACTCACTGATATACCTAAACTACTCCTATATAATATGTAATTATATATTAAACATTTTTATAAAAAAATTTTTTATATCAATGATGGAGGGCCTGATGTCTGATGACTTCAGGCCCTCCTTGGGCCTAAAGTCGGATGACTTCAGGCCCCAGGGCACTGAAAATTTTTTAATTTTAAAAATATTTTTTTATATTTAATTGTTATTTATTAAATTAATTATTTATAGGATCTGAAGTTATTTGACTTTAGACCCTCTTGGGATGACTTCAGGCCCTGTGTTTGAATATGAAATTAAGTGTTTTGATACGTTTTTTTATATATTAATATATTTTTAAAATAGAAAAAAATTGAGTCCACGTCGGGCCTGAATCAAAAGATTTCAGGCCCAACGTGGGCCTGAAATAAAAAATTTCAGGCCCACGCTGGGCCTGAAATATTTTTATTTCAGGTCCAGCGTGGGCCTGAAATAATTTATTTCAGGCCCAACGTGGGCCTGAAATCAACAGATTTCAGGCTCACGCTCTTTCTTTTCAATTTTTTTACATTAATGAATTTATTAAATATTATTTAATATATTAATTTCTATAATTAATTATAAAATTATTTATTTATATTTTTAAATAAGTTAGATGATTTAATTACTATAGACCTTACGTTTTTTTCAATTACTGTAGACCTTACATTAGGAATTTCTATTTGCATGCGTGCACATTAGGATAAAAATTATTTATTTATATTTTTTCAATTACTGTAGACCTTATTTTTTTAGCGCCGTTCCAAATATATTATTTTAAAATAAAAGTATGAAATATCACGTGCTGACGTCTCGAAATTTGTTATTGAGAGAGAAAGAGAAAAGGCAGTGCATAGCAGGAGGGGTATAAGAGGAAGTTCACTAAAATTAGTGCGCCTTTGGTGAAAATGAAACCATGGGACGCCTTTTGGTAAATACTAATTTTTAGATGCGCCTTTT
>JAGFNQ010007524.1:40029-65371 GCA_024364735.1 Boesenbergia rotunda
AACATAAAGATTTGGACCAATGGATGTTAGATAGCGGGTGCTCCAGACATATGACTGGGGACAAATTGAAGTTCACCAAACTCAAGTTCAAAAACCTGGGCTCAGTAGCATTTGGTAACAATGCCACACTCAAGGTAATTGGGTCAGGTAATATTGAACTTAAATCCAATTTCATTATTAAGAAAGTTCTATTAGTAGAAAACTTTAATTTTAACTTACTTAGCATAAGCCAGTTATGTGACTCTGGTTATTTAGTTACGTTCAACAATTCTAACTGCCTAATTAGAAACGCACAAGACTCAGAAATCATGCTTAAGGGCACTAGGAAAAACAATGTATATACTATAAATCTTCCCCTTATACCCAAATGCATGTTAACACAGTTAGAACAATCAAAACTCTGGCATAGGAGATTAGGTCATACCAATCTAAGAACTATCTCAAAAATTACCCAACTTGGCTTAGTAAAGGGTGTTCCTAAAATTAAGAGTAATGAAAACCTAATATGTGAATCCTGTAATCAAGGCAAACAAACCAAGTCTAGTCACAAATTAATCCAATCTGATCAAACCCAAACCACACTTGAGCTCCTACACCTTGACCTATTTGATTCACATGGAGCCAAGTCACTAAGTGGAAACCGGTACTGCTTAGTGATAATTGATGACTACTCTAGGTTCACCTGGGTTAGGTTTCTAAAGACCAAAGATGAAACCCTGAACCTATTTAACAACTTTTGCAAATTGATTGAAAATCAAAATGATACCAAAATAAAAAGACTTAGGTCTGACCACGGGGGAGAATTCGAGAATCAAAGATTCGAAGAATTCTGCAAAGTAAATGGATATAAACACGAATTTTCGTGTCCTAGAACCCCCCAACAAAATGGCATAGTAGAAAGGAAGAATAGAACCCTACAGGAAGCTGCTAGGGCTATGCTTAATGAATTTGACCTACCCAACCACTATTGGGCAGAAGCAATTAGCACAGCTTGCTATATCCAAAATAGGACTCTGCTTAATAAAAGGTTAAGTAAAACACCCTATGAACTTTACTACCACAGACTTCCAAACCTACACTATCTTAGAGTCTTTGGATGCAAAGTCCATATTCTTAATACCAAGGACTATCTTGGAAAATTCCAATCCAAGTCAAACCCAGGTATCTTTTTAGGGTACTCTACAACAAGTAGAGCTTAAGAGTCTACAACAAAATAACTAAGAAAATTGAAGAAACAACCAACTTAATATTTGATGAAGAAACGAACCCAAAATCTGACAATCTGACTTAGCTTCACCAAATACTGATCAAGAAGATAACTCTGAAACCCTAACTGAACCCTTTAATGACTTAACAATTGAACCAAATTCTGAATCAGTTGAACCAACCAATGAACCCAGAATTGAACCTGTTGGACCAGCTGGACCTGAAGCTGAGCCAAGTACTAGACAAACCAAGAAACCCAGACTTAGTCACCCAACTGATCAAATTGTAGGTGATCCAACCTTAGGAGTCAGAACTAGAGCCTCCTATAGAAATCTTAGTCAAATAGCCATGATTTCAAAATTGAACCTAAGACTATTGAGGAAGCCCTACCTGATCCTGACTGGATCTTAGCCATGCAAGAAGAGTTAGCCCAATTTGAGAGAAACCAAGTCTGGAAATTAGTACCTAAACCTAAAGGAAAATCCGTAATTGACACTAAGTGGGTATTTAGGAATAAGTTAAACGACCAAGGTGAAATAGTCCGAAATAAAGCCCGCTTAGTAGCTAAGGGATTCAGCCAAATAGAAGGATTGGATTATGATGAAACCTTTGCCCCTGTAGCTAGACTTGAGTCGATTAGGATGTTACTAGCCTTTGCATCCCATAAAGGATTTAAATTATACCAAATGGATGTAAAGTCAGCCTTCTTAAATGGGCTTATTAAGGAAGAAGTTTATGTAGGACAACCCCCAGGATTTGAGGATTTAGAAAAACCCGATCATGTCTACAAACTTAGTAAAGCCCTTTATGGACTAAAACAAGCACCCAGGGCCTGGTATGAAAGATTATCCAATTACCTAATCTCTAAAGAATTCAAACAAGGTCAAATTGACCCAACCTTGTTTGTTAAAATTTTAGAAAAAGATATATTTGTTGCCCAAATTTACATAGATGATATAATATTTGGATCAACTAATTCTAAATTTCTAAAAGAATTTGTAACAATTATGGAAAGTGAATTTGAGATGAGTTTAGTTGGGGAACTCAACTTTTTCTTAGGGTTACAAATCAAACAAACTAAAGATGGAAATTATGTACATCAGTCTAAATATGCTAAAGAACTAGTTAAGAAATTTAAAATGGATAACTCTAAAAGTATAAGTACCCCAATGGCCACAAATGTAAAAATAGATAGTGACCCTGAGGGTAAACCAGTAGACCTAAAACTTTACAGAAGTATGATAGGAAGTCTACTATACCTTACAGCCAGCAGACCTGATATACTCTTTTCAGTAGGGATGTGTGCTAGGTACCAGACATGTGCTAAGGAAACTCACTTAGCAGCCCTAAAAAGAGTCTTAAGATACATTAAGGGCACCCTAAATGTAGGGATTTGGTACCCTAGGACTTCATCCTTTAAGTTATCAGGATACTCTGATTCTGACTATGCTGGTTGTAAATTTGATAGAAAAAGTACAAGTGGAAGCTGTCAACTTTTAGGAAATAGCTTAGTAAGTTGGTGCAGTAGAAAGCAACACTGTGTTGCTTTATCAACAACTGAAGCTAAATATGTAGCCTTAGGAGAGTGTGTAGCTCAACTCCTATGTATGATGCATACGCTTAAGGACTTTCAGCTAGACTACAATCAGACCCAAGTCAATATTGACAACATTAGCTCAATTAACTTAACCAAAAACCCAATACAACATTCTAGAACCAAACACATAGAAGTAAAACATCACTTTGTAAGAGATCACGTAGCTAGGGGTGAAATAGTCCTTAAGCATGTAGACTCCAAGTTCAACCTAGCTGACATATTCACTAAACCCCTACCTGAATCTAAGTTTAGCTCACTAAGAAGGCAGTTAGGGTTATGCTTAGTAGAATAGAATCATTTGGTTTTTGGATTTTCAAATTTTAAATTGAACTTAAAATGTCTTTTAAAATGTTTTTTGTTAAAAATATTACTTTAACTTTAAAAAGTTTTTTTACTTAGTTTTATTTCAAAAACTACCCCTTTCAAAACTAGGGCCTCTTTTCGAAATGGAATTAGCCTAGGCTCTAACCCTAGAATTGCATGCACCTATAGACTTAGAAGCCAGCATCTCACAAACACCTTAGGATACTTTTGATTGATAACCTAGAAAGGGTTGAGATGCTTAGGTCTTTGCCTCAATTCAAGATGCTTTAAGTCAGTGCATCGGCAGCAATTGGGGCACTAAATGAACATCAATCAGGTCAAGTGTCAAGTTTAGACAATCTAACTTGAACAATGCACTTAACTTGACTAACTCTAGCAAAAGCTACTGTTTATAACAGTTAGTAAGTAGCTAAGTGGGTTAGACAGGTCCCTAAAGGATTAACCAGACTTAGGTCTTATTTTGATTCAGTACAGCAAATGCTCTATTTAAGTATTGCAAATTTTGTTTTTTCTTTTTTCTGCATTCTTTTTGATATATGTCAAAGGGGGAGAGTTGGAAAGGAAACAGGAAACACAATTTTTTCACAATTTTTTCTTTTCCATAGTCTTTTTAAAAAGTTGAACTGAAAAATTGGTATAATTTTATTTCTAAGCTCTGAACTATTTTTTGCTTAAAATGATTTTTACTTAATGTTTCTAAGTTTGAAATTTTTCCAAAAACTGAAAATTTTCTAAAGTCTGAAATTTTTTCAAAAATAAAAATTTTTCTAAAGGTTCCCAAACTAAGAATGTTTTTTTTCGAAAAACTTAGCAAAAACTGTAGAGATTTCCTAACTTATTATCAAAACATGAAATCTTCTAAGTACTTCATTCACACCACCTGTTTTTGAAAAACCTAGGGGGAGATTACTTCCAGGAGGAGGGAATCAAACTTAGGATTTCAATTTCAGCATTCTTTTTCCCTTAACCTTTTGAACTAGGTTGTCATATATCAAAAAGGGGGAGATTGTTGGTGCAGTATGCACCCAAGTCAAACCTGTGTTTTGTTATTGACAAAAGGGTTCAAAAGTTAAGGGTTATTGTTGTCTAACAATGCTCTTGAGTGTACAGGAAAACCCTAGCGAAGGAATGCTAGGCACTGGCGAAGGACTGCCAGATAGAAAAGCCCTAGCGAAGGACTGCTAGGCACTGGCGAAGGATTGCCAGACAGACAAGCCCTAGCGAAGGAATGCTAGGCACTGGCGAAGGGCTGCCAGAGGAAAAGACCTAGCAAAGGGCTGCTAGGCACCAAGCGAAGGGAAGCTTGGCAACTCAAGACTTGGCGAAGGACTGCTGGGCAAAAGTCCAACTGGAGGATCCGGTTGGCACCAGGTAAAACTCTCCCGAGAGGAGTAGGTGAGGACGCGTTCCCCTCGAGGGAGCATTAGGCGTCGGTTCGACCTAGGGCTCCATTTTGGAGACCAAAAGTCAGAACCAAGACAGCTAAGGCTGTGAAAAATCAACTTAGTATTTGCTATTTTGGACTAACCCTGGATGCAGGACCGAAGGACTGCGTTTCTGCAGCTCAGAGGGCCTCAAAGGAGTGAGGCCGCAGCTGAGCAGGGCGCCCCGGATGTGTCGGGCGCCCCAGAGTCAACCCAATGTCAGCAGAGAAGTAAACCTCCGACAGCACAGCGTTGGGGGGCGCCCCGCGCATGTCGGGCGCCCCTCTTGTCGCGGGCGCCGCGCAAATCGGGCACCGCGCAGATCGGGCGCCCCGCGTGTCTCGGGCGCCCACTGTGCCACGCCACTGAAGGCGGCTGCAGCTCACCCTCGCGAAGCCTCGGTGATAAAGTTTGACCGGTCAATCGGGCGCCCCGTGCGCGTCAGGCGCCCCAGTCAACTGTTATCCCGAAGTCGAAGCGATCAGTCACGACCGAGAGCACGCCGGATCAGAAGCCACGTGGAGGGCGCCCCGAGCATGTCGGGCGCCCCCTGCCCTATATAAAGAGGGCCTCGACCCTCTTCAAAGTACAATCAATTGCTTCGACAATTCTACGCTCTTCTGCTTCCACGACACGCTCCAGAAAGCTGCCAACTCAAGCCGACAACGTCCCGCTGCTCCAGAACTTCAATCTTCACCGGACGTCGGTAACAAGAGTTGTATTTAAAGTTTACTATTCTGCCTTATTGTAAAATCTAATTGTAAACTTTGCGAACTTATAGAATTGCCCGCAGAAAACGGTCAACGACCGTGGGCCTTGGAGTAGGAGTCGACCCAGGCTCCGAACCAAGTAAACCAGCTGTGTTTGCGTTATTGTGTTCTCTTTTATTTCCGCTGCGCACCCGCTCTTTTTAAATCCGAACGAATTGCGACATTCACCCCCCCTCTCTCGCATTTCTCGATCCAACACTGGGAGCTTCACCTTTAAATAGAAAGTAGATGCTATCGCTATGAACTCATTAAGTGCAGGTCTGCCCAGGATAACATTATAGGCAGAGGGTGCATCCACGATCAAGAAGGTCGACTATCGGGTCCTCTTCAGGGGCTCTTCGACGAGTGAAATGGCCAACTTGATTTGGCGTATTGGCTGAACTTCGTTTCCCGTGAACCCGAAAAGGGATGTGGCCACGGGCTGCAGCTAGTGGGCTTCGATTTGCAACTGCATGAATGCCTTCTTATACAAAATATTCACTGAACTACCAGTGTCCACAATGGTTCAGTGGATCTGGTAGTTTGCTATGACTGTAATGATGACTAGTGCATCATCATGTGGGACTTCCACGCCTTGTAGAACCTAAGGACCGAAATTGATCTGGGGTCCTCTGGCCTACGAGAAGCTGGATCCCACCTGGTGGATCTCCAGACGCCTGACTTGAGACATTTTACCTCAGTTGGAGTCTCCATAGGTGGGGCCTCCTGAGATAATGTTGACGACACCATGCACTGCATTCTGCTGATTCGCTTGCTCTTCATTCACATCTCCTTGCCCGGGAGAGCTAGGGGTCGGGAATAATTGTCGTGCTACGGGGGTGGCCACTTGGGTGTCAGTATTCCTTCTATCTGGCTGCGCCCTTCCTCGACCTCGAGCTCCTCCCTGATGGGCTCCTCGGGGGGTTCCTTGGCTGGGGCGAGCTTGCCCTCGCCCGGCTTGCCAGCAATCTTGGGTATCGTGCGTATGACTGTGGTGAAAAGAACAATAAGGTTGCCACCTATTGGGAAGCCATCCCTGGGCCACTTGTTGAACTATGCCTCACTCAGCTCCAGGTCTGTGCCCCATGGCTCGGGGACTTCGGAGGGGCCCCCCAGGAGGTGTTGTCTTCTGACTATGAGGAGCCACATGTGAGGGCCCGACCTCCCATCGTCGAGCAGCTTGTGTTTCCTCTATGTTCACATACTTAGTGGCTTTGCCCAGGAGGCTCTCAAAATCCCTGGGCAAAGGCACTAATTAGCACCTTTTGTAGGACCAGTGTCGTCGATAGAGGGGGGGGTGAATATCGATCGTTGAAATCTTTCGTTAAACTTCGTAAATCTTTCGAGCGTTCTAAAACAAAGTTAGTAGCACAGCGGAAAATAAAATAGAAAGCAAGACAGGGACACAGCAAGTTTTATTTACTTGGTTCCCAACCCCCCAGGGTCAGTACGTCCAAGGCCTATGTACTCGGCGTGAGTCCACTATTGGTCTCCTTTTCGGAATTTCCAGAGGCGGAGAAAACCTATCTTACAGTGTACAATTACAAGCACAAGTACAGAAAATTAAGTACGGAATTATAAACGCAAACCGAACAAAACAAAGTTGAAGCTCGGCCGATCTGGACCTCCGAAGTGCCGCGCACTTCCTCTTGGAGCCTGCCGGTCGTAGAACCTCGTCTTTAGCGCGTTGTCGTCGGTCAGAATGATCAGAATGGCTTGTAGCAGTTGTGTCTGAAGCAGAGGGGTCGAAGCCCCTTTTATAGGCTTCCTACGGGCGCCTTGGACGTTGGGGGCGCCCCGATAAACTCGGTCAAACCTTATCCCCGCGTCGACCTCTCCGCAGCTGATAAAACCTTTGACCAGGGCGCCCCGGACCTCTCGGGCGCCCTCATGAGGGCTTATCTGTGTTTTGGGCTCGAAACTGCAAATACAGCTTTGAACCAGGGCGCCCCGGATGCTCCGGGCGCCCCACTTGACACCTATTCTGCTTACCAAGCAAGACTACCATTTTCTTGCTTTAGCTTGGGCGCCCCCAACACTGGGGGCACCCTGGATGCATGGGGGCGCCCTGCTTCAGGGCCTCCAGCAGGTTGCTTTGTCTTCCAATCTTGGTACCTGCAAGATACACAAACACAAAGCACATATACATATAATATTAGCCTTAAGGACTTGGTTCGGACTTCGGATCTCCATGAAACCCTAGGTCGAACCGGCGCAAGTTCTCATCCCCGAGAATGCGCCTTCCACCTACTCCTTTTAGGAGCCGGTTGCCACCCAGTCCTTCGGGTGGACTTTTGCTTAGCTTCCGATTACTACGGATCTCAAGACGCCCAAACCCCGACCCGTCTCTACTCCTGTCCTTAGTCATCGCTCAGCTAAGTTGCTTAGTCCCTTGGACCAAGACTTCATTACCTAGCAGTCCTTCGCCAGGTGCCTAGCAGTCCTTCGCCAGGTCTTCATTCCCTAGCAGTCCTTCGCCAGGTGCCTAGCAGTCCTTCGCCAGGTCTTCAAAGCCTAGCAGTCCTTCGCTAGGTGCCTAGCAGCCCTTCGCTAGGTCTTCATTACCAAGCAATCCTTCGCCTGGTGCCTAGCAGTCCTTCGCTAGGTCTTAGACTCCTAGCAGCCCTTCGCTAGGTGCCCAGCAGCCCTTCGCCAGGTCTTAGGGTATCGATGCCTAGCAGCCCTTCGCTAGGTGCCCAGCAGCCCTTCGCCAGGTCTTAGGGTTTCGATGCCTAGATTAACTAGGACTTTTTCTTCAACTTAGGTTACTTCTCCTTTGCTCTCCTTTGTCTGTTCAATGTATCACTGACTTAAGTATATTGTCAAACATTAAAACACTTAAAGGAGAGCATCATTGATGCAACTTGCACCAACAATCTCCCCCTTTTTGATGTTTGACAATAACTTAAGTTAGATTGGTTGAAGGGGCTAACTCACTATCCTTGGGATAAAAAAAAGATGATATAAGTTTTGAAACTATATTTTTGATCTTAGTGAGAAAATTTTTCTAACTTAAGCACACCTCTCCCCCTTTGTCATACATCAAAAAACTTTAAGAAAATACTTGCACCAACAATGAATACTTTTAGTTCTTTTTGAACATACTTAGTGCAAAATTTTTTGAAAGCATGGCATTTTGAATGATATATTGCATTTTTTTTTGAAAAATGCATAATTTTGAAAAAGATGCTATGTACTTTTGACAGATTATGTAATATAAATTCCTTTGAAAAATGTATTGAATTTTTGAAAAATTAAGTACTTTTGGAAAATGCATAATTTTTGAAAGAATGTTATTTTGGAAAATATAAATATTATGCATATTTTGCAAGTACTAACTATTTTTGAAAAATATGAGACTTTGAAAAATATAAGTGATTTTTTGAAACATAATATTTTACTTGACTAGGTTTCTTTTCCAGTCTGACACAATCCTAGGAAACCTTGTTAACCACAAGGGCATTTCCTAAGTGTCCTGGAAATTGTTCAAACTCAAGTAAATATTAACAAAATTTTGCCAAAAAAATGATAGTACTTTTGAAAATATATGCTAGTGGATTTTAAAAAATGTGTGAACTTTTGAAGACCCAATATTTTACTTGACTTGGTTTATCTTCCAGTCTGACACCATCCTGGGAAACCTTGTTGACTACAAGGACATTTCCTAAGTGTCCTGGAAATTCTCCAACCCAAGTAAACATTATTTCAAAAATAGATTCATAAGTCACCCAAATTCTAACAAATAGAATAATAGTATTTTGAAAGACTTAGATTTTTAGCAAGATTTTGAAGATATGAAAACATATTATTAAATAATTCTTTTAATTTGACCTCCCCCTAAACTTGACTCAGTCCTGGGAAGCTTGTTGACCACAAGTACTCTTCCTCTGAGTCTTAAGGTTTGATTCAGATTAAAAAGAAATATTTAAAAAAAACTTTTCTGAAATTCTTCTTTTGACTCAGACTCCCCCTAAATTTGACACATCCTAGGAGTCCTTGAAGATCATGAAGTGGACCTTTCCTCTGTATCTTTAGGGTTTATCAAAGTCAAAGAAGCAGGTAAATTTTTGAACATATAATTTTTACAACATAAACCCTTTTTGAAAACACAAGTAATAATGATTTAAAGCACAGTTTTCGAAAAGTATTTTTCAAATGATAGTAATGTTTAAAGTGCAGTTTTTGAAAACCATTTAAAAAAATAAAAAGCACTCCCCCTGTACCTGATACCGTTTGACTCTATCTAAGTGCCTTAAGGAACTTTAGTGTTGTCCTAAGAAGCTTGTGTCTAATTGAGTGAGTCAAACAATTTTTGAAAAGATATACTTTTGAAAAATGTATAATATGTATAATCAATCAGACAAGCATGAATTCTATAAAAACATTATTATGTTGAAGCACTATTTTGAAAATATATTTTTAGGAAATTATTCTAACAATTTTGAAAAATATTTTTGAAAAATATTTTTCAATTCATTAGTCCTTAACATCTCACCCATTTTAGATGTATCAATACAGCAAGCATGGTTGTCTTATAGGTGTATTGTGAGATGCTTGAATCATTTTTCTCAATTTATTATTAACTCTAAGATTTAATTGAAGCTTGTGTTAGATTTGAATTTGACAAGAAGTAACTTGAATTTGAATTTCAAAAATCGGCTTCTAGGTCTTGGCGAGGCACTAGGCCTTCTTTGGTTGTAGCCTTATTGGATCATCAACCCTTTCCTTGACAAAGCCTTTTAATGAAATTTCATTTTCAAAATTACTTGTTGAAAAATTCTGGTCTAACTAGTTTGGGTCTTGGATCGGTAGCTTCGTCTAGTTTCACCAGTCTAAAGAGACCAAGTATACTTGATCGTATTAGAATTGGCTTCCCTAACGTATTATCATCTCACCGCCACCCAATACCAGGTTGATCAAGTTTCAATTATTCTTTTTCCTATAGCCGTTCTAATATATGCATAAAATTTAAATATGAATGACATGTCATATATTTAAAAGAAGTAGCAAATGCATGACATGACAATTATGCATGAGTCAAACAAGTCCAATCATTTTATTTAAGTTTCTAATGATGTATCAAATTTCCATTTGATACATGTCGTGTGAACCCGTGAATATGTCAACCCACTGTGACATATTTAATTTTATTAAATTAATTATTATGGTTTGAGTAAGGTTTTAGTTCGAGTTTAATTTATTTAAGATTTAGTTGGATTCAAGTTAATTAAGAATTAATTGAAGTTTAAATTAATTTGAAATTGATTAATTTGAATTAATTAAGATTGAATTGATTTGAATTAATTTAAGTGTGAATTAATTAAGTTTATTTGAATTAAATTGATTTAATTAAGATTTAATTAAATTTAATTGATTTAATTAAGATTTAATTCGAATTTAATTAAGATTTAATTTTGATTAAGTTTTAATTTGAATTTATTTGAATAAATTTAAATTTAATTTAGATTTAATTTGAATTTAATTTAATTTGAATTTAATTTAATTTGAATTTAATTTGATTTGAATTTAATTTAATTTGAATTTAATTTAATTTGAATTTAATTTAATTTGAATTTAATTTATTTGAATTTAATTTAATTTGAATTTAATTTAATTTAATTTGAATTTAATTTAATTTGAATTTAATTTAATTTGAATTTAATTTGATTTGAATTTAATATGAGTTTATTTGAATTAGTTTGAGTTTATTTGAATTAATTGAATTAATTTGAGTTTATTGAATTAATTGAACTTATTTGAATTGAGTTAATTTGAATTAATTAATAATTGTGGATTTATGTTCATCATTTTCATTATTTCGAAAATTTCTACTTCATTTTTATCTATCTTTTCAAATTTTTTTAACAATTCAGATTTATTTGAACCTTTGTAATTTTTATTAATTATGACCTTGATCTTAGATAGTTCCATACCCTCCTTATCCTCAAAATTATATCATTTGGTGTCCTCAAAGTAGGAGGAGTAATTGGGGCCACTAGTTAAGGTTTTGTAATAACTTTCAAGATTATCTATAGTTAAATTATTATCCAGGAGAATTTCATCTTCAAAATTATCTTCAGAGATAATATCTTTAGAATTAACTTCGGGATTATTTTTAGAATTTTCAAATTCGAATTTAGAGTTATACAACGGATTTTCAAATTTGAATTCATAATTATCTAAAGGATTTTCAAATTTAGGATTGTCCTTAAGATTTTTGAATTCAGATTTATCCTTAGGATTTTTGAATTTAGATTTATCCTTAGGATTAAATTTATCTGAATTAGAATTATCAGAATTGACATTATTAGAATTAAAGTTATCAGAATCAGAATTAAGTTTAAAATTATCAGAAATAAAATTACTAGGATTAACATTATCAGTATTAAAGTTATGATAATTTATTTTAGAAATTACTGAATTAATGTTCAGAATCAAATAATTAATTTTTGATATTTTAGTCATATCAGCATTTTCTAACTTGTCATGCAAAATATTAATTTTACTATGTAGTAAATCTAATTTATCAGAAAAGTTAACTGAATTATCTAAATACAGTGCAGGAATTTGTAAAATTTTTGGAACATAAATCTTACGTACCTTGGCCGGACACTTGTTCTTATAATGTCCATATTTTTCGCACTTGAAGCATTGTACGTGATCCTTATTTTTCGGGACTCCTGGCGCTGGTGCCCCCTTTGCCACTGGTGGTGCAGATCGAATCTTACGAGTAGGGCACTGATTTTTATAGTGCCCTCTCTCCCTGCACTTAAAACATGTAATTTGAAATTTAAAAACAGATATTTTAATTAAAATATACCTGATTCACCCATGGGCTCCCCCTCAACTCCTGGCGTCGTTACTCCGTCAGCGGTTAGTCCGATGAAGAGCGGCTCGGCTCTGATACCAATTGTAGGACCGGTGCCGTCGATAGAGGGGGGTGAATATCGATCGTTGAAATCTTTTGTTAAACTTCGTAAATCTTTCGAGCGTTCTAAAATCAATGTTAGTAGCACAGCGGAAAATAAAATAAAAAGCAAGACAGGGACACAGCGGGATTTATTTACTTGGTTCCCAACCCCCCAGGGTCAGTACGTCCAAGGCCTATGTACTCGGCGTGAGTCCACTATTGGTCTCCTTTCTGGAATTTTCAGAGGCGGAGAAAACCTGTCTTACAGTGTACAATTACAAGCACAAGTACAGAAAATTAAGTACGGAATCATAAACGCAAACCGAACAAAACAAAGTTGAAGCTCGGCCGATCTGGAACTCCGAAGTGCCGCGCACTTCCTCCTGGAGCCTGCCGGTCATAGAACCTCGTCTTTAGCGCGTTGTCGTCGGTCAGAATGATCAGAATGGCTTGTAGCAGTTGTGTCTGAAGCAGAGGGGTCGAAGCCCCTTTTATAGGCTTCCTACGGGCGCCCTGGACGTTGGGGGCGCCTCGATAAACCCGGTCAAACCTTATCCCCGCGTCGACCTCTCCGCAGCTGATAAAATCTTTGACCAGGGCACCCCAGACCTCCCGGGTGCCCTCATGAGGGCTTATCTTTGTTTCGGGCTCGAAACTGCTTTGAACCAGGGCGCCCCGGACGCTCCGGGCGCCCCGCTTGACACCTATTCTGCTTACCAAACAAGACTGCCATTTTCTTGCTTTAGCTTGGGCGCCCCCAACACTGGGGGTGCCCTGGATGCATGGGGGCGCCCCCAACACTGGGGGTGCCCTGCTTCAGGTCCTCCAGCAGGTTGCTTTGTCTTCCAATCTTGGTACCTGTAAGATACACAAACACAAAGTACATATACATATAATATTAGCCTTAAGGACTTGGTTCGGACTTCGGATCTCTACGAAACCCTAGGTCGAACCGGCGCAAGTTCTCATCCCCGAGAACGCGCCTTCCACCTACTCCTTTCAGGAGCCGGTTGCCACCCAGTCCTTCGGGTGGACTTTTGCTTAGCTTTCGATTACTCCGGATCTCGAGACGCCCGAACCCCTACCCGTCTCTACTCCTGTCCTTAGTCATCGCTCAGCTAAGTTGCTTAGTCCCTTGGACCAAGACTTCATTACCTAGCAGTCCTCCGCCAGGTGCCTAGCAGTCCTTCGCCAGGCCTTCATTCCCTAGCAGTCCTTCGCCAGGTCTTCAAAGCCTAGCAGTCCTTCGCCAGGTGCCTAGCAGCCCTTCGCTAGGTCTTCATTACCAAGCAATCCTTCACCTGATGCCTAGCAGTCCTTCGCTAGGTCTTAGACTCCTAGCATCCCTTCGCTAGGTGCCCAGCAGCCCTTCGCCAGGTCTTAGGGTATCGATGCCTAGCAGCCCTTCGCTAGGTGCCCAGCAGCCCTTTGCCAGGTCTTAGGGTTTCGATGCCTAGATTAACTAGGACTTTTTCTTCAACTTAGGTTACTTCTCCTTTGCTCCCCTTTGTCTGTTCAATGTATCACTGACTTAAGTATATTGTCAAACACTAAAACACTTAAAGGAGAACATCATTGATGCAACTTGCACCAACACCTTTGAGGTAGCAGTGGGCACATCCAGTGTGTCCAGGTTGAATCTTTTGATATAAGCCCGCAGGGACTCCTTGGGGCTCTACTTCAGGGCGAAGAGGTTGAGGCTTGTTTTGTGATGTCTCTTGCTGCTTGCAAAATGCTAGAGGAAGAGTCTCTTGAAGTCAGTAAAATCTCGTACAGACCCCTCCGGGAGTCTGTCGAACCAGCGCTGAGCGGACCCTACCAAAGTGGTCAGGAACGCTCGACACTTGATACCATCTGTGTATTGATGCAGCAAGGCTGCATTCTCAAACTTCATCAGGTGTTCCTCTGAATTTGTGACTCCTTCATACTCTGGAATGGACAGGAGCCGAAAATGCTTGGGGGCTGGCTTTTGCAGAACTTGGCTTGAGAAGGGGAATCCAGTGCACTCAGTTGGAGCCTGGAAACCGGAGCCTTCCCTTTGTTGATTCTTTCTTGGCTGGAAGAGACTTCCAGTGGGTCGGATGGTCCGACACCTTCTGCTAGGCCGAAGAACGCTCAGCGGAAGTAGGGACTATCACCCAGGTGGACTTCGCCTTCTATGCCAGCATGAGCAGCCGCCTCGGGGGGACCTTCCTGGGTCAGGTGGCCAGCAGTCTTTTGTTCAGCTGCTAACTTTTGAGCTTTTGCGGCTACCAGCAAATCGAAGTCTTCTTGTGAAAGAGTAACTGTCACCCTATTGGAGTCACCCATCCTCGTCTTTCAATCAGGTTGATTCCCACAGATGGAGCCAAATTTGATCTTGTCGACAAGTGGAGAGGGCTCTCGCTCAGATGACTGGGTCAGATCAAGATGACTCGAGTTGCGGCAGTGTGTGCGTCGGGGTCCGGCTCAAAAGCTAGTAGAACAAGGTTGAGTCGGGGTCGTACCAAAATAGGAACACAAGGGGTGGAGAAAAAAATTCTAATAGCAGGAACCCCTTTTATGAAGCACCAAGGGGGCTTTATATAGGGGAGACGGAGGCCCCCTGTCTTGTCGAGCTGTCTTGTCTCATTAAGAATCAATCTTCTGACACGATTTCCTGGCAGCCTTAGTCACTATGTGGGTCTGTCACAGCTGCCTAGGTGTCTATCCAAGATGTCACTTCTATCCTTATTAATGTCTAATGCCCTGACAAGTCATGATTATGTCAAATGTCTTTTCCTTATAATGGAAGATTTGGGAGATCTTATTACTGTTGGGATCCTGATAATAGTTAACCAATTTGGGCCATGTGTTCGCCTGATCACTCGGGCTCGTGCTGTCGGGCAGCTATGAGCCTACCCAAGCATGACCGACCGAGTGAAGACGATCGACCGGGTAAGCTAAGCCTCTCAACCATCCATGTCTTTGGAATGGACCCACCACCGTGGGGGCACAACCATCCCTGGTATGTATTGATCCAATCCACTGACCAGAGAAGGTCCGACCGGTCGAGCCCGACCGGCCGGCCGGCCTGTGTAAGTCACTTCTTAGAGCGGGGTGAATGATTCTGTTAGCAGGGCGATTAAGTCGCCTAGTCGGGGAGTTCCTGACTGGGCGCGCCCGACCAGGCTTTCCCGACCGGGGGTGCCCGACCGTGCATCCCTGACCGGGAGTACTTGACCGGGCATCCCCGACCGGGAGTGCCCGACCGGGCGTACTACTACCTATTTGACAGCTCCCCTTTTCAAGGGAGCCTGCCACGTGATTACCCCCCCCCCCCCCCCCCCCGACTGAACTTTACTTTCCCGACTGGATACCGCCGACCGGTCCCCACCTAAGTAACCTAGAACTCTAAGCCTTCAAGATAGGTCGACACCTAGCGAGCTCGACTGCCTTTGCCCGACCGAGTCTCAACCCGACCGGGCTTCCAATCGGTTCATAAAACCTACCCGACCGGATCACCGACCGAGTCTTAACCAGACTGGGCTTCCAATCGGCTCATTAAACCTACCCGACCGGATCATCTCATAAGCACCTTTTCAATATAGGCCTATTTGTTAGGATAGGTAGGATAGCTAGAGGGGGTGATTAGCTTCAATCTTTGCTCGTTATAGATTTGTTGCAGCGGAAAAACTTGAGCAATGCTAATACCTTCTTACTTTATATCCATCTCCTTTGAGGTGACTAATCCAAGGCTTCGCCCTCCTCACACTCACAAGTAATATGAATATCTCCTTCGTGAAGGCGGAGAAGCATCGTATAAGCTCACAAAGAAATACACAAAAAGAACAAGGAAATACAAATGAATTCTTACAATAATTACAACACTAAGATCATACTTGTCTTGCTTTCTTTAAGCTTAAAATTGCCCCTTGATACTTGAAATTCAACAACACCTTATTCCCAAGAGTTTACAAGAATGGGCAAAGAAGGAGGAGAAGAGATGTCATTTTAACCTGCTTGAAAACCTTATGTACTCGCGACCTAGGGTTACCAATTGATTGCCACGTTAGATCTAGTCATTCAACAACTAGTTTTTGAAGCTTAATCGATTGAACAATCAATTAAGAAGTCGATTGTTCAATCAATTCAACACTTTTTTATGCTAACGTGTAACACAGCCTTAATCGATTGCTCAATCAATTAAAAGCCTCACTGTGCTCTTCGGAACCCAGCCTGAATCGATTAGCCAATCGATTCAGGCATCCCTAATCGATCACCTGATTGATTATGGTTGCTTCTGATCTTAAGGGTCTTTCTATTTCATGAGAAATAGCTCTCAATCGATCACTTGATCGATCGACACCCTAACACAAGTCCAAGGTTACTTTGCCCAACCCAAGCCTTCCATGACTTGTTTGGGACTTCCTCACCAAGTGTCCAGATCTCTTGACTGACTTGGACTTCTCTTACGCCAAGTGTTTAGCTTCCCGCTAACACACCTTAGACTTCACTTAGTTTCAATAGGTTTGCTTAGTCCCACTAGGACTTCACTTTACCAACGTATGATCTGTCTGATTAACTTAGACTTACCTAGTCCCACTAGGTCTGTCTAGTCCTATTAGGACTTTATTTTGCTAACGTACGATCCCTCCGATTCACTTGGATTTCACCTAGTCCCACTACGTCAATCTAGTCCCACTAGGACTTCACTAGTCAAGTCTCCAGTCAATCTTGACCCACTTGACTTATTACACATAGCGTCTAAACATCATTGTCTAATATCGAAACTCAAACTCACCTAAGCTTAGTCAATCTATGTCAATCTTAACCTAATGAAGATTGTACCAATAATCTCTCCCTTTTTGGTGTTCGACAATATATTTAAGTTAAACTAACTTTTAGTTTAACTTAACCCTATATCTTTTTCCCCCTTTGACATACATCAAAATCTCTACTTGAAGAGTTAATTTTGATCAAAGTTATCCAATGAAAGTCTAACACCATTCATTGTAACTCATGCTCAACCTTGAGCATTTACTTATCATAATGAAGATCTGCACTCTTCGTTATTTCCTTATCACAAAAGAAATTGAAAAACAACATACTGTTAAAGAAGACCTCCCCCTCAAAACACGTTTTAAACTTTTATCATTATACCAACAATGATTTTTTATTTTTAAATCTTTAAGAAAGCTCAAACCGAAGTTATAAAGTTTAAAAAAAATTCAATTTTGAATCTAAACCACTCCTTAACCCTATAGTTTTCACCAAAACGTATCCCTTTTTGTTTTCATCATGAAAATTATCCTAATATACTTATAAAAGTATTCTAGAGGGTTAGGGATAATTAGGTTATTTAAAATTGAATTAATGGGTTGAAATCAAACAATTTCAGTCGTGTCAATCGATTGGTGTTGAGATCCAATCGATTAAACCCCTCCTTAATCGATCACCTGATCGATTATGACTATCTTAATCGATCCACTAATCGATTACGTGAGCTTTTGTACTCACAAAAAATCTTCACCAATTAATTGGTATATGTCCCAATCGATCACCTGATCAATTGAGAGTTTTTAATTTCTGAAAATAAATTCAGACCAAATTTCAGAAACTTCTAAATAATTCTATAAAATTCTAAAAATTATAAAATTTTGTACAGATATTATTTATGACATATACTATTATAAAAAATAATTTTCTATAAAAATAGCTTCCATTTTTAAAAATTGATAGAAAAATTGAAACCATTGAAATATTTCAATGTTCACTCTATTTTATATTCAATTCATCAATGATGGGTTCTATCAAAAGATAGTATTTACCAAGGTTTTCCAAAATAGTATTGAAATGATTTTCAAAAATAATTTCCAACCATGTTCTTTGGGCTAATGCACATGACTTGCATATTAGCTTTCCCAATGATTGGAGTATTGATGTAGTCTGACGCTGATTGTTGTTTTAGTGTTGACACCGATTTTAGTTTAGGTTGATGAGATGATTATGATTAAGTCCTGGTCAAGGACTAGGAATACCTAGTGGGACTAGGTTTGATGAAAGCCTGGCTTGGAGGGTCAGGTCCAAGCTTGGAGGGCTTGGTGGATCAAACCCTGGCTTGAAGGGCTAGGTGGATGAAATCCTAACTTGGAGGGTTAGGTGTGGAAAAATCCTAGCTTGGAGGGTTAGGTGTGGAAAAGTCCTAGCTTGGTAGGGCTAGGTGGATGAAATCCTAACTTGGAGGGTTAGGTGTGGAAAAGTCCTAGCTTGGAGGGCTAGGTGTGGAAATTCCTAACTCGGAGGGTTAGGTGATTGGAAATCCCGGTGAGTGAAGTCGGGTCCTGGTGAGTGAAGCCAGGTTGACTGAAGTCCCGGTGAGTGAAGCTGGGCATGGAGTCTTGGTCTGAGGGACCAAGCACGAGTCAGGGAAGGGCTGGAGGCTTGTTCTCGTGACTTAGAGTGGATTTGGCCTTGCCTGGATCGGTCCGGTGACCGACCAGGGAATTTGGCATGGAGTTCCCTCGTGGATCGGTCTGGTGACCGATCCAGCTATGACTGATCAGTCTGGTGACCGATCAGGAAGCATACAATGAGTTTGGGAACTTACTGCTCGGCTCCTAATCAGTCTGGTGACCGATCAGGGAGCATAGAGTTCACTTCTTGCACAGCTCCTGATCAGTCTGGTAACCGATCAGGGAGCATACAGTGGGTTTTGGGAACCTTACTGACCGGATCCTAATCGGTCTGGTGACCGATCTGGGATACTGTTCTGATCGTTTTGGTGAACGATCAAGTGTTGCGGACTCCATCTTATAACCGATCAGGCTGGAGCCTGATCGGTCAGAGAGCTTCCTGATCGGTCTGCAGACCGATCAGGGCACAGCCTGATCGGTCTAGTGACTGATCAGGGCACAGCCTGATCGGTCTGGTGACCGATCAGGCCCTTGTGGCTGCAAAAGCTGGGAATCCCAGCAAAGCTGTGGATCTGTCCAGTGACCGATCAGTAGCTGACAGCTTTAATTCAAAAGCGCTGTCAGAGCTCTGATCACGTTCTGATCTCCACTGATACACCACTAATATGTTCTGATGCCTTGATCTTCTGTTAATTTGCTGCTCTAATGTGTTGCTAAGTGTGCAGGTGACTTAGAGATCATCCAAGGGAAGTCAAACGAAGGTTTTCGCTACAGCAGGTTTATTCGTTTGTTTCCGCAGGTTGTAACGTCCTCTGGCACGAGCTGCAGCGGTTGAAGAGCTGATGACCTGGGGCTCGATTGGAGGGGTTTCAGTGAGTCCAGAGGAGGTCAGGGGTAGCTGGTTGCTGTAGGTGAGCAGTTGGGAGCTGCTGTAGAGGAGCGTGTGACTTGGCGATGGAAGCAGGATAAGCCAAGGAGTGGAGAAGGAGCTGAAGACTTCTTGTGACATCTCTTGTTCTGTTCTTGCGACATCTCTTGTTCTGTGCTTGCGACATCTCTTGTTCTTTTCTTGCGACATCTCTAGTTCTACTCTTGCGACAACTCTGATCTATTGAGCATCACTCTGAATTTTGAAGCAACCTGCTGTTAGTTGAGCACTTGGGAAGAAGAAACAAGAAGCATGGCGAGTCCATCAACAAGAAGACATGAAGAAGGGAGTTCTTGCGTGAGATCTGTGCTGAGTGGAGCTCGGTGAGAAGTTTACTTGTTTTCTTGCGGTTCTAAGTGTTCAGTAAGGCTTCTTCTTGTGTTTCCTGTACTTAATACTTCATTTATCTTGAAACGCTGTGGAGAGGTTACTCCACCGAGAAAGAGGTTGCATTCTATCCGGATTTTCCGGGGCTTGATCTGCCGACGATCAAGGGATCGCCCTCCTTAAGGGCACGCCAAGGAGTAGGGGCAAGTTATCCCCAAACCTTGTAAACGACCCTTGTTAGCGTTTGTAGTTTGCTTTACATTTCTGCATTTATACTCTGTTTTGTTCTTGCTTCCGCTGTTGCTGCTAACATTCAAGTGTAGAAATCCTAAAATCGAATGAAGTTTTGTGTCTGGCTACATTCACCCACCCTCTAGCCATCCAAGTTCCAACAAGTGGTATCAGAGCTTGGGGCTCTATTCAAGCGGATTAACAACCGAGAGTCAACTACAATGGCTTTGAGAGAAGGATTTAGTACTACCCGACCTCCCTTCTTCGATGGATCAGATTTTCAATATTGGAGATCGAAGATGGAGTACTATCTCAAGATGGACATCAACACATGGTTCGCTGTGAAGGAGGGTTTTTCCCCTCCAAAGGATGATGAAGGTAAAGAATTGGAATCTTGGCGTTGGTCGGCTGAGCAAACTCGGAAAAGTGAAGCCGACGCGAAGGCGGTGGTGACATTGCAATGTGGAATGAACAAGGATCAACTCATCAAGGTTGGTCCCTTTACAAGTGCAAAGGATTTGTGGAATAAACTCATTGACCTCCATGAGGGAACCCGAGACTCGAGAATCGCCAAGAGGGATTTGTTCCTCAACCAACTCCAAAACCTCTACATGAAGGAGAGTGAAATGGTAAGCGAGCTTCATAGTAGATTCAAGGAAGTCCTCAATGGTCTTCATTCTATTGACGAAAAGGTCGAGAACCGCGACCTTGTAAGGTATGTGTTAAAAGCTTTCCCAAGGAATGCTTTGTGGTCATCCATGGTGGATTCCTACAAAGTTTCCAAGGACTTATCAAGTGTAAAACTAGATGACTTATTTTGTGAAATGAAGCTTCGTGAAATGGCTAACAAAGGCCCCAAGGAGAAGGGGATTGCCTTAGTTGCAGGTGAAAAGACCAAGAAGAAGAAGGAGAAGGAAGTCTCTTCATCTTCATCCTCATCCGAGTCCGAATCCGAGGAAGATGGCAGCGGGTCTTCTTCCTCCAAGATGACAAACTTTGTTAGAAGAATGATGAGGAAGAGCTAACACTTCAAGGGTAAAGGTAACCCTAGTGAAGTTAAGATTGATAAATCTAACATTACTTGTTATGAGTGTTGGTGCAGAATGCACCCAAGTCAAACCTGTGTTTTGATATTGGCAAAAGGGTTCAAAAGTTAAGAGTTAGTTGTTGTCTAACAAGTTTCTTGAGTGTACAGGAAAAGCCCTAGCGAAGGAATGCTAGGCACTGGCGAAGGACTGCCAGACAGGAAAAGCCCTAGCAAAGGACTGCTAGGCTCTGGCGAAGGACTGCCAGAATGGACAAGTCCTAGCAAAGGAATGCTAGGCACTGGCGAAGGGCTGCCAGAAGAAAAGACCTAGCGAAGGGCTGCTAGGCACCAAGCGAAGGGCAGCTTGGCAACTCAAGACCTGGCGAAGGACTGCCGGGCAAAAGTCCAACTGGAGGAGCCGGTTGGCACCAGGTAAATTCTCCCGAGAGGAGTAGGTGAGGACGCGTTCCCCTTGAGGGAACATTAGGCGTCAGTTCGACCTAGGGCTCCATTTTGGAGACCAAAGTCAGAACCAAGACAGCTGAAGCTGTAGAAATTAAATTAAATATTTGTTTTATTGTGTTTTGGACTAACCCTGGAAGCAGGACCGAAGGAACGTGTGTCTGCAGCTCAGAATGCCTCAAAGGAAAGAGGCAACTGCTGACCAGGGCGCCCGGAGTGTCCCGGGCGCCCCCAAGGTGAACACAAAACACAAAGAAAGCAAATGAACCTCGACAGTACATTCTGAGGGCGCCCCCGCTGTCCCGAGCGCCCCCATGGCAAACCAACTGAAGAGTTAAACTGCTGCCGCGTCTGCACTACGCACCCAGGGCGCCCCCGCTGTCCCGGGCGCCCCCAGCGCACAGGGCGCCCCCAGCCTTACCGAGGAGAGCTCAGCGCTGCGGATAAGGTTTGACCGGGTCAACCAGGGCGCCCCCAGCGTCCAAGGCGCCCCAGTCAAGGCCTTATCCCGAGGATTAAGGGATAAGTCGACGACCGTGCCTCTTGTGGATCTGCTGCCACGTGGGGGGGCGCCCCCGTCGACCAGGGCGCCCCCAGGCACTATAAAAAGGGCCTCGACCCTCCTCTTCAGAACACCGCTTTCATTCAACACATCCAAACTCTCTGACGACCGCGCTCTGCTCCAGGAACTTCCCGACTCAAGTCCGAAGCGCCGTCGACCTCCCGCTGCACCGAAACTCGAGCCTACCCCGGGAGTTGGTAAATACAGAAGTGTAATCTTTCTTATTGCAATTTGTATTTCTCTTCTGTACTCATTCTACGCATTATAGAATTGCCCAAAGTAAACGGTCAACGACCGTGGGCCTTGGAGTAGGAGTCGACCCAGGCTCCGAACCAAGTAAAACGACCTTGTTAGCGTTGTGTTACTTTGTCTCTATTTCCGCCGCGCACTTACTCTTTTTATTTAATCCGAACGATTTGCGACATTCACCCCCCCTCTATCGTATCTCTCGATCCAACAAGTGGTATCAGAGCGGGGAATTCAAACTTGCTGCAACCACCAGTTTGAAAATTTTTCGGATTTCTTTCGTTTTCTCTCTCATTTTTTTTAAAATATTTTCGTTCGAGTTTTTCTTTCAAGGTTGGTGCAACATGTTGGTGCAGAATGCACCCAAGTCAAACCTATGTTTTGATATTGGCAAAAGGGTTCAAAAGTTAAGGGTTAGCTGTTGTCTAAGAAGGTTCTTGAGTGTACAGGAAAAGCCCTAGCGAAGGAATGCTAGGCACTGGCGAAGGACTGCCAGACAGGAAAAGCCCTAGCAAAGGACTGCCAGAATGGACAAGTCCTAGCGAAGGAATGCTAGGCACTGGCGAAGGGCTGCCAGAAGAAAAGACCTAGCGAAGGGCTGCTAGGTACCAAGCGAAGGGCAGCTTGGCAACTCAAGACCTGGCGAAGGACTGCCGGGCAAAAGTCCAACTGGAGGAGCCGGTTGGCACCAGGTAAATTCTCCCGAGAGGAGTAGGTGAGGACGCGTTCCCCTTGAGGGAACATTAGGCGTCGGTTCGACCTAGGGCTCCATTTTGGAGACCAAAGTCAGAACCAAGATAGCTGAAGCTGTAGAAATTAAATTAAATATTTGTTTTATTGTGTTTTGGACTAACCCTGGAAGCAGGACCGAAGGAACGTGTGTCTGCAGCTCAGAATGCCTCAAAGGAAAGAGGCAACTGCTGACCAGGGCGCCCAGAGTGTCCCGGGCGCCCCCAAGGTGAACACAAAACATAAAGAAAGCAAATGAACCTCGACAGTACATTCTGAGGGCGCCCCCGCTGTCCCGGGCGCCCCCATGGCAAACCAACTGAAGAATTAAACTGCTGCCGCGTCTGCACTGCGCACCCAGGGCGCCCCCACTGTCCCGGGCGCCCCCAGCGCACAGGGCACCCCCAGCCTTACCGAGGAGAGCTCAGCGCTGCGGATAAGGTTTGACCGGGTCAACTAGGGCGCCACCAGCGTCCAGGGCGCCCCAGTCAAGGCCTTATCCCGAGGATTAAGGGATAAGTCGACGACCGCGCCTCTTGTGGATCTGCTGCCACGTGGCGGGGCGCCCCCGTCGACCAGGGCGCCCCCAGGCACTATAAAAAGGGCCTCGACCCTCCTCTTCAGAACACCGCTTTCATTCAACACATCCAAACTCTCTGACGACCGCGCTCTGCTCCAGGAACTTCCCGACTCAAGTCCGAAGCGCCGTCGACCTCCCGCTGCACCGAAACTCGAGCCTACCCCGGGAGTTGGTAAATACAGAAGTGTAATCTTTCTTATTGCAATTTGTATTTCTCTTCTGTACTCATTCTATGCATTATAGAATTCCCCAAAGTAAACGGTCAACGACCGTGGGCCTTGGAGTAGGAGTCGACCCAGGCTCCGAACCAAGTAAAACGACCTTGTTAGCGTTGTGTTGCTTTGTCTCTATTTCCGCCGCGCACTTACTCTTTTTATTTAATCCCAACGATTTGCGACATTCACCCCCCCCCCTCTATCACATCTCTCGATCCAACAAGTGGTATCAGAGCGGGGAATTCAAACTTGGTGCAACCACCAGTTTGAAAATTTTTCGGATTTCTTTCGTTTTCTCTCTCATTTTTTTAAATATTTTCGTTCGAGTTTTTCTTTCAAGGTTGGTGCAACACCCCTTGAAATTTGTTCTTTTTTTTCCCGCACTACTAATCCAAGACCAAGTCTTGGAATATTTTCGTTGTTTTTGTTTTTTGCTATTTCAGTAACAAATGGCCATCCAAGAAGGTTTTAGCACCGCCAGACCTCCACTTTTCAGTGGAGAAGACTTTCCTTACTGGAAAAGTCGAATGGAGGTCCACCTGAAAACTCAGGTGGACATGTGGATAATCATCCAGTCTAGACTGATGATTCCCACAAATGCTGAAGGCGTACCACAAAACTACTCAGAGTGGGACACTGCCCTTAAACGCAAGATTGAAGCTGACGCCAAAGCAACTCAGACCCTTCAATGCGGACTGAAAAAAGAGGAGCTGAACCGCGTAGGCCCATTCAACAGTGCCAAGGAGCTATGGGCTAAACTGAGCGAGCTCCACGAAGGAACTTCAGATACGAGGATCAGCAAACAGGATCTGCTACTGAACAGCTCTTCACTATCAAAATGGCAGATAACGAGACAGCAGCCCAGCTCCACACTAGAATCCAGGAACTGATGAACGGTCTTCACGCAATAGGTCACCAGGTTCAAAACCGTGATCTTATAAGGTATGCCCTAAACGCGTTCCCTAGGACCACCTTGTGGGCATCTATGGTAGATGCATACAAGGTCTCTAGGGATCTTTCAAAAATTAAGTTAGATGAGTTATTTTCTGAACTTGAGCTGCATGAACAGACTAACTGCAATTTGGTCGAGAAAAGTATAGCCTTCTTTGCAGGGAAAACAGGAAAGACGACCAAGAAGAAAACTCAAGTTGAACCTGAATCTACCTCAGATTCAAAAATAGAAGATCAAGAAGAAGATCAATCTGAACTGGTCCGGCTAGCTCGAAGCTACTACAAAAAGTTGAAGAACCAAACCAACACATGGAGAACAAGCCGAAGAAAGGACGGACAAGCTGAACCGGCAACTGACAAACAAAAGCCCAACGTAACCCGCTACAAATGCAAGAAGAAGGGGCACTACAAGACTAAATGTCCAAGTCTAAAGGAGTCCAAAAAGACCAGAAAGAAGAAGCACTCCAAGCAACCTGGGACGAGTCTTCCTCAGAAGAAGA
>JAGFNQ010007525.1:0-33956 GCA_024364735.1 Boesenbergia rotunda
CTGTACTTGGGGTAAATGAGAAAAAAATGATATAAGTTTTGAAACTAAATTTTTATCTTTGGGGAAAATATTTCTAACTTAAGCACACACCTCTCCCCTTTGTCATACATCAAAACAAAAGAAATATTTGCACAACATTGAAAACCTTTGGTTCTTTGTGAAATACTTAGTGCAAAATTTTGAAAGCATTGTATTTTGAAAGATATATTGTAATTTTTGAAAAAAAAAATTGAAAAAGATGCTATGCGCTTTGAAAAGTACTAGTACTTTGAAAAATTATGAAATTTTTGAAAAATATAAGTACCTTAAAAAAATGTATTAAATTTTTGAATGATTAAGTACTTTTGGAAAGTGCATAACTTTTGAAAGAATGCTATTTTGGAAAATATAAATATTATGCATATTTTGCAAATACTAACTATTTTTGGCAAAGATGAGACTTTGAAAAATATAAGTAATTTTTGAAACATCATATTTTACTTGACTTGGTTTATTTTCTAGTCTGACACTATCCTGGGAAACCTTGTTGACTACAAGGACATTTTCCTAAGTATCCTGGACATTTTCCAACCCAAGTAAACATTATTTCAAAAATAATTTCATAAGTCACACAAATTTTAACAAATAGAATAATAGTATTTTGAAAGACTTAGATTTTAAAAATATGAAGACATGTTATTAAATAATTCTTTTAATTTGACCTCCTCCTAAACTTGACACAGTCCTGGGAAGCTTGTTGACCACAAGTACTCTTCCTCTGAGTCTTAAGGTTTGATTCAGATTAAGAAGAATTATTATTATTATTATTATTTTTAATAATGGATAATTACCAAAAAAACTTTTTATGAAATTCTTCTTTTAACTCTGACTCCCCCTAAATTTGACACACCCTAGGAGTCCTTGAAGATCATGAAGTGGACCTTTCCTCTGTGTCTTTAGGGTTTATCAAAGTCAAAGAAACAGATAAGTTTTTGAACATCTAATTTTTACAACATATACCCTTTTGAAAACACATGTAATAATGATTTAAAGCACAGTTTTCGAAAAGTATTTTTCAAATGATAGCAATGTTTAAGATGCAGTTTTTGAAAACCATTAAAAAAAATGAAAAGTACTCCCCCTGTACCCGATACCGTTTGACTCTATCTAAGTGCCTTAAGGAAATTTAGTGTTGTCCTAAGAGGCTTGTGTCTAATTGAGTGAGTCAAACAAATTTTTAAAAAGATATATTTTTTTTAAAAAAAATGTATACTATGTATAATCAATCAGACAAGCATGAATTTCATAAAAATATTATTATGTTGAAGCACTATTTTGAAAATATATTTTTATGAAAATATTCTAACAATTTTGAAAAATAATTTTGAAAAATATTTTTCAATTCATTAGTCCTTAACATCTCACCCATTTTAGATGTATTAATACAGCAAGCATGGTTGCCTTATAAGTGTATTGTGAGATGCTTGAATTATTTTTTTTTCTTTTTAATTCTAAGATTTAATTGAAGCTTATGTTAGATTTGAATTTGACAAGAAGTAACTTGAATTTGAATTTCAAAAATTGGCTTCCAGGTCTTGGCGAGGCACTAGGCCTTCTTTGGCCGTAGCCTTATTGGATCATCAACCCTTTCGACAAAGCCTTTTAATGAAATTTCATTTTCAAGATTACTTTTTGAAAAATTCTGGTCTAACTAGTTTGGATCTTGGATCGGTAGCTTCGGCTAGTTTCACCAGTCTAAAGAGACCAAGTATACTTGATCTTATTAGAGTTGGCTTCCCTAACGTACTATCATCTCACCGCCACCCAATACTAGGTTGATCAAGTTTCAATTATTCTTTTTCCTATAGCCGTTCTAATATATGCATAAAATTTAAATATGAATGACATGTCATATATTTTAAAAGAATAGCAGATGCATGTCATGGCAGTTGTGCATGAGTCAAACAAGTCAAATAATTTTATTTAAGTTTCTAAAATGTATCAAATCCCCGATTTGATACATGTCGAGTGAACCCACAAATATGTCAACCCACTTTGACATATTTAATATTATTAATTTTAATTGTTATAGCTTGGGTAAAATTTTATTTTAGTTTGAGTTTAAGTTAATTAAGAATTGATTAGATAAGAAAATTAATTAATCAATTGAGAATAAATGAATTTAAGTTTCAATTAATTTGAATTAAATTAAATTTGAATATAATTTAATTTAAGATTAAATTCAAATTTAATTTAAATTTGAATTTTGAATTTAATTTAAATTTAATTTGTATTTAATTAAGATTTAATTTGAATTTAATTTGAATTAATTTGAATTTAATTTGGATTTAATTTTAATTTGAATTTAATTTGAATTTAATTTGGATTTAATTTGGATTTAATTTGAATTTAATTTGAATTTAATTTGAATTTAATTTGGATTTAATTTGAATTTAATTTGGATTTAATTTGAATTTAATTTTAAATTTAATTTGGATTTAATTTGAATTTGATTTAAATTTAATTTGAATTTAATTTGGATTTAATTTGAATTTAATTTTGATTTAATTTTAATTTAATTTGGATTTAATTTAAATTTAATTTCGATTTAATTTAAATTTAATTTGAATTTAATTTGAATTTAATTTGAATTTGATTTAAATTTAATTTGGATTTAATTTGAATTTAATTTAAATTTGATTTAAATTTAATTTGGATTTAATTTGATTTTAATTTGGATTTAATTTGAATTTAATTTGGATTTAATTTGAATTTGATTTAAATTTAATTTGGATTTTATTTAAGTTTGAATTTCGAATTAAATTTAAGTTTGAATTTAGAATTAAATTTAAGTTTGAATTTCGAATTTCATTTAAGTTGAATAATTAAGATTTAATTAATTTTAATTTAATTACAATTTAATTAAGATTTAATTGAGATTTAATTGAATTTAGGATTGTCATGATTAATTAATAATTGTGGGTTTAGATTCATCATTTTCATTATTTCGAAAATTTCTTCTTCATCTTTATCTTTCTTTTCAAGTTTTTCTAATAATTTTGATTTATTTGAATTTTTGTAATTTTTATTGATTATGACATTTATCTTAGATAGTTTCATATCCTCCTTAGGATTAGATTTTTCAATATCCTCACAGTAGGTGGAGTAAATTGGGCCAGTAGTTAAAGTTTTATAATAATATTCAATATTATCTGTAATTAAATTATTATCTAGGAGAATTTTATCTTCAAAATTATTCTCAGAATTATCCTCAGATATATTTTCAACATTAATCTTTAGATTATCTTTAAGATTTTCAGAATTAATTTCTGAATTATCCTTAAGATATTCAAATTTGAATTCAGATTTATCCTTAGGATTTTCAAATTTGAATTCAGAATTATTCTTAGGATTAATTTTGTCTGAATTAAAATTATCAGAACTAATTTTATCAGAAAACTTATCAGTATTAATTTTATCAGAAAAATTATTAGAATTAATTTCATCAGATAAATTATTAGAATTAATTTTATCAGATAAATTATTAGAATTAATTTCATCAAATAAATTATTAGAATTAATTTCATCAGATAAATTATTAGAATTAATTTCATCAAATAAATTATTAGAATTAATTTCATCAGATAAATTATTAGAATTAATTTCATCAGAAAAATTACCAAAGTTAATTTCATCAGAAAAATTAACAGAGTTAATTTTATTAATTTTTGAATTGATATTCTGAATTAAACAATTAATTTCTAATATTTTGGTCATATTCACGTTTTGTAATTTAACATGCAAAAAGTTAATTTTCCTATGCATTAAATCTACTTTATCAGAAAAATTAAATATTTTATCACATGAAAGTGCAGAAACTTGTAAAATTTTTGGAATATAAATTTTTCGTACCTTTGCCGGACATTGGTTTTTGTAGTGTCCGAATTTTTCGCACTTGAAGCATCTGATATGGCTTTTATCTCTCCGGACTCCTGGCGCTGGTGCCCCTTTGCCGCCGGTGATGAACGATTTTTATGAGTAGGGCACTGATTTTTATAGTGCCCTCTCTCCCTGCATGTGAAACAAATAATATGCAATTTAAAATTAGACATTAAAAAAAAATGTACCTGATTCACCCCTGGGCTCCCCCTCAACTCCTGGCGTCGTTGCTCCGTCGGCGGTTAGTCCGGTGAAGAGTAGCTCGGCTCTGATACCAATTGTAAGACCGGTGCCGTCGATAGAGGGCGGGGTGAATATCGATCGCGAAAAACCTTCGTGAAATTATCGTAATACTATAGTTCGTTCTGAACTCAAAGCGTTAGTGCAGCGGAAGATAAATAAAGAATAAAATAAAAGCAATACAGAAGGGCACGCGGGATTTATTTACTTGGTTCCCAACCCCCTGGGTCAGTACGTCCAAGGCCTATGTACTCGGCGTGAGTCCACTATTGGTCTCCATTCCGGAATTTCCGGAGGCGGAGAAAACCCGTCTTACAGTTTATTTACAAGCAAAAGGATAATTAAAATTAATTGCAGAATGTAAATCAAACCAAAACAACTTATGTCGAAGCGTCAGCCGATCTGGACCTCCGAAGTGCCGCGCACTTCCTCCTGGAGCCTCCCGGTCGTAGAGCCTCGTCTTTAGCACGTTGTCGTCGGTCGGAATGATCAGAATGGCTCTGGAATGTTGTCTATGAAGCAGAGGGGTCGAAGCCCCTTATATAGGCCTCCTGGGGGCGCCCTGGACGCTGGGGGCGCCCCGGATGACTCGGTCAAACTTTATCCCTGCGTCTACCTCGCCGCAGCTGATAAGAGCTTTGACCTGGGCGCCTCGGATCTTCCGGGCGGCCATCTTGAACCCAGTCGGCGCTTATCCACTGCTTCATACTCGCAGCAACGAAACCAAGTTGACCAGGGCGCCCTGGTGCATGAGGGCGCCCTACTTAGGGCCTCCAACAAGCTTGCTTTGTCTTCGGTTCTTGGTACCTGCAATATCCACAAACACAAAGCATAGATACATATAATATTGGTCTTAAGGACTTGGTTCGGACTTCGGATTTGCACGAAACCCTAGGTCGAACCGGCACAAGTTCCCATCCTCGAGAACTTGCCCTTCACCTACTCCTTTCAGGAGACGGTTGCCACCCAGCCCTTCGGGTGGACTTTTGCTTAGCTTCCGATACCTCTGGACCTCGAGACGCCCAAACCCTGACCCGTCTCTACTCCTATCCTTAGTCATCGCTCAGCTAAGTTGCTTAGTCCCTCGGACCAAGTCTTCATTTCCTAGCAGTCCTTCGCTAGGTGCCTAGCAGTCCTTCACCAAGTCTTCATTCCCTAGCAGTCCTTCGCTAGGTGCCTAGCAGCCCTTCGCTAGGTCTTCTATGCCTAGTAGTCCTTCACTAGGTGCCTAGCAGCCCTTCGCTAGGTCTTAAGGTTACGATACCTAGCAGCCCTTCGCTAGGTGCCTAGCAGCCCTTCGCTAGGTCTTAAGGTTACGATACTTAGCAGCCCTTCGCTAGGTGCCTAGCAGCCCTTTGCTAGGTCTTAAGGTTCCGATGTGTAACGCCCCAAAATTCCCATTTTTAGTTCTTAAAGTCCTTAGAAGTATTTAAAAATGGTTTAGAAATATTCTAGATATTTTTAGGGATTTTAAGAATAATTTTATGGAATTTTCCGAGTTCGTTTAGTATATATAAAAAAAAAAGGAAAGAAAAAAAAACGTTTAAGGGCAGCCGGGGGTTCGAAACCGCGACCAGCAGGAGACCAGGCAACCGCGCGACCAGCCAGGCTAGGGTATCAAGCACAGCAAAGGGTGGAGAGATATATATTTAAGGTGTGGTTAAGTCAATCCGCCCCCATAAGTATAAATAGATAAGTTAAGAGAGGAAATTAGAATTTTGGGTTTTCTTCCTCACCCTAGCCGCGCGAAGCAGCCTCTTCCTCTCACGCACGCACGCCCAAGCCCTTCTCCTCTCTTCCAAGGGGCACCGGCCAAGGAGGGATCAAAGAAAGCGGAGCGTTGTATTCGTCTCGACGAGGAGAACGCGTAGGCACGAAGAATTCTCCGAGATCTCAAGTTTCTCCCGAGTCCTAGACGTCAATCTTGGTTGTAAGTCCAAGATATCAATGTAAGTACTGCTCACCTGCAGTAAGAGGCAGTTTTTCCGCGAGAATTTCCTTTAAAAGTTTTAAAAGAGATAGTTTCTTTAGTTTATGATTTTTGGCATGTGATATTAGTTCATTATATGTTTGTATAAGTTGATTAAGCACCCTATATGAGATTAGGGCTAAGAAAAGTTATGAGAAAAGAAAAGAGAAGATAAAGATAAGAAAAGAAAAGGCCAAGGCCTTAAGAAATCCCCAAAAGTCAAGACTTAGGGATTTTAGCACGTAAGGTGCTCGAGAAAATGCCAAGACATTTACAGATAAGAAAGAAAAGAAAGAAAAGTTATTTTATTTTCTAAGGCCAGTACCCGGCGTCCAAGGGCGTCGTTAAAGAAATCCAGGTGTCCAATTCCAAGGTCTTGGCCCTGGTAGACCAAGGTCTGCTCTATTAGGATTGGTGGCTCGCTACCCCAACCTTTTAGGGAACGCGCATCAGATGGTACTTACGTCTTCAGTGGATCCAAGTGATTATTATTTTCAAGTATATGCTTTAGCAAAGTTTCTAAAGTTTAAAGAGTTTTCAAAAAGTTAAAGAATAGCTAAAGTTTCAAGTTGAGCCCAGAAAAGTAAATTGAGATTTATTAATGCTTGAGTATGCATGTTTTGAGTTATACATGTTCTTAGTTTTCTTTCAAGCATATAAGTATCTCATATGATTTTCATATTGTTCGGGAAGCATGTCTGCACATTTCGAGATTTTGTGAGCTAGATAGTACTTACTAAGCTTTTTGCTTACTAGTTGCATTTCCTCTTACTGCAGATAAAGGTAAAGGCAAACAATTCTGAAGGAAGGCGACGAGGCGGTGCTGAGTAAAGTGTGTGTGGTGGCTGATTTTGGAGAGATCCTTGAGACGAGACAATTTAGTTATTTGAATTACAATGTTTTAGTTTATTCAAATTCTGAGTTATTGTTTTATGGAGTTTAGCGAACATTTAAGCTTTGGATAGTTTTACATGCTAAATTTCTTAGAGTAAAGATTCCATGTCATTTCATTTAGCATACATATCCTTATGATTGCATTGGATGAGTAGAAGTGTGTGTAGTTTGGAATATTGATACTTTGTTGGAAATATTGATGCATGTGCCAAGATAGAGTTAGTTTTCCTTTGAATCGAGTTCTTATTGCTCAATTATGATTAGAAAAGTTGCATTCATATTCCATAATGCTTTAGCAATGTTATAGAATCTTGCATGATGAGTTTAAATGGTTAGAAGTTAAGTTTGGTACAAACTCTAGCCTAAAGTTTATATAGTTTTTCATAACTTGCTAAATCTCGCAAAAGTCCTAATTTCGAGTTTATGGATTCGTTTTGATTGGCTAAATTGTTCAGAAAACTAGTATAGAGTATAGACATGGTATCATGCATGACTATTAAAGTTAGAATATCATTCATAGATAGATTTAATCGTTTAAAAGAAAAAAAAAAGATTTCCGTATTTTTAGTCGTGCATTAGAGTTGAGAAGTAGACAGAAGTAACGATCCGTCTAAGGCAGGAGAAGGCGGGTCGCTACACGATGCCTAGATTAACTAGGACTTTTCTTCAACTAAGGTTACTTTACTTTTGCTCCCCTTTGTCTGTTCATTGCATCACTGACTTAAGTGTATTGTCAAAACTTTAAAATACATAAAGAGGAATATCAGTGATGCAACTTGCACCAACAGAACCAACTAACAGTACCGTCTTCTGATCCTGCTTCACACAAGGCTCTACAGTCTTCAGCAGGTTGAGCAACTCAGGAAACTGGTCTGGAGTTGCATTTTCAGGAGGACGGTTGGGAAGTTGATCTTCAAGGACATAAGCAAGCTTTTCTGCCTTGAGGACTATCCTCAGGTTTCGAAACCAGTCCATGAAGTTTGGCCTAGTCAGTTTATTGGTGTTCAAAACGGAACGCAAATTCAGAGAAGACATGATCGAGTGATTATCCTAGAAATACAAATTGAGCTTATGTGAGAAGAATGATAAAGAATGTATCAACATACATAAATTAAAATCCTATTTATTTTTCAAATTGAATAACCCTTTTTATCAATTCGGGAGATCGTAGGAACATCTCCAAATAGATTGATATCCAACCATAGATAAGAACAACCATGGCTGTGGCCATCAAGTTATTCTTAGCTATGAAGGTAGGTAATTATACCGATTACATATCACATATATGTAACTATCACTTTATGCTATCAACTAATTGAATGTTTGCATAAATCATTGGGTTGTTAACTCATTAACAAGTATGCAACATTATACATAGCACCCAACTGCACCTCTCTTTACATCGACCTTGGCTGTGGCACAACAAATCGATGCTCCAAGCTTAAGGCTGACCCATTAATCACGAAATAGTTTTAATATGGTTGGAGCTCATTCAATCGCTTAGTCAGGCTTGGATGTGTCCAACAACCAAAACTAAGGATTGACCTCTGACTCCAACTATATTATTCATAAACTGATTTCATGGGTTGAACATGTTGAGGTTCAAGCCGGGCATGGATGTGTCCATCAACCCAAACAAGAAACAAAACTCCGATTCTAACCATATTAATGGAAGGTGTTGTCCTTAATATTTTGTAAGGGGTTTTGGGTCTCATCCTTTCTTTTCTAAGCACATTCATGACATATAATCATGTCATGACTAACGATTTCCTTAATAAAGTATGTATGTGACTTAATTTATCAAGTCTCATAAATTGAATTAGGAACCGGATTTCCTAATTCTAATTTCATACTTTATTCAAGGAATTGTTTTGGGAAACAATTTCCTAAATTGTCATAATCAATTTCGGAAATAATATGTTTAAGACTTTGATTTCTCTAAATCAAATCTTATTAAATTAAGAGACAAATCCCTTAATTCAACTACATATTATTTTTCATGAAAATCTCATTTAAGAAAACTATATAGGAAACATTTTCCTAATTAATTTTGGAGACAATAATATGTAAAAGCATCACCTCTTAAATCATATTTTATTCATGGATTTAATTAATTATAACGAATTGTTTTCTAAGGGTGGCTACCCGAGGCTCAGATACCCAAAGAAAAGTAATTTGTTGTAAATCCAATTTGGACGGCTCCCCGAGGCTCAATCCAAATCAAACATGACAATTTCATTTAAAATTGGGAAATTAAATTTCAACAACTTTAAATTGGACGGCTCCCCGAGGCTCAATCCAAAATATAGAATTTTGTTGTCAATTTAAAAACCAATTCAAATTTAATTGTCAATTAACTGTCCATAAATTTGTCTAGACTTTCTTGAAAGAAAGTGCCCAAAATTGCGAGATTTCATAATAGGTTTTCAGAATAATTGTAAGTTTCTGGTACAAAGAAAACTTACATATTTCCAAAATTAGAAAATTTCTAAAATAGAAAAAATTCCAAAATTGGAAAGTTTCCAAAGATGAGAAGTTTTCACAATTATTATAAAATTTCAGAAACTAGAAAATTTCAAAAGTTTGCGAAATTTCATGAGGATTTCCAAACTTTGAAATTCCTAAATCTAAAATTTATTATAATTGGAAAGTTTCCACAATTAAAAAATTTTCCAAAATTGAGATTATGACAAAGTTTTCCGCAAAACAATTATATGATTATGTCGAATACTAACCGGCTCTGATACCACTGTAGGGACCGGGTGCATGTTGACAACGATACGGGTTCGTAAAATTCTAAATTTTTACGTGCAGCGGAAGAATTAGCATAAAATAATTTCTTAAATTATTCTAACCACGTATCTAGCATGCAACCTTGTGGTGTGTGGACATAATCATAAATTAAAACTTTGCGGAAAAGTAAACTAATTTACTTAGTACCTCGCGTAACTCGAAGTAAGGGACGAGATCCAACCGTAGCGTCCCTTGGAAGCTCCGCCTCTATTCGCGTCCACGCCGAGTTCTCTTCGGGATGACTTCGCAAAGTCACGAGTTCTGTGCCGACGAGAACTACTAGATTCTCTAAAGGCACAACTAGAAGATCAAGAGAAAAGAATGGAAACTAACCACCAAGAATCGGAATCCAAATTCCGGGAAGGGAAGGAAGGAGACGCGATCCGCTTATTCTTCTTCGGGGTCTTCTTGGTCGAAGTAGCTCACGCCCACCTTGGGAGTTGCGCCGGCCCTAGGGGAGGAGAGAGAGAGCCGGCCCTAGAGAGAGAGGCGCCGGCCCTAGAGAGAGAGAGAGGCATGTAGAGAGAGAGAGAGGAGCAACTAATCTCTTGATTAATTGATTAGGAATTCAAGGCTTGCCTTTGGTTCCTTATATAGTTGCTTCTCCCTTGCCAAGTCTCCTCTTTAACGGAATTTTTCATAAGAAATTTATCCTATAAATTTTCTTATGAATATTTCCGTTTAAGTCAAGTTTTATTATAACTAACTTTATAATAAAACAAATACTTCTTCTCCTTTTATTATGGAATAAATTTTATAAAAAATTTATAAACATTCTTATTATGGAAAAATCAATTCATAATTGATTTTATAAAATTAAAATAAACCATTCCATGGATCATTTTAATTTCCATACAAAGAATAAATTTCTATAAATTTATTTATATAAATTTCTTTATACAAATTTATTTATCCATATAAAACAGATCTCTCTCTCTTTTTAATTATGGAATAAAATTTGTATAAAATTTTCTTATCATGGAAAAATCAATTCATAATTGATTTTATAAATTAAAATTAAACCAATTCATGGTTCATTTTAATTTCCATAAAAAGAATAAATTTCTTTAAATTTCTTTATAAATCTCTTTATATAAATTTCTTTATATATCAATTTATTTATCCATAATTTTATAAAACAAATCACGCTAGATTTATTTTATTAATTAAACCAAATAAATTGGTTTATCCCCTTTATTGTGGCCGGCCAAACCAAAGGGGTTTGGCACCCTCTTTGGCCGGCCAAACCGGGCCGAACCGATCGCGAATTAAACTCATTTAATTCGCCCGATAAGCCTTCAAAAGACTTAGCCATTTTAAGCTTCCATTGCGCCTCTGATTAATTCAGATTCGACTTATTTCTCTTGATTGGAAAATCCAATTTTCAACTCGTTTTAAATCCCTCAGATTACTCGTAGTGCGTGTGACTAAATAGGCTTTCGATTTATGTTGGCCGTTTATAATCAACTAATTATAGAACGATCATGAGTGGCACCTGGTAGTACATCATGACCCCCAATTAATCAAAAGATCAACGGTTTGACCTCAGAAGAAATTCTGAAACCCTTCAGCAGCTCTAATGAATCGTGCCTCATTCCCTTCACCACCTTATACCCACTTGGTTCAGGACAGGGTCTATTTGTATCAGTCCCCACTAGGCTGACTACGTCACACCTAGCCCAAGTAGTGTTTTTCTCGTCCTTTGGATTTCTAATTACTCTCATGTATTTAAGAGACTCTCACTCTAAACATGATATGCTCTGGCCAGAGGCTTTGAGTAACAATCCGACGATAGGCTTGGGTATACATCTCCTCGCAAGGAGTGGTGAATCCTTTGTAGGCTGTTCAAACATCTTCGGGCACTTCGGCTTATACCCAATCATCCTGGGTCCACACCTCCTTGGAGATGCTTGCTTAAGATGTTAAAGTATAAGTCTCCATGACCAAGATGACTTGAACACCGCAAGTCAAAGGAACATCGCACTGAAGCTGCAGTAAGAACTTCATTGACATATCTATATAGATTACCGTATGAAGTTTTATAGCTAGTCACTCCAATGAACTAGTTCCCTTAACTAGCATCCATGTTTATCTCCGGACATCCCAATGTCACCAGCCAGTGAGAATCAGCTGATTAGAGAATAACCCATGCTAGTCTCAACAGAATTGATAGTGTCCGTTTTTATCAATTCATCGACTAGGGATATTTTCAATACTTCATAATTACACATGTAGAGATAATCACTAGTTGTGATCCCATCACAAATTCTCTTATGCTGTGAATTGTATTGCGGACATTCAGTAGATGAGTTTAAGATCCCAATCAAATACACAAACATGTATACTCAAATAGTGAATTATCATTTATTAAAATAAATGTTTACAATCATAAGGCGATTGCCTTAGGACACTTCTCTCATATCACTAACAAGTATATTATGGAAGTACATACTCTGAATCCCGATATAATAACAGACACATATACTTAATAGTTATTTCTTTTATTTACCAATGCGAGATTTATTTTGCTAAATTGATAGGCCTGGTAAGTTGGGAAATAATATTATTTACATGGTGAGCCGTTGATTATAGACGAAATCCGTGTCCTGGTGAGTCGAGATGATAATGCCCCCTTGATGAGCTCATAAGGTTCATCATGTTAAATCTTGCAGGTGGACTTGGTCCAACATAATGATAAGGATGAGTGGTACTAGTCAAGGAGTTAGACGGTGATTAATTAAAATTGTCAATAATTTAAATTAATCAATGGACATTCAATATCTTAAACACGGGGAGATGTTTGTACTCATAATAGGTGGAGCCCATATGTAAATATGGGGGTTGGTGAGGTAGTTCAATGAAAAACCATTAGTGGAATCGTTCTTCATTAATGGATCGGGTTTAGATCCATTAACAAGCCAAGACCCAACTTTTCCTCATGGTCCCTATTGTAGCCCTACAAATATCCCATAATAACATGAAACCATGGATCAAATTCAACACAAGAAAACTCTAAGCTTCTCCCCTCCACTCCTCCTCTCTCTCTCTCGTTTGAGAAAACGGCGCTGACTCCTGCTATGGAGAAGGAGCATCAAATGTTGCTCAACTTTTTCCAACAAGACAAGCTGCTCACGCAAGCTGCTCACGCCTCTTCTTCACGGAGGAAGAAAAGTGGCTCACGCCTCTTTCCTCAAGGGAGCATGCCTCTTCTTCAAGAGGAAGAAAAGTGGCTCACGCCTCTTTCCTTAAGGGAGCAAACACAAGCAAAGTTGCTCACGCAACTTGGCTTAAGGCAACAACTTTTCTCAAGGTAGAAAAGTTGCTCACGCAACTTGGCTTAAGGCAGCAAAGTTGCTCGTGCTCACGTTGGACAGGAAGACACGTTGCTGAGGAGTTGCTTGGAGAAGAGGACGAGTTGCTGTGGTCAGCAACTCAAAGCTCGGGCGCCGGCAGTGGAGAAAAGGAGTAGTAAAGTTTGTGTTTTGATTTTCTTCTTCTTTGGAGTGTCCGGCGGCAACCCTAAGGTTAGGGCTTGGTTGGGGGCAAGGAGAAGGGATCGACTTGATGACCACGATTCTTGGTAGATCGTCACCCATATGACGTCCAAGAGGGGAGGGTCATACAGTAGAAGATTGCGAGGTAAAGGGAAGGTATAACCACTTCCTTGGCCCTTTGATCTTATCATTTTATGTGGTTTTAATTAATTATTTTGCTATTAATTATTTGTTAATTAATGTTGATAATTAATTATTTTAGACCTCGAAAATAAACACAAAAATTGGAAATCTGCTCGTCGTCATTTTTACGGTCAATTGGTTAGGTGAGTTACAAGGCTCGAACTTTGAGTTTGGCTAAGTTGTAACTCGAATCAATTGATACGATGACGAGATGGTAGTTTGGGAGATAGGTTTCTATTCGGATTAATTTTTTTAATCCGTAGACATAGAGAGGTCTCTCAAGGATGACCAGGTATTCACTTAGGAAACCCACCAAGTCATACCCCCAACATAATGAAGATCCATTCCACTAAAGGATCTCCAATGAACTACCTCACCAACCACCATATTTTCATATGAGCTCCACCTATTATGAGTACATCTATCTCCCCATGTTTAAGATATCAAATGTCTATTGATTAATTTAAATTACTGACAATTTTAATTAATCAACCTCTAACTCCATAACTAGTATCACCCATCCTTATCATCATGTTGGACCAAGTCCACCTGCAGGATTTAACATGATGAACCATATGAGCTCATCAAGGGGCATCATCATCCCGACTCACCAGGACACTAATTTCGTCTATAATCAACATCACACCATATAAATAATATTATTTCCCAACTTACCGGGTCTATCGATTTAACAAAATAAATCTCGCCTATCGTAAATCAAAGAAATAACTACTATGTACATGTGCCCATTATTATATCGGGATTTAGAGCATGTACTCCATAATAAATTAAGGTATGATCCAATTATAAAGTCAATATAAATTGGATCACCTCAATGTTGGTCATGCTCAATGCACACAATGTGCACTAGTGTAATTCTATGGTCAAGATAAACCACACCTAATTACACTACAAGCATCCTGATGGTTTGTCCAACTCCATCTTGGTTATGAGCCTCTACTTATGCTCTGCAAGGGACTGATAACATGATCTTCTGTGTGTCACCACACTGTTAGATGTGTATACTAAAAGACATTGCTCTTTTTATATGAGATCATCTAAATTTTGTAAAGAGAATCACATCTACACTAGGTGCCTGTTTATATTAGTACATGCATGAACTCCTTTACTACACATTATAGATAACATGGTGTATGATGTTACACGGAAGATCATGTTATCAGACCCTGGCCTAGTATAAGTAGAGGCTCACAACCGAGATGGAATTGGACCAACCATCGGAATGGTTGTAGTGTAATTAGGTGTGGTTGATCTTGACCATAGAATTACACTAGTATGCTTTGAATACATTGGGCATGACCAAAACCCGAGGTTATCCAATTTGTACTGACTCGATAATTGGATAGGACCTCAAGAAATTTTTATGGAGTACGATCCCTTAATCCCGCGAAATAATAACGGACATATATTATTCATTATTGTATCTTTGATTTACCAATAGGTGAGATCTATTCTGTTAGATCGATAGGCCCGGTAAATTGGGAGATAATATTAATAATATGATGTGCTGCTGATTATTGATGAAATTCGTGCCCTGATGAGTCGGGATGATGATGCCCCCTTGATGAGCTCAAAAGGTTCATCATACTATATCCTGCAGGTGGATTTGATCCGGTATGATGATAAAGTTGAGTTGTATTAATTAAGGATCCAGAAGTTAATTAATTTGAATTGTCAGTAATTTGAATTAATTAACGGGCATTCGAGATCTTAAACACGGGGGGATGGACGACTCGTAATAAGTGGAGCTCATATGTAAATATGGGGGTTGGTGAAGTAATTCAATAGGGGTCCTTTAGTAGAATGGATCCTCATTAATGGACCGGGTCCATTAGCAGGCCAAGATCTATCTCCTCCTCATGGTCCCTATCGTAGCCCTATATATACCCCAGGTGGCATGGAACCAAGAGGTTAATCGATCCAGATGAAAATAATCCGATAGATCATAAGAAACGCTAACCTCTCCTCTCCTCTCCTCTCTCTCTCTCTCTCTCTCTCTCTCTCTCTCTCGGCTGTGGAACAGTAGCTGTGCTATTTTTTCCCTCTCTTCTCCATACGTGAGTCCGGGGCTGAAGTCGTTCTTCTCCACGGATTAGCATGCATGGGCTGTGCATGCAAACGGCGCTGCCGTTTTTCTTCCATGCATGGGTGCAGTGCAGAGATCGACGGTGGAGGAGAGCTGTAATTAAGTTGTTCACGCAACATAATTGAGGCTTCGGTGGACGTCGGATGGAAGCGGAGAAAACACGCATGGAAGACGCGTTTCCTTCTGCATCAGGCAGAAGGTTGGATACGCAGGGGAGATTGTGATTCCTACTGCCCAGCATGCGTTTCCTTCTGCTTCGGGAAGAAGGTTGGACACGCATGGGAGCACGCTGAGCGCAACCTTCTGCTTCGGACAGGAAGGATGGGAGCCATCCTTCAGCAGTCTCAGGGGTAGGTAGGTGGCATGCGCTTCCTTCAGCAACTATGGTGAAGAAGAAAATATGGTTCACGCGATTTTTTCAAAGGTAGAAAAGTTACACGTGTAACTTTTCTCAAGGGAAGAAAATTGCATGAGCTTGAGAGGGAGCAACGATTTTTCTAAAGGGAGAAAAATTATTTACGCAATTTTTCTCAGGGGAAGAAAATTCGGTTAAGTAGGGTTTGTGTTTGGATAATTTTCCTTGCAGTGGCCGACGACATCCTTTTGGATAGGGATTGGTTGGAGCAAGGAGAAGGGATCGACTTGGTGACCACGGGTCTTGGTAGATCGTCACCCACATGACGTCCAAGAGGGGAGGGTCATACGGTAGAAGATCGTAAGGTAATGGAAGGTATAATTCTTCCTCGGCTCCTTTCGTTCTTTTGTGCCTTATTCATTTGCCTCGTCATTTTATGTGTGTTAGTTTATTAATTTGATTTTGTAGCATAGTTATTAATTCACTAACTAGACCCCGACCACATACACAAAAGCCGACGAACAACTCATCTCCTTTTTCCGTGGTCGAACGGTCGAGCAAATCACAAGGCCGATTTTGGTAATTGGCCAAGTTATGATTTGGATCGTTCGATACGGCATGAGATGGCCGATGGAGGATGGCTCTCCATTCGGATTAATTTTAATCCGTAGACATGGAGAGGTCTCTCGGATCGACCGAGTATTCGCTTAGGAAACCTGCCAAGTCATACCCAACACACACACACCATGCTATCAATAATGTAAAGTATCAGACAACTGTGCACATACTAATATAAACATGCAACAGTGATGTTGTGATTCCCTTTCAAAATGTAGATGTTCATAGAAATAGACAAATCTTTTAGTGTACATCCTAACAACCACTGTCATCCGTGTGAACTAGTGACAATAGGAAATCCTAACATCAATGTGACAACCTCTGGGCCTATGACGTAGAGATAACCGAAATTTCATTCTCTATGAATCAACACATGGGTTGGTTTCGAGGTCAGATCGTAACCACCCTTGCTTGAAAATCAACGGTCTGCCCTTTGGAGACCGTCCACTATAACCTCTACCAGTTATGGTCGAATTTCACAGGTGTTACGTTGCTAACACTAAATTCACCACATCCTAGCTGATCTGATGTACCATTGAGAATATCTAACACGTACAACCGGTAAATGAGTCACAATACCTCATACAATATTATAGCATCAGGCAAATCGACTAACATCGCCTCGTAACCCAATATACACCAACTCCTCCACAAAAAGAAGTAGAGACACGCTGTCTCTTAGGAGTATCCCAAATTAATCATGTAGTGATTATTTATTTCTTGAGTATCGTCCTTAGTATCTTCGACTCAAAGGTGGTTCAATCTCGTAAGTGATTCACATCAGTGCAAATCATGAATCCGAATGTACCTTCTTGGTTATTCAAACCAAATACGAGTGATATCCCTTTAAGTGTGAAGCGGCTAACTCGACACTTATTCGCATTGATACAAGTCATTTAATTGACTGTACTTCCTAGGTTATCTAACTAAGTATAAGTGATCCATGGTCAAAAACCACACGGAATAGGATACCTCGATCCTTTGTCAACTAAGATTATTAGAAACTAACACCATCTCTATTGCATCATAGCATATCATGTAGGCAAGACATGACATCTAAATTGTCTATCCAAATATACGGAACATAAAACATGTAACTCCATGAGCTAAAGTAAATTGATCTAATACTGATCAAGCCCACTACGACACACAACTTCTAATAGGTTGTTTTCCGGTTCGACCCTAGATTTTCGACTCATCAGTTGGTGCTATTGGAGAATCATCATTCTCCACTACCCGGTCAAATTCACAACGTGTCAACCAGCCACCTCCATGGTTAACTGACGGACCCAAATGAGGTGTCACGAAAGTGGGTCTCAAATATAGATATTTATAAAGCTGGAAACCCTTTTTGCAATCAAAGAATAAAAGCGTAGTAAAGGGGCCACAGGTCGTATTTTTCCAAGGGCTAGTTCAAGTTGTTCAATTCGTGCTCGAGTTTATGTGTCATCAAGAGTTTTGGTTTCAAATTAAATCTGGTGTTTGGTTTCAAATGGACAAGAAAATGCAATGAAAAGGAAGGAAAAATTAACCAAGTGAACTAAACAAGGGAATAGCAATTAAAGAAATTTGAAGTGCCAACAATTGAACTAACTACAGACTATTAACTGAGCAATGAAGCCTAAATAGATATGCTTTCAATGGAAGTAAACACAGGAATGGAAATATTCAGAATTGAGTAAGTATTAAATCGAAATCAAGCTAGTGCAGGACATAAATGTGCAAGAAACGAAATGCAACATGAATTGGATGCACAAATCATACAAGTTATCTGATTTCAAGTGCAATTAAGTTTCAATGCAAAGCTTCACTGATACAAATTCAGAAATGGTAATTGGGAATTGCAGAAATGGAGTTGGCTGGCAGAAATAGTATGCAAAACTTACTAAATGAAGTGCAGGAATGCAACAACAAATCTAATGCTGAAACTTTGAATTGCAAACTAAATTCGAATCATTATTCTAAATGCAGGAAGGATTCTACAATTCAGAACAGGAACCTTGCAAAAACGTAAAGGAAGAAGTTTGCAGTACTGATTTGAATGCAGAAGTCCACTATAACTATTTCAGAAACAAACTACAGAACATTGACAAATCTGAATGCTAAAACAAAAGCTGATACATGCAACATAGCTGAAACGAATTGCAGAGACCTATACCAATTGCTATGAAAATGAGATCACTTCAATATAAAATCAGGAAACAAATCCTAGACATCACTTGACACAAAATTTAGGAACTGAATGACAAAACTGATGCGCAGTAATTTAAGTTGGCACGCAGAATAAAAAGACAAACTGATATGCAACTAATTCCTCAGCTTGGACAGGTAGGCTATCATTAAAATGAATTGAAAACTGAAAGAAGAAAGTTCAGAAATGAAGTGCAAAATAGTGCAGAAATGGGAAAATGCAGAAACGTTTCAGATTTGCAGAAAACACTACAACTGCAGAACAATCATAACAAAGCAAGCTAGATATGAATGCATCATCCATTGTTCAGACAAGAAATAAGGAAACTAAGGTTTACTTGGCTCGAAATTCAGAAGCTACTGCTGAAAAGGTGCAGAATTTGAAACTGATAGACAACATTCACTCAAACTACAGAAATGAAACATACTTCAGAATCGATTCAAATGCAAGAAAACATATCTAAGTGCAATTACTCACTCACAACTAGCTCTAATTCCAGGAATTAAGCTTGACACAAACTGAATTTGGAATAGCAATAGAATTCAAAAACTAAGCTGGTACGCAAGGGAAAGAAAAGGGAACTGATATGCAACAAATTTCTGAACAGAAATTCAGAAACAGATCTAAATTCAGAAACGATTTGAAGCTAACAAACTGATTTAAATGCAATTGTTCATTTCACAAACATCTTAGCTAACTAGATTGCAGATTCGAAAAGCTATCAACTACAAGAAACAATCCAATAAAACTGGTACAGAATTCAGAAACTACAGCAGATACAAAAAACAGAATTTAAAGGCAACTAAAACTGAAATTACAGCTACTGAACAGAAATTAACTAAGAAAATTAATCCTCAATCACTCTCTTGTCTCGAGACCACCTTGTTCGTCACGCAAGGGCAAGTCAAGAACCCCTTCAACTCGCAAATCAATGGAAATTAGCTCCAATTTCAGATCCACTAACAGTATTGCACGCAGCTAGAAAAAAACCAATCCGATCCCTTTGATCTCGCGAAGAAAGAATGCTGTGAAGATTAGGTGATGATCAGAATGCTCCAGAGACCCTCCTGGTAGCTCCGATTGAAAGAAAGAGCACAAATTCGCAATCAAATGGATCAGAAATCAGAAACTGATGAAACCCTCACTCAGCCCCTGATCTGATGCAAATCCGAGTTAGAAATTCCATAGAAGCCTTCTCCAATGACCCAAATCTCGCTCCAAGGTAGTAATCGAGTTGGCCACGCCTTCAAATGGAAGAAATTTCAACAAAAACTGAAGAACAGGTGAAGAAATGAAAACTGAGCTGTGAAGACGCGACAACAGATCTGAACAGGGGAGGTTGTTTAAGTAGTTAACCAACAAACGGCTGAGATCAGTTCAACTCCATCAAACGGTTAATGCTTGTCCGATTTGACTCAAATTTCCCAGATCTAGATCAGAGGTCAGGATCTACCTCGGGTTAGCTCGGATCTGCCAGATTTGCAACGGATGGTTCAGATCACCTTAATCTTTGAATGGACGGTTTATATCTCTCTGATCGTGATCCAACGGCTGGATGATCTCCGATTGAGCTGAAATCTTCAGATCTTGATCTGATCGCTTGATTAGCCTTAATCCCAGCTCAGATTGATCAGAAGTTCTCAGATGGTCTAGATCTAACCGTTCTTGCATCGGACTGCCCACATTAGTTAACGCTTGATTACTTGATCCTGTCCACTTTGACTCAACTTCGACCCAACATGACGTAGGTCCCTGATCATTTGAATCCTACAAAAGTAGATCAAAAATTTAGTGACAAAACAACTCGAATATATCAAAATTTACAATTAGGTCCAAAAAGAGTATAAATCCTAAAACCTAGGGTAAATCCACAATTATACAAGTAAAATATGGGTCAAATACGGATTTAAGCATATGAAATGATCAACAAAATAACACTTATCAACTCCCCCACACTTAAACTTGAGCGTCTCGCGAAAAGTACTAAATATGTATCCCCTAGCTTTTTCTTAAACATAAGTAGAAGCAATTGAAAAAAAATTACCTAGGATTGTTAATTCTCAAAAATCTAAGCTCTATAGACTAGTATCTTGTCCTTAAATCAACAACTTAGCAATTTAACCTTCATGATTCATTGAGATGAATTTCACTCACTAAACCTCTCAAGGGAAACTTTTGGTGGCTCTTTTCCTAAGTTCTAAGTACATGATGAAAATGGAGCTCACTCATACACACATGCTTCTTGCACTACCATAGGCTTGCTTATTATCTACTCTCTACCATTATTCATGATTAGAATTAATCATCTATAAAAGTTTATTCAAAAGTGAAAGACATATGAAATGGTAGAAATCAAATAAAAGACATGAAAATAGCAAATTTGATGGAATGGAAGACTTGAATGCTTAAGGATATTTTTGATGCCCTTTGACCTCCTTTCAGTCCACATAATGAAATCCAAAGTGTGATGGAGTGAGTCTTTGCAATGCCCTTCTAAAATTGTATGAGAAGACTTCATTAATTCCTTGATGCCAATTTCACTCTTGCGTGCCAATCTTGCTCTTTGTTTTGTTTTCTGATTTTTTTTCTCTTTCTTTCTTTTCTCTAGTGGCATCAGAATGATGATGGATCAAAGCTCTGGTTCGGATAAGAATATCTCCACTGATTTCATGGTGCCAACAACTCATTGTGTGCCAACTTTGTTGTTTTTTTTTTCAAACTGTTTTTTTTTCTATTTTTTTGTCTCAGATTCAAGTCAAATGATTCAGACCTTGCAATCTCTGATTTCTCACAACAATTAACCTCAAGTAACAGTGGAAAGTTCACATGCTTCACTTGAGAATTTCAGCTCAACAAATTCAAGTTCCATCCATAGCACAATCAATTTCAAGTTCATACAAACTGTTTTTTTTATAACTGAATCTGCTTAGCTTCCCAATAACTTCAGCACATTATAGCTTGCTTCCAGGTTCATCTTCTATCATTCCACAACCCTCAGATTCAGCACAACTCAGCTCAGTTCAAATCGGCACCAAATTTTTTTTCTGTTTTGGCACAACATTTCTGCATTTGTTCTTTTCAGCATTTAATTTCTGCTTCCATTAAGACTTTCAACAAAGTGTTGCTGCTTTTAAACTCCATGATTCCAACTTTCCACTTCTTAATCCACATCATCTCTAATCTGTAACGCCCCAAAATTCCCATTTTTAGTTTTTAAAGTCCTTATAATTATTTAGAAATGGTTTAGAAATATTCTAGATATTTTTAGGAATTTTTAGAGTATTTTTATGGAATTTTCCGAGTCCGTTTGCTATTTTTGAAAAAAGAAAAAGAAAAAAGAATAAAAGCCAAAAATAATAAAACCACTAAGGGGCAGCCCGTGGATTGAACCCGCGACCACCACTGAAACAGCAAGCGCACGCAACCAGCCGGGCTAAGGGTATCAAGCACAGAAAAGGAAAGAAAAATAAATACTTAAGCTGTAGTTAGGTTGATCCGATCCTTAAGTGTATAAATAGAAAACTTAAAGAGAGAAGTTGGGATTTCTCTCAAACCCTTCGGCCAACACCCCTTGCGCCGACCCCTCTCCCTCTCCTCTCTTGTGCGCACGCAAATCAAGGCCAAGAGGGTCGGCCGAGACCCTTTCTCCAAGAGATAATACTATATTCGAGATCCCCGCGACGAGAGGAACGCGTAGACGTGAAGAATTCTTCGAGATCTCGAGTTTCTCCCGAGTTCTAGACCTCAATCTTGGTTGTAAGTCTAAGATATCAATGTAAGTACTGCTCACCTGCAGTAAGAGGCGGTTTTTCCGCGAGAATTTCCTTTAAAAGTTCTTAAAAGAGATATTTCTTTTAGTTTTTAGTTTTTGCATGTGATCTTAGTTCATTATATGCTTATATATTTTATTGAGTGTCCTATATGAGATTAGGGACCAAGAAAAGCTATGAGAAAAGAAAAGAGAAGATAAAGATAAGAAAAGAAAAGGCCAAGGCCTTAAGAAATCCCCAAAAAGTCAAGACTTAGGGATTTTAGCACGCAAGGTGCTCCAGAAAATGCCAAGGCATTTACAGATAAGAAAGAAAAGAAAGAAAAGCTATTTTATTTTATAAGGCCAGTACCCGGCGTCCAAGGGCGTCGTTAAAGAAATCCAGGTGTCCAATTCCAAGGTCTTGGCCCTGGTAGACCAAGGTCTGCTCTATTAGGATTGGTGGCTCGCTACCCCAACCTTTTAGGGAACGCGCATGAGATGGTACTTACGTCTTCAGTGGATCCAAGTGATTATTATTTTCAAGTATATGCTTTAGCAAAGTTTTCGAAAGTTTAAGAAAGCTTTTAAAAGTTAAAGAATAGCTAAAGTTTCAAGTTGAGCCAAGAAAAGTAGATTGAGATTATTTATTGCTTGAGTATGCATGTTTTGAGTTATACATGTCCTTAGTTTTCTTTCAAGCATATTAGTATCTCATATGATGTTCAGTTTGATCTAGAAGCAAGTTTGCATATTTCGAGTTTTTGTGAGCTAGATAGTACTTACTAAGCTTTTGCTTATAGATGCATTTTCCTCTTATTGCAGATAAAGGTAAAGGCAAGCAATTCTGAAGGAAGACGACGAGGCGGTGCTGAGTAGAGTGTGTGTGGTGGCTGATTATGGAGAGATCCTTGAGACGAGACATTTTAGTTATTTGAATTGCAGTGTTTAAGTTTATTCAAATTTCAAGTTCTTACTTTATGGAGATTATGGAGTATTTGAGTTTTGGATAGTTTTATATGCTAAACTTCTTAGAGTAAAGATTCCATGTCATTTCCTTTAGCATATATATTCCCATGATTGCATTAGATGAGTAAAAGTGTGAATAGTTAGACATATTGATACTTTGTTAGAGAAAAAGTGTTTGTGCCAAGATAGTATCAATTTTCCTTTTGAATTAAGTTTCATTGCTCGAATATGTTTAGAAAAGTTGCATTCATATTTCATGATGTTTTAGCAAGGTCATAGAACATGTATTTGGTGTTATAAAGTAATAGAAGCTAAGATTGGTACAATATCCATTGTTAAAGTTTATATAAACTTGCTTAGTTCGTTTCCTTCCATAAAAGTCCTAAATTCAAGTTTATGAATTCGTTTGAATGGCTAAATCATTTAGGAAACTGATATAGAGTACAGAAATGATGTTGTAGTTTGATATGGCTCGAAATTGAGGGAACGGTGGCCTTGGACAGCAAGGGCCGAAATCTGTAAAACAGATTACAGCCGTATCAGTCGACTGATGACGTCATCAGTCGACTGATACAGGCTGTTTAAGAAGGGTAAGGCTGTTTTTCGATGGGTATTGGCTATGGGATTGAGAAGAGAGTATGACATGGTATTATTATACATGATTGCTTAAGTTAGAACATAATTGTTAGTAGAATTTAAAAGTAAAAAAAAAAAAAAAAAGATTTCCGCAATTTTCTTTAGTCATGTATAGGAGTCAAGAAGTAGAGATAAGTAACGATCCGTCTAAGGTAGAGAGAAGTCGGGTCGCTACATAATCCAAGTTAGTCTCACAGATTTTTTTCTTTTGCACAGTTTTTTTTTTCAAATCTTCTTCCACTTAATGGCTTGATACCTTGCTTCCTTTGTTTTTTTTTCTGCTCATTTCTTTTCCACTTGGCTCAGTTTTTCTTTCTTCTTCACTGAATTCAACTTGGCACACAATTTCTGCATTGGTTTCACATGCAATTCATCCTCTATCATAATGGCCGAAACATGCTCCAATGCATTTTGATACATCTTCTACCACTTGCGTGCCAATTTTTTTTTCCTACATTGCAGATTTTTTCTTTTCATTGTCTACCCCTTGGATCGTTGAAATGGAAATAGAATCTAGATGCTCCCATTGGTTCCATCCTTATCCTCTTCTTTTTGCTCATTCTCGACACCCAACTCACTTCAATTTGGCACATGAAATTGCAAAAAAAAAAATTTCAATAGAAGTGCATCCTTGATAAAACTCGATTCCAAATCACTAAACACTCCCCCACACTTAATCTTTTGTCCGTCTCGGACAAAATAGCATCAAAGAACATCCCCAAGCAAACAAGTCCCTAGAAAGTATGGTTAGGAGTAGGAAATAAGGAAAGAAAAATAGAATGAACATGATTATTGCCAAAAATTGACATGGAAAGGTAAACAAATTTATTAGCCTCTATAGATGTGATCCAATCATTGAAATATGGTTTTGAAAGATCCTAAGCAAGTTCTAGAGTACAATCACATATATGTGTCACAACAATAAGGCTAATCGTCACTAGGTGCAAATAATTCATCTCAAGTCCTCAATCAAGAATCCATGGCCAAGTAGTACTCAAGCATCCAAGATTTCATCCATGAGCTCAAATCTAAAGTTTTAACAACCAAAATTAATTTATTTTCAAAAGACTCTAAAATGTTATCAAGATAGCCTAAAGGGATACATTTATTTCTATTCATGAAGAAAAAAAATGCCAAAAGATATAAAATGGTATTTACAATGTCTCCTATTTATTCTTCTACTCTACTCATGTATTTATTAACAAGAACACTTTTAAAAGAAAACACTACTTCTAAAGAACATAAAAATGAAACATGCAATGAAAGAAAATGCAAGAAGGAACAAACTCCCCTTTATTTCTGGCGGTCGGAGTCTATCAAGAAACAACCTCCATCTTGGTAGTGGAGGGGTATGGGTAATTGAGAGAGTTCGCTTCCTTTGTTCAATTTGATGATGCATAACTCCCCCACACTTAGATTTTGCAATAAACTGTTCAGGTGGCCGAAGGTAATTTAGGTCCAAGATCCATTTTAGAGGTGGAGTGCTTCGAATTACAGTAGGATCACCTCCTCCCTCTTTATTCTTTTTGAAAAATCTTCCAGGGGTTGAAGACTGTCTAGATGGAGTACCCACTCAAGAAATCTCTAGGACCCTGCAAAAATATGTAAAAGTGCAATATCATCAATCTCTACATAAAATGTATCTAAAAATGTATCGCATCCAATAAAATCAATTTTTGGTACCTCAGTAAATTTTTCACAAGCATATTCTATATGTGGTATATCAAGAAATGTTTCACAGTCAATAAAGTCAATCTCAGGTATCTCCATAAGATTTTCACACTCAATTTCAGCATAAGAAATAACAAGAGATTCTTCAAAACAAACAACTTCAATTTTAGGCTCTTCTAAAAATTTCTCAGAATCAGTTTTAGCATAATCTGTCTCAAGAATATCATAGCAATGAATAAAATCAAGCCTGGGTACCTCTAAAGAATTTTCACAATTATTTTTCAAAATGATGTATCAAGGCATTCTTCACATGCATATATAGTCATCTCCCTGAAATTTTCTAAAGGAAAAGAAGAAATACTTACCTGATCGTGATGAAAAATGTCTATTGGTTCTACAAGAAATACCTCCATCTCAGGCTCAAAATCTGGTGGACAATCAACTGAAATAAGTGATCCTTGGGTACTTGCTCCAATCATGCAAGTCCCTACACTTTCTGGAAATGGTGGTGGTCCCTGGGGCTGTATGCAATCCCCTACACCTATGGAATAATCTCCTGTGCATGTCTCCTTAGTAATACCTGCAACAACCTTATTAAAAAGATTAGGACTATCAATAGCAATATCATCATAAAATACAAAATAAGAAAAATCAGGTAAAGCTTCCTCTGAAATCAACTCTCCTCTCACTATGTCAAATACACCATCATCATCAATAAACTGTGCCTCAACAGTCTCATTTGCGGTGTCTATGCTCAGAATAGAGTGATCTTTCCTAGGGTCCTTCATGGCATCGAAAATGCTAAACTGGACTACTGTGTCTCCCACCTCCATCGAAAGGGTGCCAGCATATACATCAATTTTGGTTCTAGCAGTCTTCAGAAAAGGCCTTCCAAGGATAAGTGGGGATCTACGTGCAGGTACTCTCCCTCCATGTCTAGAATGTAGAAGTCCGCAGGGAAAATCAACTCTTTCACTTTAACTAACACATCTTCAATAACTCCTGCCGGGCGGGTCTGACTCCGGTCTGCTAGCTGAATCACAACTCCAGTGGGCTGTAGAGGACCAATGCTAAGCATCTGGAAGACTGTCCTTGGCATGACATTAATGGAAGCTCCTAAATCAAGCATGGCATCATGTAGCATGGTGCTTCCTTTCTCACAAGATACAGTAAACATGTTAGGGTCTTCACATTTCTGAGGTATGGCATGGATGAGTGATGAAACATTCTTCCCCATGCGGACCAATTCATTTTCCTTAAGCTTCCTCTTGTTAACACATAGATCTTTCAAAAATTTTGCATACTTAGGAACCTGTTTAATCATTGTCAGCAAGGCTACATTAATTTCAACTTTACTAAAAAGTTTTACCAGCTCATTGTACTCTTTTGCTTTCTCCTCCTCCACGTGTCTTTTGGTTAGAGTTCTCCCCTGTGGAAAAGGCAAAGGTACCCTAAATTCTTCCTCTTGAACCGAAGATGGAAAGGCTGATTTGTGAGCTGCTGCCCCACTTAGAATGGCTGCTGTAAAATCTGTTTCGGGACTGATTTGTGCATCGTTTTCCACCAAAATTACAGGATTGCTAGATGAAGAAGTTGGGCACGGGCTAGGGGTGGTATCCACTGAATTTGGAGTGGTTTCGGCACTGATTTGGGCTGGAAATGAAGATGCTGCCCTGTTTTCAGAAAATTTAGCTCTTGGGTCATTTTGAGTTGATGCAACCTTCCCACTTCTCAAATAAATTGTGCTAACATTTCCCTTAGGGTTAGGAACAGCTTGAGAAGGTAGTTGGCCTGATCTTTGATCTTTACTTTGATTTATGTCACTAGCCATTTGCCCAATTTGCCTCTCAATGTTTTGTATAGCGTCAAAAAGATTTCCTTATTGTGTTTGTTGTATTTGGCACTGTTGGGGCTGAAATGATGGATGATATTGCTGTTGGAAGGGCTGATAAGAATGCTGGAATGTTGAGGAATTTTTTTGAGAATTATACCCTTGAAAATTTTGATTTTGAAAAGGAACTTGTTGTGGTGAGGGTTGAAATTGATTGGGCTGAAATCCTTGATTTTGGGGCTGAAAACTTTGATTCCAAGGCTGAAAATTTTGCTGAGGTTGTTGAAATTGCTGTTGTGAAGGTTGATATGGATGTGGATAATTCAGATTCCCTTGAAAGCCTTGTTGAAACCCTTGAAATGGCTGCTGAAATGGTTGCTGGAAGTGCTGATTTGGGGGCTGAATTTGTTGATTTTGTTGCTGTGATTGTGGTGGTTGCTGCTGAACTTGCTGGAACATTAGTTGGGGTTGCTGAATTTGTTGTTGTGGAGGGCCTTATTGGTAAAAAGAATTTCCGTACCTCAAATTTGGATGATCCCTCCACCCAGGGTTGTAAGTAGGAGAGTATGGGTTATTCCTAGCTTGAAATTGTCCCCTAACCAAAGCTGCTACTGACTCATCTTGTTGTAGGTTGGGACATGAATCTGAAGTGTGCTCATTGCTAGAACAAATACCACATACACTCATCACCACTTGACTTGATTGTGGAGGTACTGATGGAGTTGAATTTTGACTTAAAATATTTAGGCCCATTTGCTTAACCGCTGATGTGAGCTCTACTAATGCATTCCTAATCTCCTTCTGATCATTAGAACCCGTCTGATCTTCATTAACCCCTCTAGTAGATAATGCTCTGCTTTCAAATTGCTGAGAATTTTCCGCCATATTTGAAATAAGCTCCCTAGCATGACTTGGTGTTTTGTTGACTAAGGCCCCTCCAGCTGCTGCATCAATCATAATCCTATCTATCTATAAGAATCCCTCATAAAAGTACTAGATGAGGAGCCGCTCACTAATCTGATGCTGGGGCAATTGGAGCAAAGCTTGTTGATTCTCTCCCAGTAGTCATAGAGTGTCTCTCCCACCACTTGTTGAATGCCACAAATGCTTTTTCTGATAATTGCCGTTCTGGAGGCTGAAAAATATTTTTCTAAGAATGCCTTCTTCATGGAAATCCAGCTAGACACATGCCCAGTAGGTAAGTAGTAAAACCAGTCCTTAGCTGCTCCAGTCAAAGAAAATAGAAAAGCCCTCAGTTTGATGTCTTCCTCTGAAATGCCCTGAGGCTTCATAGTGGAGCATACAACATGAAATTCATGCAGGTGTCTGTTTGGATCTTCTCCAGATAAACCTTGAAACTTAGGCAAAAGATGGATGAGTCCAGATCTGAGCTCAAAATCTCCACCCAGCTCTGGATAGGCAATGTTGGAATACTGAAATGAAGCATCTAGTACTGTGAGTTCTTTCATGGTCTTCTGGTGGTCTGCCATCTGATCAACTGAATAGGATGAAATAGACTGAGTAGGAATAATGCCAAAAGCCTCTGACACACTGAGCTGGCTCCTCCTAGCTCTGAAAGTCCTCTCAATCTCAGGGTCAAAATCCTCAAGATTACCACCTGTAGACCTGGTCATAAAAAACAAGAACAAATCGCAGTACAAGTATAGAGAAAGATGAAACAAATAAAATCAAATCGGAAGATATAGCAATAAATGCAAGAAAAATGGATCAAGAAAAATATGAAATGTGGGCACACAAGCAAAAATCAAACAACACAACTAGTATGTTCCCCGGCAACAGCGCCAAAAATTTGATGGACCCAAATGAGGTGTCACGAAAGTGGGTCTCAAATTTAGATATTTATAAAGCTGGAAACCCTTTTTGCAATCAAAGAATAAAAGCGTAGTAAAGGGGCCACAGGTCGTATTTTTCCAAAGGCTAGTTCAAGTTGTTCAATTAGTGCTCGAGTTTATGTGTCGTCAAGAGTTTTGGGTTTCAAATTAAATCTGGTGTTTGGTTTCAAATGGACAAGAAAAATGCAATGAAAAGGAAGGAATAATTAACCAAGTGAACTAAACAAGGGAATAGCAATTAAAGAAATTTGAAGTGCCAACAATTGAACTAACTACAGACTATTAACTGAGAAATGAAGCTTAAAAATATATGCTTTCAATGGAAGTAAACACAGGAATGGAAATATTCAGAATTGAGTAAGTATTAAATCGAAATCAAGCTAGTGCAGGACATAAATGTGCAAGAAACAAAATGCATCATGAATTGGATGCACAAATCATACAAGTTATCTGATTTCAAGTGCAATTAAGTTTCAATGCAAAGCTTCACTGATACAAATTCAGAAATGGTAATTGGGAATCGCAGAAATGGAGTTGGCTGGCAGAAATAGTATGCAAAACTTACTAAATGAAGTGCAGGAATGCAACAACAAATCTAATGCTGAAACTTTGAATTGCAAACTAAATTCGAATCATTATTCTAAATGCAGGAAGGATTCTACAATTCAGAACAGGAACCTTGAAAAAACTTAAAGGATGAAGTTTACAGTACTGATTTGAATGCAGAAGTCCACTATAACTATTTCAGAAACAAACTGCAGAACATTGACAAATCTGAATGCTAAAACAAAAGCTGATACATGCAACGTAGCTGAATCCAATTGCAGAGACCTATACCAATTGCTATGAAAATGAGATCACTTCAATATAAAATTAGGAAACAAAACCTAGACATCACTTGACACAAAATTTAGGAACTGAATGAAAAAACTGATGCGCAGTAATTTAAGTTGGCACGCAGAATAAAAAGACAGAAACTGATATGCAACTAATTCCTCAGCTTGGACAGGTAAGCTATCATTAAAATGAACTGAAAACTGAAAGAAGAAAGTTTAGAAATGAAGTGCAAAATAGTGCAGAAATGGGAAAATGCAGAAACGTTTCAGATTTGCAGAAAACACTACAACTGCAGAACAATCATAACAAAGCAAGCTAGATATGAATGGATCATCCATTGTTCAGACAAGAAATAAGGAAACTAAGGTTTACTTGTCTCGAAATTCAGAAGCTACTGCTGAAAAGGTGCAGAATTTGAAACTGATACACAACATTCACTCAAACTGCAGAAATGAAACATACTTCAGAATCGATTCAAATGTAAGAAAACATATCTAAGTGCAATTACTCACTCACAACTAGCTCTAATTCCAGGAATTAAGCTGGACACAAACTGAATTTGGAATAGCAACAGAATTCAGAAACTAAGATGGTACGCAAGGGAAAGAAAAGGGAACTGATATGCAACAGATTTCTAAACAGAAATTCAGAAACAGATCTAAATTCAGAAACGATTTGAAGCTAACAAACTGATTTAAATGCAATTGTTCATTTCACAAACATCTTAGCTAACTAGATTGCAGATTCGAAAAGCTATCAACTACAAGAAACAATCCAATAAAACTGGTACAGAATTCAGAAACTACAGCAGATACAAAAAACATAATTTAAAGGCAACTGAAACTGAAATTACAGCTACTGAACTGAAATTAACTAAGAAAATTAATCCTCAATCACTCTCTTGTCTCGAGACCACCTTGTTCGTCATGCAAGGGCAAGTCAAGAACCCCTTTAACTCGTAAATCAATGGAAATTGGCTCCAATTTCAGATCCACTCACAGAATTGCACGCAGCTGGAAAAAAACCAATCCGATCCCTTTGATCTCGTGAAGAAAGAATGCTGTGAAGATTAGGTGATGATCAGAATGCTCCAGAGACCCTCCAGGTAGCTCCAATTGAAAGGAAGAGCACAAATTCGTAATCAAATGGATCAGAAATCAGAAACTGATGAATCCCTCACTCAACCCCTGATCTGATGCAAATCCGAGTTAGAAATTCCATAGAAGCCTTCTCCAATGACCCAAATCTCGCTCCAAGGTAGTAATCGAGTTGGCCACGCCTTCAAATGGAAGACATCGCAATAAAAACTGAAGAACAGGTGAAGAAATGAAAACTGAGCTGCGAAGACGCGACAACATATCTGAACAGGGGAGGTTGATTAAGTAGTTAACCAACGAACGACTGAGATCAGTTCAACTCCATCCAATGGTTAATCCTTGTCCGATTTGACTCAAATTTTCCAGATCTTGATCAGAGGTCAGAATCTACCTCAGGTTAGCTCGGATCTGCCAGATTTGTAACGGATGGTTTAGATCATCTTGATCTTTGAATGGACGGTTTATATCTCTCTGATCGTGATCCAATCGCTGGATGATCTCCGATTGAGCTGAAATCTTCAGATCTTGATCTGATCGCTTGATTAGCATTAATCCCAGCTCAGATTGATCAGAAGTTCTCAGATGGTCTAGATCTAACCGTTCTTGCATCAGACTGTCCACATTAGTTAACGCTTAATTACTTGATCCAGTCCACTTTGACTCAACTTTGACCCAACATGACCTAGGTCCCTGATCATTTGATGCCTACAAAAGTAGATCAAAAATTTAGTGACAAAACAACTCGAATATATCAAATTTATAATTAGGTCCAAAAAGAGTATAAATCCTAAAACCTAGGGTAAATCCATAATTATACAAGTAAAATATGGGTCAAATACGGATTTAAGCATATGAAATGATCAACAAAATGACACTTATCATTAACTTCAACCACGATTGTGAATAGAATAGATTTACTACATGTCCATCAAGCTAACTCCAAGTCAATGAATACCTATTAAAAAGGTATAGGTGTAGATATTCAATCCCACTAAACCAGGAAATATCTAACCAACCTTAAGTGCTACCCTTTCTGCTTTAATGTAGATTAGGTATTCGATCATGCCCTCTAGGTCACATAACCAAGCACGGGCAACCCAAGAGTCTAAAACTCTCTGATATAGGGTATATCAACTCTGTACCGATCGAACTAACCATGATATGCAAGCTCACACTCTCGCTTAATTAGTAATAGTTGGTACTAGTACTACAACTACTGTGGTAAGAAAAATTCCTAACGACTTAAATCTATAACCTCCAATAGCTTATTGACAGATTCGACTCTCATCCTCTGACCTATATGCCAGTGTCATAGGGGAATCAACATACTATGCATTCTAGACAAACGAGTCTGCAACATGTCAACCAGTCGCTTCCATGATCGACTTCATCCATAGTCACAAATAGGCTGAGGGTTGGGCAATAAGTCTTGACCGAGGGTTGGGCAATAAGTCCTGGTCGTGGACTGGGCACGAAGTCCTAACCGAGGGTTGGGCAATAAGTCCTGGTCGTGGACTGGGCACGAAGTCCTGACCAAGGGTTGGGCAATAAGACCTAGTCGTGGACTGGGAATTGAAGTCCTGATCCGGATGATCGGGCAAAAGTCCAACCGGAGGAGCCAGCTGATAAAAAGTAACTTCTCTTGAGAGGAGTAGGCAAGGAGACATTCCCTGGAAGAGGGAACATTAGGCGTCGGTTTGACCTAGGGTTCCATTTCGGAAGCCTAAAGTCAGAACCAAGCAGCATAGGCTGTTATTTGTACTTAATTTATCTATTACTATTGTTTTGGAACTAACCCTGGACACAGGAACAAAGGAAGGAGTTTTCTACATCACAGGCACCTGAGAGGACTCAGGCGCCCGAGAATACAGGCGCCTGTATTGATACAGGCACCGCAGATGGGTGATTCCAGAAGTCCGCAAAGATGATTTTCCACGTCAACATAGGAGGCGCCCGTGAGCAGTCAGGTGCCCCAGACGTCTTAGGCGCCCTGGATAAAGGGATAAGCACTTGCCGAGTTTGCGGATGAGGACGCGTGCATATAGGCTACGTGTCAGGCGCCCTACATCAATAGGGGCTCCCTGGACGTCTGTATAAAAAGGGGTTCACGCCCTTGCTTCCAGACAATAATTCTTTCAACTCAAACACTCAAGTGCTCAGTTCTGTTTTCTCCGTGCTCAAGTTCCAAGTGCTAACAACGTTCCAAATCGACGACCTGCTGCTCCGATTTTCAATCTTTTTTCTGGTCGTCGGTATAATTTTTTTTAAGTGCTTAACATTAATTCTGTATTCGTGCATCATGTAACGCCCCAAAATTCCCATTTTTAGTTCTTAAAGTCCTTAGAATTATTTAAAAATGGTTTAGAAATATTCTAGATATTTTTAGGGATTTTTAGAATATTTTTATGGAATTTTTCGAGTCCGTTTAGTATTTTAAAAAGGAAGGAAAAAAAAGAAAGGGAGAAAAATCGTTAAGGGCAGCAGGGGGTTCAAACCCGCGACCAGCACGAAACCAGGCAAGCGCGCGACCAGCCAGGCTAGGGTATCAAGCA